>JAKSZT010054030.1:7749675-7788671 GCA_026826555.1 Tolypeutes matacus
AAAAAAAAAAAAAAAAAAAAAAAAAAAAAAAAAAAAAAAAATTCTGTGTCCCATGTCCTACACTCCTTCCCTTTTTCCTCATCCTTCCTCTTGGCACCTTCCCCTTCTTTCCCACTGACTGTATGTTCTCCCCAAAATATAATATACTCTCACAGCAAAATTTGATACACTCACAAGGAAAAAAGACCAATTCATTATGGCTCCAAGGATATTTTAATCAGGAACAAAATGTTAGCCCAAAGGTAGAAATTTGGGCAGCAGTGATATGCATGGTAGTTTTTATTTTGAGAACATATGTCTCCCTTAGAACAGCCAGTGAGGGGACTAATTCATTTGAGAAAATATGCATAACCAACAAAACCCTGTAGGGCTGTAGTCACAGAACTATTCTCTGGTCTTCTCAAGTTTCACATGTCTGGTCCATGCAAGAACATTCCTTAGCTTTTCTTACTAGCAATCATCAAGTCAGCTGAAGTTTTTGCTTTTCTTTCTTTAGCCACCTCTCTAGCCTACTCATAAAGAAACACTATTTTTGCTGTTTAGGAAAGAGAAGAACAATGGGGATGAAAGCAAAAGAATTTATATACCTTTGTATATTCTAGTTCCCAGCCCACTAAAATCCAATTTTCCTTGACATTGACTCATATGTTCGAGCATAGTTTTGCACAAAGTATTTCAATCTCTTCTACCTGGTTACTTTTCTAATTATAATCAATAGATCCTGCAAAATAGAGAAAAGTTAAATATCTTGCTCATCTTCTTTGTTCACATAGGAATTGCATGTGGACGTCAGGGCAAGGAAGGCACCTTTGGTTAACTCCCCAGAGTGTTCAATCACTGTAAGGAAGAGGAGGGATGGGTATTTTAAAATTTCTGACAATGAACAAGTTAGAGCAAAATCTTGGTGAACAACAATCCAAGACAGATTGCTCTGTTTCATTGATTTTCTTCAGTAAAAAAAAAAAAAAAAAAAAAAATCGACCATACAATTACTTACATTTCAAACCTTTGGTGAAAATTATTTTAAAATGCCTCAATCAAGTAAGCACACTGTCCTTGCTTTTGAGTAGATTTTGATCCAACAGGCACTACTCCTTCTGTTCATTAAAGCAGCCCAAGATACAATAAGAAAAGAATCCAAAATATCTCTTGAACAATGCCCGAATTCTTTTGGGGTACAAAGCCACATGGGAACTGGCAATATGTCCTTTATCTTTTATCAGTCATAATTATTGTTCCCACCAGTCATGAGCAGGTGTAAATTGAGAGTCTTGTCTCTAGCATATCATCCCTAGGCATTTTTTCCTTCCTTTTCCAATATGCTGTACTCATCATCTTCTACTCAAGAAAAGGTGGATATGCCAGGGGAAGCTGAGACTTTCTAGCAGAATAGAACTAATAGGCCAGGAGCTTAAAAGAAAATAGTCCTTGAATTGGAGGGTAAAATGCCAGCTTCTAATTCTTCCAAGTGAAGAAAGAAATATTGTTTGGCTTGCTTTGTGTTACTCTACTTATTGCAAAGGACAAGGCTATTTGGAAGAAACCTGTGCTGCATTTCAGCTAATTAGACTGCAAGTATATTTTATTAGTATTATCATTATCATCATTGTTCCTATTTCTGATTCTAAATCTGTAAGGATTTCAAGAAGAGCAACAATCCCCAGAGTGTTTATTATCTTATTTTGCACTATTCCTTTTCTGCTTATATTTTAGACATGGCAACCAGTGTCTAGGTTATGTGCTGTTTTTTCTTGCCATTCTATGCTAACATGTATCTGCAGAGGTCTTTGTAAATACCCTTTTCCCTGCAGAAGGAAACAAATTTCCATTAAGATGTCTTATCATGCAGAAGTTGGAACACCTTTATATTTGACCTTTCAGAGGCACATCTATTTTTTAAATGTCTTGTGAGAACCCAACATCCATGTGCAGCCCAGATAAGGCACCTTCTGTGGTTTGAGGGGAGAGCTGAACTTTATTCTCATTCCCCATTCCCCATAAATGCAAATATACAAGGTGTGAGGGACTCAAGAAAGGGTCTGAAGCCAACTGACACTAGTCCAAGGAAGTAACTACTAAAAATAGGCCAGTGTTTGTCACAACTGTTCATAGATGTGGGTAATTCTGCTAACTCACCAGAAGTAAGCCTTTTTTCCATCCCAATGCACCTGAGAGCTATGACAGCCTCCCAAAGTAACCAGGTTTTACCACATGAGAGAGTCTCAGGTGGAAAGCCATGTGCCCCTAGAGGAAGAAAAGTAGGTTCTCCTAGAGGGGCGGGGCAAACACTGAAAGTTTAACCTTTTTTCAGCAGCCACCAGCTCCTTTCTTTAAGGAATGCATATCCAGGTGCTATCTAGTGCCTTTATGCTTTTCCACTGGCTGTACAAAGTCCTACCTCCTGCTCCTATTCTCTCAAGCAATGGATGGAGAAATGGTTTTCAAGTTCAAGATTCTAAGTTCCCATCACATCTCCACTGATTTCTAGCCTTGTAATCTCATTCTAGTATCATAACTGGGTCAAGCCTCAGTTTTTTCATCTGTAACTGAAGATAATGAAAATGTTCTGCCTACTTCACAAGGTCCTTGTGAGAAATTATAAAGTAATATATTGGTGCAGAGCAATAGCATTATTGTTATTCTCCTAAAGTTACTGAAATTCAAACTCAAGAAACAATGCATCCTCAGTATGTCTCTTCTTCCATGATCTCGCATAATTTAGAAGCATAAAGGCCTGTAGAAATCAATGAAACAATTTTTTCAGACATGGTAATTTATCATGTCATTGACATTTTGGCCATATCTCATATCCACGCTTACCTGTCTCCGAGAGCAATTTTGTAGCTTCCAGCACCTTCTCGGTGTACACCCCAGCTTCATAGTTCTCCATCTCAGCATTGATGATGTGGATGACTCTGGCTGCCCGGCCCCTGATGGCTCCTGCAGTCCGGTCCAGGGTGTCTACATCCCCCTCTTGGAGGGCTATCACACACTTGTTCACGTCCTCCAGGATGTGATTTTCTGCGGAGAGGACACATATATATGATTTACGTCAGTCAGACATTTAGCAACCAATATGAGATTGACTTATCAACTATCATATGCCCTCATCCTGCACATCGCAATTCATGCCTAGTAACATTGAAATGGTACTCCAAGGACATAAGTGATCATGACCTTGATGGCTCTCAAAATTAAGCATCACTCGGAGGACTTGTAAGCATCACGCAGACCGCTGGGTACCACTCCTATTTTCTGCTTATTAGGTCTGGGGTGGGGCCCATGAATTTGCATTTCTATCAAGGGTTCAGGGGATGTAGAGGCTGCTGGTTCTGGGACACACTTTGAGGACCACTAACTTAAAGAACATCCCTTCCTTTGATTGAACGTTTGAGATTTACTATAGGAAGGGCCACTTAGGGGTGTTGAAGCAGCCAACACGAAGTCAACAAGACTTCTAAACATGACCAGAGTCAAAGCTTTGGGTGCATGCTTGTTTGATCACGTATTTATTAAGGAAACATTTAAGGGAATCTGGACATTGAATGAAGATCACCCTCATCGGTCATTTAAAATCCTATCATACACAAGATATATGCAACTGGGAAAATTGGTCAGGGGAAGAGGCTCACAGAGTCCCTCACACTTAAAATATAATCTAATCTCCAGGCCAGTTCACTTAGGTTAGAGTCAAGGTCAGCCTTGCCCTCTTATCACTGCCCAAATTGGAAAACAAGAAGGCACAATGGGAGGCTTCACTCTATTGGCATAAAAAAATGTGTCCTGCTCCCATACAGCTTAGCAAGTGTGCAGTTTTGTGTTCAGTGTCCATGGTGGGATCTGTAATTATGTTCCTTGAACATTCTTTAGAAACAAATTTCTAAGAAATCTTCAAAACGTTTGATGTTCTACTGAAAGAAGAAAGGAACTTAAGCTGCACATGCATGCACACACATAAACACACATACTTTAAATAAGTAAATGGAACAAGGTTGAAGATATTTTTAAGTGATCTGCTAATCTCTAATAATTATAACTGCAAAATCAATGACTAGTTAATAACAGATTCAAATAGATTATTAACCCTTTAAGAAGTTTCTCAGGCGAGTTCTGATTTTAAAATTCCTAAAGGAGAGATGGGAGTGTGCCCATCAAATCCCAATTTTTATGGATTTTTCTTACTTTTGTTAAACCAAGAACACAGAGGGAGTATTTATTCTTTTAGGACACTGGGTAGAAAATTGCAAAGTATGGCTTACTTTTCATAAAGTAACATTCATTTGCCCTACTACCATGTGATTTCCTCATGCAAACCCTTATAGTTATCCATTGCCTATCTTTTCTAGTTCTTTAATTTCAAACATAAATTAGAATAGAAAAATAAGTGCAATGTAAAAATTCTAATATTCATATTTGTTAAACTCCCAAATAGTACTTTCTCAATGCTGCTGTTTTCCAAAGAGAAATTGAATGACATAATTATGAAAATACTGATTTAAGAGAATCTGATTTTGATTAATGAACTTCTGAAAACTTACCTCATTCTTGAGGTGCATCATGCAAATGCATCTCAAAGAACACCTGAGAAAAAGGTTTACTCAAATGAAACTTGGTACAAGATTTTAATTGCAGAAGTTTGATTCAAAGGAGCTCCTCTTACTGCCCTGCTAGATTCCTCAGGACAATTAAAATGTGCCCCGGCCCCTGTTAGTGAACCCTGAAAAGGGTTTCATGTAAAAAACATGCCATTTTTTTCCTGACTAGCATACATGTATAAGAATAAGCATAGCTATGGCATTCCTTTGCATAGTTTAAAGGTGGCATTTTGGAGTTGACTGCACAAAAGTGAGAAGTCTGTCTATTATATTAGCTATTAATCCCTGCAGAGTTAATACAATTAAAAAAAAATTCTCAGAAGCCTACTCATGACCCAATATCTTAAAATGAAATGAAATACAGTTTTTTTGCCCAAAACTGTCATGCAAGCCAGGAATGTGAAACTAATTTAATTACATAAGAGGCAGGAAAAATATATACTATTATAGATAGACCTTTATCTATCTGAAAAAAGCCAGCATAGGCTGAACATTCATATTAAAAACATTGTTTTTTGTGGGTGCGCTGCCAGGCCCTGCGAGCCATGTGGCCAGATGGTGGTGTGACAGGAGATTGATACAGGGGAGAGCCAGGACGGGACTTGATGAAAGGCCAGGAACTAAGGTGGTGCAGGCGGTAGGATGCCTCTCTCCCACATCGGAGTTTCCGAGGATCGAATCCCTGTGAGAATGGGAGAAGAGGGATGAGAAGAGGGGGCAGGAAACAGGCGCAGGAAGCTGCCCAGTGGATGGACATGGAAATGGGGGCGGGGGGGGTGGTAAAAATGGATAAACGTAAATAAATAAGTAAATATATAAATAAATCCTTAAAAAATGTATAGGGGAGGACGATATGAACTATAGTTAGTGGTAGTATTTTGACTATGCTCTTTCATGATTTGTTGGCAAGTGTTTCACAAGAATGCAGGGTGTTTGGTGGGGGGTGATGTGTGGGAGCCCTGTGTGATGTTGTGCATGTTTGTTTTGTAATTTCACAATATTTATTGAACACTTATAGTTTATGTGTGTTAGTGTGTGAATGATATACTTCAATATATTGTTTAAAAAAAAACATTGCTTTTAATGAGTCAAATCATCAACTAATGCATTAAATGCTTAGCTAGGTTAATCATGTTGTCTGAATAAAACATTTACTAATTTTACTGATTTTACAATTTACTAATTGACTCATATTTCAGAATTAACTTTTTTTTTAATGCTAAGATAATTTGCTCAGTGTTTCTTAACTTTCTCTAATAAGAGGTACCCTTTTCAAGGAAAATGAATTACAATTCCCTCATGATCTTGGTATATGGATTGTATAAATAATATATAAAATGTACTATGATTCATTAATGTTTTAAATCAATTTATGTTTTATTACTCTAAGTAACAAAAGGTATTTGAAAAAGAGCTTTACCTGTTCGTGTAGACACATTCATTTTGTCAAAAGAGCACACTTAGTATGTGTACAGATTCCTAGACACCTTGCAATAACTCTTCCCTCTGACTTGCTGTCCCCACAAGTGAGGCACCAACAGGTTTGGAAGCATATGTGTTTAGTACACTTCAAGAAGGCACTATTTGCTGGCAGAATCCACACTTGACTCTTAATTATATTCCTGGCTGTGCCTTGTACACAGCAAGCAATCAAAGAAGAGATATTGAATGAATATGTCTACTGAAAACGGACAATTGATTATGTATTTTTATCCTAAGGTACTTTCAAGAGAAAGAATTCATGAAGCAAGGAGATAGAAGAATGCTGTTTCCACTACAAAAGAATGCAGAGGTGAAAGCAGTAATAAAAAGCATATGTATTTCGGAGATTACTCTTTGCTGGCAGAAACCTGCCAGGCAATTTGGATGTTTCACCCTGATATGCTGCATCATATATAAACATGTCATAAAACACTTGACTGCAACATCTTTTGGGATAGACTTCCTTGAATTTTTGCAGTCTTGACATTTGGGAAAAGATGTAATTTTGTTATAAAAATCACTGATGACCAAACTACTTGACTATTATAAACCTTCAACCTCTACTTTCTAAATTCTAACACCAAGTTCACCACGTGAGTTTTTAAAAGAAAGCAAACTCAGGACCCAGGAGTAAAAAAGGGCAAATGGCAAACAAACAAACCAAAAACAATCTAGGACACTATGGGGTTGAGTTAATAGTATTTTCACCTCTCAGATTCCTGCTATTTTGTGCAGCAAACCCAAGCATTAAACTGCCACATGGTAAGGCCAAGATGCACATTTTAAAACACTATTAAAATCTGTAGTTTTTGCCCAGTGGGAAAAGTTTAAATGGTCTAGCACAGCCATGTCACCTTTTTTTTACGAGACCAGGCCACAACTGAAAATTGGTTTTGCCCTGTAATATTAATAGCTAGCATCACTGTGCCCCAACCTTGCTGTATTTCATATGGAAGAATTAAACACTCAGAAACACACGTTCAGGTAGCATGGGAAAAAAAAAAATCACAGCTTTTTAAAAACAAAGATCTCTCTTTTCGTTTGTTGGTTTTTTTAAACAGAGTTTTCTGCCACGATAGATATTCCCTTAAGAAGAAACTGATACATAAAATGTCATTAATGCCATTTCAAAATATCTCCTGGGCCAAACTTGCAATTTACTGATGCAAATGTTTTGGCTCTGACTTGTAGAAGAGACAGCATGTAGTTTCCCCAACTATTGGGCTGTGTCCACAGCCTACCAGCAGGACAGAGTGGGCTGCATCATTTTTTGTCAAGCCTGGTCTGTGGAAAGGTGCCTGCTGCCTCCGATTGTCAACTCCAAAGGCATGCCCCAGCAGGCCCTGCCAAGGCTGGCTCCCTGACAGGGCCTGTTCGTTTTCCTGTCACGGCATGCCACGGCACTTGTACTACCGGGACTGGGCTGCACAGTGTTATCGGCAGAAGCCAAAGCCTTTTCTTGTTACTGGTAATAATGAGATGTACAAAGGAAAGTCAGGGAGAAAGGGTGGCAGAGGCAGGACTGGAGTGAAGAAAATTAAGAAGAGCTTTGCACTATTGAAGTCTGAGATAAGACCTCTTCACCTAGCTTCTTCCCACCCTCAGAAATATTCGTATAGGTGTTTAAAGAAAGGGAAAAGTTGGGAAAGTGTTCAGTTCTGAAATGATTCATCTCTGAAAAAGGCAGTCTGTGGGCATTTCCTGCTCATTTGTGGGTAGAATGGGAGGCAGAGGAAGATTTCCAGGGGCTGTCTGTACTGCTGGGTGGATCTCAGGGCTGGGGCTGATCTGGAGGGTCCCTGCCCCTTACTGGGGGCCCCTGCCTTGTGTCATCCTGCCAAGGCCTGACTAGACTCTGGAAAGGATATTTGTATTGGTGGCCACCCCTCCATTCCCCACCACCCAAATCCTGACACCCTATCAGAAAACTCCTCAGCACTTTCTTATAGATATGTTGCTTTGGATATCTTTTTAAAATTTTTTATTAGAGAAGTTGTGAGCATACAAAACAATCATGAATAAAGTGCAGAATTCCCATGCTTTGGGTATCTTTTAGGTCTATAAGACTTAGCCAAGAGCACAGTAAAAATTCCAGGAATGGTAACTTATTGAGTTCTTTATCAGCCAATTCCTAGATATAGGGATATAAGAATAAATAGTTGTGATGACAGGTCATGAAATCAAAGCCTTTTAAGAATGAAAAACAATACAGTTTCTGAAAGGAAATAGAGACTGGAATGAGGATGCCAGGAAGTAAGGAGAAGGGAGTTGAAATGAAAGTTGAAAGCACCAAAGGAAATTTCACTTCCATCTTGACTTATTGAAAATTCTATACCTTGAAAAGATGGTGATCTGGATTTTAATACCATCCTCTGCCAAGTAACCTACTCTCTTTCAAAGACTCAGTTTTCTCAGAGGAAAAGTTAGAATACTAATACCTATTTTCTAGAAATTTGGCGAGAATCAAAGCCATCAGCAGAGAAAGAGGTAAATTATAGACACTGAGCTGTTAGCTCCTTTTTCCTACCTGCCTTGTCTTACCCTCCATCATTGCAGTGTTGGCTTTTTGATTAACCTCAGATCTATGGATTTGGCTGTGCTGCTCTCAGACAAGCCCCAAACACAGCCCTAATGGCTGTGTTTCTTCAGAAAAAGAAAAGATGGAACCTAGGAAAAATTTCCAAACAATATGGCCTCCCCTCAGAAACCACTTCCATGCTGTTGCAGTCAGATGCCCTGCCTGCCTGGTCCCTGCCAGCAGAGAAGTGGTGCTTCCTGCCTCCTCAGAATAGAAGCAAGTCCGGAGCAGGTGCTGGCCAGGGGTGCTGCTGAGTTGGTGGGTTGCCCTATGAGTTCCATAGGGCTGTGGATGGGATCAACACCTGGTGAACTTGAATTCTCAAGGTGATTTGAACATCTCACAGAGGAGTAGGAAGTTTAAAGTGACTTATTCCTCCTTACCATGGTGGTTCTTTAAGGTGAAACCAACCAAATGTGTTTGGTCACACATGTTTGGGAAAAGGCCCATTTGCCAACTGGTGACACAATCTTGAAACAGAGTTACTGAGCCCAATTAATGGTCAAATTAGCTACATGGTTATTCAAATCCCTAGCCCCCTTTCAGTCAGGCTTCATTTAAAAAGATGAAACATACAATTTCAAGTGATGACTACTTCTGTTTTCTTTCACTCACTTTATCCAACAACCTCTAGGACAAGTGCTCATAGCTCCCCCACTGCCTTCAATTGGGTAGCTGATATTTCTACCAGGTTGATCACAAATCTGGTTAGCTTCACTTCTTGGAAAAACAACCCAGTTAACATCCCCACGTTAGAATAGCTGATTGCCAATTTTCTTACACACTCTTATGTGGGTGAACCAGTGTTTCATTTAATCCATATCCCATCCTCTTTTTTGGGTGAGCAATTTAGGTGTACAAAAGACCATCCTGTTTAAACAAACAAACAAACAAAAAACCTCCAGAAAAAAAAAAGGCGGGGGGGAGGGAGGGAATCTGAAGCTCCTTAATTATCTCTTCAGGTTTCTGACATCCTTATCAGGAAAAAAAAAAAAAAAATTTCCCCCTTATGCCTTGACTCAGTACACACCAAGGTACACACCAAGGAAGAATTTTCAAAGGGTGCTATAAATGCATCTGTAGAGATGATTACAAGTGCAAAGGGCCAAGGAGAGCCCTTGAAACAGAGAGACCCATGACATTTACAAGCTCTTCCTGGTCTCATCTCTTTTTTTTTTTTTTTTTTTTTTTGCAGCAGCAGCCCGTTCGCGGTGAGTACCTGAGACAGAGAGGAAGTCGTCCACAGAGGTGATGTCATCCACGGCCTCGGTCAGGACTCGTACCTGCTTCTCCCACTGGTCTTTGAAGACATCCATGTTATCCTGGGCGACTTTGCTCTGTGGTCGGGCAGCCAGGGTGAGGGCTGCATTGATGACCTATTTGTCAGAAACGATTCAGGGACATGGTGACCACATTCTTCAAAGGAGGGAACAAGCAGGTCAAAGACAAGGCAGAAGCCACGGACTCTGGAGTCTCTACAGACATGTGGAATCTTAGTGTTCGGAAAGGGCAATCCAAAGCAAGAAAGCTCAAATAGCTTATCAACTAACAGTTTTTATTTGCTTCACTTTTCTTCTTTAAAAAAAAAAAAAAAACACAATTTGCCTAAGGTTTCAAAAAGTATCCACAGACAAATCCTAAGTACTTAGGATCCATTGACTTAGGACAGGCATATAACTCTTGTTTTCTGCATGTGGAAGCTTGTGAATTAGTTGTTGAGACAAGGTAAGTAGATGTGGAGTGTTTACATAGTAACTGAAAACATAAAGAACAAAGCCAATATGAGTGGAAATGACCATAATTGCCATGGTTATTCTGAAGAGACTGCTGTACTTAGAAATACTTTTTGAGAAAGGTAGGACTTGAAACAGCCCGTGAATGATGGGTAGCCTTTTCCAGTGAGAGGAAATGGGGCAAGGCAAGGAAAGGATTGATGTGAAGGCCAGAGCATAAAGGGTCCTAAATATCAGGTTGCTGGGTGGCTTTTGTTGCTGTTGTTTTTGAGTAAAAATAATTTATTTGCGAAATGGGGGAAAGAATAGAGCTAGCTGAGAAATGGAAGAGAAAGATGGAAATACACACCAAAACTTGGTGTGGGCTCCTCTAGACAGAGAGAGCCTAGGTGGCCTTTTGAAACACAGTGAACAAGGCTTACCTGGGGACACAGACTGTCAATCTGGGTGGCTGCCATCCGGACTAATTTCACCCCTTCCTCATTGTTGGAGATAGAACAGGCCAAATTGGCAACCTGTAATGAAGAGAATTCAAGTGAAACTCACGATGGGGAAAGGGAAAATGTATTACATGCCCTTGCGCCTTATCTGGAGAGTACCACGTCCAGGAGAATCCTTTCACAAAGATTAGGGCAACCTTCAGTTTTGAACTAAATGTTACTGGGTCGTAGGCTGCATAAATCAGGCATTTCTGCCAGAAGAGCAGGTGCTAATAACAAATGATTGCTTCGAGATTCTCAAGCATGCACAATGCTACCTTTTAACCAAGTACTTTGAACCTTTTTCTGCCAAGGACTGCCCTGATCCATCTACACCCTTACTTAAGCCCACCAAGGCCTCTTCTTGAGAGTAGAACCCAATGATCTTGGACTCAACAGCACTAAATTCAGGCCATTGAGGATAATGCTACAGGAAATGCTTTGGATTTTAAAGAAATTCATAGCTGAAAATTAGAATGCTCTGTCCAAAGGATCCCAGATACACCTATCAAAGTCTGTCAGGAAGATGCTGTCCACCAGTAGCCAACTCAAATGCATTCAAGGTCCAGGCAGGCATGAGAAATGACTAGAAATGGCTTATATGATCCAATAGGCAATGGTGGAGAGTATAGCAAATTGGAAAATGTAGGGCAGTATAAAAGCATTGACATTTGATTTTTTTTTACACTATACTAGCCAAAAGACCTTAACTGAATTCAAGAATTTCGACTTGTATTATTCTTTCTCCTTAAGGATAGAGGCTGGTAATACGAGTCAAACTGATTGGTCAAGGTCAACAACATACAAAGCCACAATCACATCACTGATCAATCCATTAGGATGGTGTCCAGAGGACAGGAGGATTGGGATTAGGGAGGGCAAAGAACAGGAGAAGGATAGCCAAGGCTGGGACCAGAAGGGTAGTTAGAACAAGTGCTTAGCAGAGCAAAAATCCCCTGGAGTATCTTAGCCGCCTGCCCTTTGGCATCCTACTCACCTCTGCTCTCCAAAACCTGTCAGCTTCCCTACCAGGCTTGAACACCCTGGGATATTAAAACACAGTACATGTGTGTATAGTTACCAATGTAAGAGGGATCTTATGAGGTGAAGGAGGAAGAGCACAGAACTGGAAATCAGGAGACTGCTGCTTCTTTCTTATCTACTAACCAGCACTGTGCTCTTGGTCAAATCACTTCACCTTCAGAGGACTCTTTCCTTATCAGAAGAATGAGATGTTTGGCTGGTGATACTAAAAATATTTTCAGAGATTACTTCAGTTAATCATCAGTGAAGAGAACTCTGTTTTGAAGCTTTGGAGGAAGATGGAAAATAGTTTATTATGGTGAGAACTCTGAGAAATGATGGATTAATTGAGCTTGCAATTCATAGTTTACCTTTGACTCTTCAGATACTAAAATGTTTACTATTTTACAAATAAAGCTTTTTGTATCCATGTGCATGAAAGCATGCTGCCATGGACATGAGATTTCTTGGAGACAGAGAGCGAGGACTAACAATGCAAGTCTCCTAACATTAGCTTCTTCGTATTACATCTGTATTCTATATTCTACACCTTCTATACCCTAAATGCCTGACAGGGATTGGTGCTCAACTTAAACTCAGTAGAATTTATTGTAAACAGTGATTTGGAATAAATTATGGATGAGAGGAGATATATGTTTAATTTAGCTGGATACGTTTTCACATCACCTTCAAGCAGGGGTTACCAACTCTGTGATGTTAAGAACAGTTCCTACATTCTAGTCCATTGACTGATACCAGGCCAGGATTCAGGATACCTTGTTCTTGGTGATTTGAGAAACATCAGAATAGTGTAGTGAATTTTTTTATGAAGAAGTATGAATTTAAATTCTGTCTTTTAATCTTCAATTACTTTCTTTCTACTTCTGCTGTTGAACAACCTGTCATTTTATGAAATAACGATGATTTTAGATGATGATTTAGTTTGCACTTTACCATCCTTGCTTGTTATGTGAAAAATACTTGGGATCACACTTGTACATAGCAGTGGGAAATTGCCAAGGGGTTTGGCATATGACCCTGTATTACAACAAGAACAAGAAAATGTACAAACTGCTCAGAACCAGGACTTGAATAATATTTGCTTGCATATCTGTAAGAAGAGTAAGAAAACAGCAGCATTCCCAATGAAATGATGTCTCCAGATCATGTCCTCAAGTTCTCAATGGCTATGGACATCAAAAAAAGAGAGCCAGCCAGATATTCTATGCCTCTTGCTGAAAGGACATTATACTAACCTATGAAATATTCTTGCCAAAAAAATACAAAACAAACTACAACACAAGAAAACTTGGAAATAATAAGCCCATAGGATCAATTTCCAATTTATAGGAAATTGAGGAGAGAAGTAAACATGTGGAATAGAATCACACGAAAGCAATTGTGAAAAACCCAAAGGTAGGAAGGAACCTGGTGGAAAAGGCTGGGCTCCAGAGGGCTCTGGAGACATTCAGACACTATAGTTGGGGCAGGTAGCTCAGGAGTTTGGTGCCTTGACAGTGGGCCCTACTTTGCAATTTATGTGATAGAGTTGGACTCAGTTGTGGTTTCCCTACACATGGCTCTTCTGTCCTTCTATTTGAACCTATAATTTGTACTAGAGTTGGTATGTGTACATCCAAGAGACTTAAATCTTTGGGCTGTCCATGTGCCAGGTGGGCCCTGAATCTCAATAAAGTTACAACACCTATTCTCCAGTTCATTGGTTTCATCAAGGACCAAAAAAGGAGGTGATGATGGACAACTACCATACCAAGGAACCAAGAGATTCTACAACTGCAAGCAAGAGAGTCCCATCTATCAGCCCCATGGGATCGCAGCACTCTTTCAATTAGAGGTAGATGGACATCACCATCCCAGAATCCTCAAGATAGGGGAATGAAATATGGACTAAAGTAGACTTACTGGTATTCTGCTGTAGACTTTATGGTGATTCTAGCAATGGAATAAATTATATCATTGATGTGGAGGCAGTAGTCACTGGAGGTTTTGAGGACAGGGAGAGGGAAAAACAGATGTAATAAGGGGGCATTTTTGGGACTTGGGAATTGTCCTAAATGACATTGCAATGACAGATGCAGGTGATTATATATCTTGCCATAACCTAAAGAATTGGGTTGGAGACAATATAAACTACAATGTAAACTTTAAACCATGCTTAGTGGCAATGCTCCAAAATGTGTTCATCAATTGCAATGAACGTACCTCACTAATGAAGGATATTGTTAATGTGGGAAAATGTGGGGAGGTGTGGGGAGCGGGGCATATGGGAATCTTCTATATTTTTTATGTGACATTTGTGTAATCTAAGTATCTGAAATAAAATAAAATAAAATAAAATAAAATAAAATTAAATTAAATTAAAAGTTAAAAAATAGATATAGACCTTACTGGCACCCTAAATAAAACAAAAAAATTCTAATAAATACATACATACATATAATGGGTAAATAAATATGTACTTATAAATACATGAATAAAATTAAAGTGCATTTATGAAAAACTCAAGTTAATTTAAACACTGACTAAATATTTGCAGATCTTAAGGAGTTATTGTTAATGTTTTATAGTGTGTGAATGATAACGCAGTCACACTTTTAAAAAGAGTCCTTCAATTTTAGAGATATAAACTGAAATGTTTAGGGATAAATGATATGTTTAGTATTTGCTTCATAATTTTATCAGATGGAGAAATGGGTGTGAGTATAGAAAAATTAATATTGGCCATTAATTGATCATTTGTGGAACTAGGTAATAGTATATTGTGGCTCATTATATGTTCTCTATTTTGGATATGTTTTAAATTTTCCATAATAAAAAAAAAAATGTTTCTTTAAAGGGAGTAACGGCAAAGTAGTCTACTACCAACTCTGGTGAGATACTTTCTTGCACCTGTACAAATCTCAGTGTAAATCAGAGGGAAACTGAAGTATGGTTTAGAGTTAAGGCTTGCAGGAAGAGTACCAGCCTGAGTATGGAAGACGAGTACTGTAATTGGACTGTGTAAGTCACAGAGGTGGCTCTCCAGACCACCCAGCCTCCCATGCAGGCTGGCTGTGAGTCACCTGGCAGATGCCAGCTCTAGAAGATGTAGGGTCTAGAAGAGCTGACCTCTCATGAAAAGGAGATGCAAACCAGAAACATCCATATGACAATAATGAACTTATTTCCAGTGTATCCTTGCAAATGTTTTCTTGCCCTTTGTTTAAAGAAATTCTGTTTGGGTTTAGCTCTAGTGTGGGAACCTCATCCCCCAAGAGAATCTTCACAGAAGTAGCAGTGCTAGGAACACTTGGCAAAAAATAAAGAACTGGCAACTCCCAATAGTCCTCCAATTATTTATTTGCTTTAATTTTACTGATCCATAAATCCCAAAGTTTGGCAGCCTCCAGACTGCAATATATTCCTGCTGTTTAAGTCCACTTAAAGTCAGAATTTCATTTACCATGTATTGTATTCTGAAATATTCTGAAAATATTTCCAACATAATGCAAAGGATTTCACTATCTATAAAGGCAGGTTTGTGTGTTTTTATGTAGTCATGGACTCAATCCAAATTCCCACCTTCCTTATATTCCTTTGGCTTGCCTTTCTGTGTTTTTCACTGAGCTCATTGGCATCATGATAACTCCAAACAGGTTTATTTATTTATTAATTTTTTTTTTAATGTACTGTGACTTCTAGATCTCTGGCAGCAAAAGACCCTAAGCTTCAGACTTTGAGGTAGCTCCCAATAAATAAGGGGACATTTTAACACCATTCTAAGGCCTCTCCACTCACAGTAGGTACTTGATGATTGATTTCAATTACCTATCCTTTAATTAAAGTTCTGATGTTATATCAGAAACTCTTTGCTAAAATAAAATGTCCTATTTTCTAAAGTATAGTATTTTCTCCTTTTTAAAAATCAATTTAGCATTATAATTAATCTTCCTGGGGAGAGTAGGAAGACTAGAATTATTTCAAGCATGTGAGAAATATTCATGTGAGTAGAAAGATGGACAATAAGCCATGAATGTATGTTAATAGATTGCAAACCAAAAAAATGTTGAGCGGTATGAACGAATTTTACAGAATTTTGCATCTTGTATGAATCAACCAAGCAGGTAACATTGATATGACATACAAGTCCCAGCTGCTCTGGCCTCCAATTTCTCTGCCTGTCATTTGTTTACAACTTAGCTGAGGCCACAAGAGTCATTCGCCTTTCTGGAAGCTTAGAAAAGAATACAGTATATCATTAAGAATTAAATATTAGTATATATGATATTGACTTGAGATTTCCAAAGGTTAACTAGGCCATGAGTAAAAGTGGTATAGCTCATTGGAGAACTAATTGGATTGCATTCCTATCAACCTCTAATAAATTAAAGCCCTCACCGATAACTTTTGAGAACATAAGGGACTTTGGGAAGTCAAAGCTGGAAAGACTAGGCCAGTCCTCTCTCTCTCTGACTTCATGACTTAAACTCCGGTCATTTTGGGGAAAAGGGGGATGCTCTGTAGCCATCACCAAATTGCATGCTGCTGACTACAAGACCTGCAAGAGTTCAGAAAAACAAGTCATCAGTGCTCTTGGGTTGTTATCCGTAAACTTGTGGTAGAGAAGGTAAGATACCCATCTTACAATATTTCTTTCCTGATTCAACTTTCTGGATGCTCAACAAAGATTATAATATATCTTCACTCTTCTGGGGACACAGTCTGAAACAAATCAATAATATCAATAGCAGAAACCAGCAGAGAGCTGATACCGATTCTTCCAAGAAAGTAGCCTGCTCTTTCAACTGAAATTGTGCTACAATTGGCATCCATTCTTTAGTCCTTCAATAATCACCTTAGCTGACTGCTAAACAGAATGGAGATATTCCTGGGACACTGATGAGACAGTAGTGTAGACAAAATCAGAAAGGTGTGGAGACCTTATAAAAATATATTCTGGTCATTTAAAATGCAAGATGTTTTTAATCACAAAATGTCCTGCTGAGCTCAAAGATGCCGATGAAGAGCAAAGCATGGCTGTGAAATTCAGTTTTGTGAGGACATCACTGCAGAAGGCAGCTCAGAAATGCCAGTCTTGTTTGAGTACTTCTTCAAACAAGAAAAGCAAAAGTGCCTTGAAGATTGAGCTTTAGACATTAAAAACCTCTGCTAATAAAGTATTTGGGTATTTAATTCTAGAGTGATATGAGGTACATGAGATAAGATGAATGCTTTCTTCTTTTTTGGCCCTGGAAATCAAATTACATTTTTTAATATTCGTGATTCTGTTCAATTCCAAACACTGGCACATATTCACTGCATTCTACCCCCAAACATTGTATCATTTCATTAATTTTTACAGCTTCAGGTATCATATTGGTGTTTTAGGAAGAACACACTATTGAAATAAAGTAGAATAGCAATTCAGAGCTCCATAAAACACTCACTCCTCACATTCATATTTCATGATCATTGTAAATTTGAAAGATAAAATGAACTTACTTACTATTAAAAGGGAATTATTTGAATTTACAGTCAACACAGTCACATGGCCATATACAACCATAGAGAGAAAGGATGATATATATTCCATATTCCATGCAAACTGTTAGTCTCTGTAAACTATCAGGGCAGTAAAGACTGCCATGATCTTAACCTGAAGATTTAGTCACTCGCCGGGACTGATCTAATCAGACCGCAAATAAGCGTTAACATATATGCCCCTGTCTTGCATGGAGTTTCAAGGTTCCTACAGAACATATCTCCTACTTTAGAGAAAGAATTTTCTAGTTCACTAAGAGAAGAAAGGATACACGTCCCTGAAACCTTTGAGAGACAAAACAGAAGCAGCTGATGTTCAGACAGAGGGCTGTGGCGTTAAGAAAACCATAGACTTCTGAAGAGATGGGCTGCAATGTAGACCAATTAGGTGGTTGCCTTCACAACTGGATTTGAGGAGAACCTGAAAGGCCTGGCTGCCCAGAGAATGCTTGCAGCCAATCTCTCTTTCATGCAGCTGCTACCTTGCATTAAGTTTGGCCACTCTCCATGGGCTGAGTTTATTAGCCTGGTTAACAGAACCTGAGGCTCTGAAGAATAGAGGAGACTTACACAGCTTGAGGGAAAGGGTGACTCAGTAGAGGTTGGTGGCAGGGGGCGAAATGAGGATCCTGGGACACAGGAAGAAAGGAGGAATGCTTTTTTTCCTGACACTGTCTAAATGACCTTTTTAAAGTACCTGGCACTCTTGATCATTCTATCCATCTATCTATTTATCGATCGATTGATAGATCTATCTTTAGAGAATTGATCATATAATGGTTAAAAGCCTGAACTTTGGAGTCAAACAGTGCAGGGTTTATATCTTGACTCATTCTTGCCAGCTGGGCAAGGTGCTTTGCCTCTCTGAGTCTGAATACCTCAATTCTTAAATTATAAATATAAAATAATCACAGCATCCGTGCCATCAAGTTTTTCTAAGAATGAAAGAGAAAAGGATAGAGTACTCAATCCGGTACCCAGTCAGGATTTGAAAAATGGTTGGTAAATCAATTCCTGGCTGTCATACATTCTCCAACATTTGCTATTAACCAAAACAAAACATACATCTTTAAGCATCCAGTTCTTGCTCTGTCAGAAGTGGAATTTCTGGGTCAGAGGACTGTTAAGGTGCTTATTTACATATGGCCATTGTGCTTGCTGAAAACTTCCCAGCAATGAATGGCCAATCCTCGTGTACCAGCATCTCATTCCACACTACTTGACACCGCATTGTCTCAATGCCTTTCCAACAATTCATTTTATAAACCACAAGTATAAATAATGTAGCTTAAAAAGCCATTTCACGTTGCCCCAGCTAGATTGAATTCTTGGAAGACACAATTCTCTACTACACCAACGATATAGCTGGGATCACCAGTGCTCATATCCAATGTTTTGAATTTGTGAAATCCTGTAAGTTCCCTTCGTGCTGTATAAAGGACCATTCAACTTGCCACAGCCCTGCCATAACTAGGAGGGCCCTGGTTCCTATGATCTGGAATTGGGAGCACACATATGATCTCCATAACCTCCTTCTTCAGTTTATCATCAGATCAGCATTAGGCAGCTGATACCAAATGAAGCGTATACAGCATCCTGCCACGCAGTGTTAGCAAGCAATTTCTTCATGGTCCCAACAGGCCTCGTACCCTCACCTGTACTTTCACACCTATGAGAACACAAATCTGCATTTCTAGGGCTCCTCAAGGATGTAGAACAGCTCTTTGGCCTGTGTTCTAGGGAGACATGCACGCCACAAGCACATGCAGTTTGCTTGCCTCTGCGCAAATTAAAGCGATCAGTCTGCCCCATGGCTTTAAAGGAGGTAATCACCAGTTCACCTTCATGGACAAATTGATGTTCCTGCTTCATAGCTGAATCACTCAGCATAAATCTATACCTTTCATAGTTAAAAAACCTCAGTGACTTAAAATAATGCAATAAAGCATCATCTAATACCTCCTTGATGCAGGTTCATCAATAATGTGTGGCTGTGTGAAAAGGATAGGAGAGACTGATGTGTCATCTAAAAGAGTGCAATGAATATGATGCCTTTTTAATTACTGAAGGCCTCTTGGGATTTCGTTTCTCTAGTCTTACATTGGGCAAACCAATTTTAGTTGGTTTCTCTGGGTCCCATATAAGTAAATGAAATCTTAACTCATTTCCAGTGAGTAAACCATGCTGACCTTCATATGTATATGGGGTGAATCACCTGCTGCACATCTGTTGGATGGGGACTCCAGCTTATGTCTCTAGTAGGGGAAAAGGGCTGCACTGAATCATCCAGTGCTGAATATTTAGCTGGAGCCAAGGAATGTTTTGTGGAATGAAGGGACAGGCAGATGAATAAATGAGTGCAACCAGTCTCTAGAGCCTGGTCTTGTACATTTCAAGATAACAAGAGGAAGTATGGGGTCAAGGCCATAGCTAGAGCATAGAATGAACCTAAACACACACCCACCAATCAAATATTGCACCTATGACTTCAGACCTTTTTACAAAGAATTCCACCTATTCCCCAGCTTGATAAGGAAGATAAGAGTCCCCACTCCCTCACTTTGTGTCCCATTTTTGGAAGGAGGGAGATGGATCCATCACCAATTAAATTCCTAGCAATCTATCAAGGTTCAATTTAAAGTCCACATGTTCTGAAAACTTCCCGTTCACATTAGGCCAATGGAAATCCCTCTCTCTTCTAAACCCCTTCAGACTGAAAGCCTGTACCATTGGTTGCTATTCATCACATATTACTTTATTCATTTGTGGTATATGTGGATGGATGGATAGATGGATGGATGAATGATGGATACATATGTATATACATGCATACAGAATAAGATATAGATACACAGATATAGTGCATCTTCAACTAAATTTCAACCCCCTTGTTGGTAATGGTTATGTCTTACTCATCTTTATGGCCCCTATGATTCCTTGAACAATACCTTGCAGAGAGCAGGTATAAATGTGGTACCATGTCTGCCTCCCATTTCTTGGATAGTTTTGTATCTCTTACCCCCACCTGTATGAGCTTCTCTTGAGTTCTACTCTCTTTTATCACTGTTTGTTTACCTAGTCAAAGATGCTAATTCATTAACCAAAGTAACTATTCACTAAGGTAATCTTTTCTCCTCCTAGATAATATAACACCTTAACCCAATGAAAGTGTTTTTGTTTTGTTTTTACTGTTATTGAGTCTTTAAGGACCTTAAGGGAAAATGTACATTGTGGAAACTTCAGGCTTCCATAGCAAATGATTGGGGAAATATGTAAGGAGAGGGAGCTTTAAGTTCAATCAGCTTTATCTAAATATTTTTCTGTGCCTCTTCTTCTTCTACCAAATAGTTTAGAGCGGAGACAGGTTAAATTCAGACTACCACATATCTCTGTAAATAAAGTTTTATTGGAACTCAACTATGCCCATTCATTTAAATATTGTCTGTGGCTGCTTTTGCACTACAAAAGCAGAGTTGGTCAGTTGCAACAGAGACCATAGGAATCACAAGACAAAAATATTTACTATTTAACCCTTTACAGTACAAATTTGCCAACGTGTGGTTAGATGAAACTTCAGCAGAATCAGCCAATTTTGTCAAGCCAGTCAAATATGCCAAAACATCACCATACCAGGAAATAGGAGAGGTGTTGAACTAGCATCTTTATGATACAGGTGCAATGAACAAAATTAAGTAGATCAGGGAGGGACACATATTATTAGCATATAAAGATATGTGTCTCTCCAAGGTCTACTTAACTGAATTACATTCTATGACGAGAAAGAAAAAACAGGAAGGGAAGAATAAGGAGGAGGAGGGAGAGGATGAAGAGGAGGGGCAGAGGAGGAAGAGAAGAGGAAGAAGGGGAGAAGAGGAAGACGAGGAAGAGGAAGAAGAAAAAGGGGCACTACCCCTGTATCATAGTTTTGCTTGGGTTTGGTAGAATAAAGTTGGCCATAAACTCTTTCTCCCTAGACCTAAGAGGGGACTGTTAATTCCTCTCCCCTGGATCTAGACTTGTCCTGTGGCTCACTTGACCAACAGAATGTGGTAGAATTGATGCTTCTTGACTTGCAAGATGAGGTCATATGCTGCCTTACCCCACCTGCCTTCATCTTATGCCACAAACTCTTGGGAGCCCTGAGTTTCCATGTACATAGTCTTCCTACTCTGCTGGAAAAAGAGTAAGGTGGAAAAGCTCTGGTAGAGGAGAGGCCATGTGGAGAGAGAGGGTGCATGGAGAAGCAGGAAAGCAACAGACATGTATGTTAAAGATGCCATTTTGAACATTTAAACTATTGCTCCTCCAGCATCCAGCTGCCATCTCTCAATAACTATGTGAAAGATGCAAGTAAGACCAGCAGGAAAACCACCCAGCTGGGATCAGTCAATCAAAGAATCATGAAAAATAACAAAATGATGTTGATATAAGCCACATTGTATTTTGAGTCTGTTTGTTATATGGAACCCTGGGAATAAGAGGGTCTATGGTTTTATAAAAGGAGTGACCGATAGCATCCATGTTTTGGGAGACCCTTCTGTTGCTTCCTTTCAACAATGCCTGAAGATGCAACATCTTATTAAAAACAAAAACAAAAACAAAACATTGATACAGGAATTGCTGTACCCTCTGCATTCCATGTCCTCCTTTGAATTGTTCTTTTAGCCTTTTCTTCTGTATCCTGTAGGGCTTGAACATAGATTTTCTGTGTTTTCCTACATTTTAAAATTAATATCTCATTTGAGTTATGTGCCCAGTTTATTTTCTCAACATTTCTGCAAAGCACTCTCTTTAATCACACCTTTTACTTGCCCACAGGTAAGCAACTGCCTCTACCTCTCCCCCTCCATGTGTCTAACATATATCATTAACCTATGCTTAGTATATCTGACTCTTATCATCTGGGAAGGAAGAAATCAAACCAATATCACAAATTCTATATTTCAATGTGCCATGCCTGTCCTCTAGCTGCCCTGGTAGGAGGTCAAGGATGATCATGGACCCCTGGCAGTGCTGATATCCATGGCTGGCAGCCCTGATGGGGTATCTGCTGACTCTAGACAAGGGTAGGGTCAATGGACCAACACACTTTGCAGCTCTGCTTGCACACTCAGAAGGTAGAAGAATTAAATGACTGCTCTGTAGACACAGCTCTTCCAATAGGGATATTCTGAACACTGACCTAATATAAGCCCACCCTGGTGAATCCCCAGTAATGAGGCTTTCTGAGATTTTAGATGAAAGTATGCCAAGAAACATGTCTACATCTTCTAGGTCTGCTGTACTCTGCTACCCTCCATTAGGTCATATCTACCTACCTCATCACCAAAGAATGTGAACACAATTTGCTATTCATTTATATACATAATACGATATTTCCTAGTGAGTATGGCTTATTCCCATCTAATTTCTGGGCCCTTCACTGCAAAAGATACTTGTCAGACAGTTGGTGCCTGGTGAATTACATACAGGTTACACAGAGGAACCTCTAGGATGTTCTTCGTTGCCTCAAACATTTGTACAAGAAGTTTCTTGGTCAACACAGAGTCAAGATGAAGCAAATCTGAGTTGGCAATGCCATGTGGCTTACCTCCAGTTTTAGCCCAGTACACACTCCTTCCTGAAACTGGAGAATCACTCTCGGGGTTTCTTTAAATTAACCAGATGTTCAATGCTGCAGCCTCTTAGCTGCAACACTCTTCATGGATATACACTTCATTTTTACCCCTCCTGGCTCCACCTAACCCCCTGTGGCCTTGCCCTCCACCCTAAGCTGTAGCCATCCAGGACAAGGACTTGGTCTATGTCCAACAGAAGGTACTTATTCTCCAATGGCTCTTGGAAAAACTTTAGTGGTGGTCACCTCAATGGCCACTACCTAGTGGGGCAGTCCTGGGAAACTGCCTGTCAACTTCAGAGAGCTCCTAAATAGAATACAGCCATGGGGTATGGTGTGGGTGTGGCAGGACTCTATCCTGACTTTAAGACCAACTCAATACCCAAAATATTTCCCTCCCAGCCCTCAGGGTCCTGTAAATTCACCCTCCTCCTATCCAAATTGCCTACTGGAATCTTTCTATGCTCAATCCTTAAAACTTGCCTGCTCCATCCTATATCTTCTTCATTGTGAGGTCTTTCTTTCTTCGTTTTGGATGTTCTTCTTGCATTCTTCTCCAAATTCTCTCCTTAAGAGGTTTTAATTTCCCTCTTATTATCTGAGTCTGAGCTTGTTTATATGCAGAGCAGAGTTCCCCTTTTCCATGCCCTTCTCCTGGGGACAAGCCCACTTGCTCCCATGCTCAGACAAGATGGTGGTCCAGGTCCCTGAGTCATCAGAAAGTTCCCAAATATCTGCTCTATCTCAGGCTCATAGCACGTGCAAGCAAGAGCCTTCTATGTGTTGCAGCACAAGCTCTGGCATTCTCCAGAATCCCCCTCCCATGTGTTCATGCTCATCCCAGTTCAGCTCTCTTTCTCTGCCTTCATACTCTGGTTCCTGATAACCTGTTTCAAGTGCCCCTTTGCTTAACACACCACAAGTGCTTTTTCCTGCCTCTCCAACATCATTAGCCTGGCAAGCAGACTCTCTTACAGCTTCATCACACCTGCAGCTATTACAGCTTCTTCCTGCCTCTGTCCAGCAAGACACACATGCACAACCTGGCAAATCCTCCTGGCTTTATTTATAACCAAAGTTTCTACAAATCTGTCCCAAGCTAGAAACTCCCTTGTTGAGTGCCCTGCATCCCCTTCCTTCTATTAGCCACAAATATATCAGAGACTTGCTCACTTCTGAAATCTCACATGTTTCCATGATGCTCAGAAAGCAGGGCAGACAAGAGCCAGAGGGTGGGCACCAGGGTTATGCCATGTTCCCTGGGAGCCATCTCCAAAAGGCCCCTACCACATGGAGTGCTTTTTCTTCCTAGGTGACCTTCAAGTAGCCACCTTGGCCTTGTTTGGTAACAGATGCAGCCATCCCACAATCCAGAGACATCACCAAGCTTGGGACCTAGATGCAGCCTTGTTTTATTTGTGGGTCCTCAGGAAACCACGGCCAGGTCTAGATGGAAGGAGCAGCTGCACTTGCAAAAGCCCACGTCAACTCCCAGCCAAGGTCATGCCCACAATCAATGCCCATAAGAGCAGGGCCAGCCCCACAATGCCCTTCAAATGTGCCTTGGCTTGGCAGTTTTCTTCAAGAGAACTGTTTTGCTGTCATGTTCAGTGGGTCATTTATTCCCCCAGCTGAACCTGTCATCTGGGAGAATGGCCAGCCAGACTGACCTTTCAATCTGTTGTGTGAAGAAAAGCTAAAGACAACATTCTGACTAATAGTCCCAGAGAGGGAAAAGTAATAAGGAAATTCTATGCATCTTACTTTTAAGTTTGTGCTCTCTGAGCTAGCTGTTTATTTATTTAACCAAGGTCTTTAGCCTGGAATAAGCTCTGCATTTTTTTCATGGGATCCAGGTATAACAAGCATATTCATTGCATGTACACATTGAGAAGGGGAGGGAGCAAAAGGGAAATATGAAGATGTTTGTGGGTCTTTATCAAGGTAAATGCTCCTACTTAAGTAAAATGATTACAATGATTGGTTTAATATTCTCTGAAGCCTGAGTGAATTTTTAACTTTCAAAGGGCTTCATATCTATTATTACACAACAGAATATATTACACATACACCATTCACCAATGTACATTTTTATTGGCATTATTTAATGAGAAAATATGAATAACAATGTCCATGTGCCAAATGTAGCCTCAGCTTCTTTTTGTATGGCCTTCAAGCTATGAATATTTCTTACATTTATAAACGATGGTTAAAACACACACACAAAAAGAAAAATATATGAGACCCTAAGTGGCCTGCAAAGCCTAAAATATTGACTACCTGGTCCTGGACAGAAAAAGTTTCCCAACCACTGGAGTCTGGTGCCATTGTCAGTATGAAGATAGCTCTGTGTTTAGACTAGGAGATGGGTTGCTCTAAGAACCCTGGTCTTGGCACTCTTTCCCTCTGCTCAATGATGCTGTCAGTGTACCTGTCATTTCCCAAGATCCTCTCTGGTAGTGTTTTTCAAAGGCAAAGGTCCTTTCCACCCTCATCCCATTATATATATAATTTACTTTTACCTAAACTCTATTCCATAGCTTCATCCCTCACCATTTCACTAAATACACCTTTTCTAAAATTCCAGTCTCTCCTCGGGGGCTAAAGAACTGCTAAGTTGAGAATGTTCCAAAGAATATATCCAAAGCTTTCAAGGGAATTCACAAAGAATCAGTACAAGATCATGTTAAGGGAAGCATTTCAAGAATATGGGCAAAATCTCCCAAGGGGTCTACTTTGAAGTGAACAGCACTGTTTTGGATAGATATGTTTTGTGAGTGGGTTGCACCTTATATGTGCCAAGACCCATTAGATCCATAATAATGACCGAAGAGTGGATGGAATCTGGGTCACCATTTCAAAGTGAGACAGTATGGGGTAGAGCTTTGCTGCTCAAAGTGTTCTTCACAGGCCAGCAGCAAGGGCATAGCCTGGGGGTTTGCTAGAAATGCAGAATCTTGGGCCTGTCCCAGACCTGCTGAGTTAGGAGTCTGCATTTTATAAGATCTGTAGGTAATTCCAAGATACATTACAGATCGAAAAACATTTGTATAATGCAACCAGCATGAAATGTGAAAATGTTCTGCCTCTTGGGCAAGTTACTTAGCCTTTTTAAGTTGCAGTGTCCTCCTTTCTAAAACAGATATAATGACGCCAAACTTTCATGATGAAGATGGGAGATTATGTCTGAAAGGTGTCAAGCACATAGCGTGCATGAAAGGCTAGCTCCTTTTATATTATTATAGGACCCACTACAATGTAGAAAATACTAAGGTCATTTGGTGGAGGTTGTTTATTTGACACTTAATTTGGTTTTTGTTCTTTTCAGCAAATGATTTGACTGGTTATAGGATGTCAAATGACCAACTCATAGGAGTACAGACTGTATGGCCCAGAAGGTACATCAGACATCCTCTAATCCAATGATTCCAGATCTAGCTGCACATTCAATCACCTCAGAGGTCAAAAACAAACAAACAAGCAAAAAACAATGCCTAAGCCCTACTTCAGTGATTTGTGGAGTGTATTAGTCAGCCAAAGCAGTGCTGATGCAAAATACCAGAAATCAGTTGGTATTTATAAAAGGGTATTTATTTGGGGTCGAAGCTTACATTTACCAGGCCATAAAGCATCAGTTACTTCCCTTACCAAAGTCTATGGCCATGTGTTGGAGCAAGACAGCTGCTGACATCTGCCAAGAGTTCAGGCTTCCTGGGTTCCTCTCTTCCCGGGGCTTGCTTATCTCTGGGCTCAGGCTTGCATCTCTCCACAAGGCCAGCGAATGGCCCGTCTCTTTTCCTGGGGCCTTCTCTCCTTCCTCACGACCAGTCTCCACTGTGTGCTTACTTCCCCAGGCTCCAGCATTAAAACTCCAAACTTCCTTCTCTGTGGTGCAGTTTCTTTGTGAGTCCCTGCCCACCAAGGCGGTGGGGTCATACTGTTGTGGCCCAATCAAAGCCTTAATCATTATTTAATCAAGTAAAAGCAAAACCTCTGAATCCAATATAATCCTATATGCCCAGAGGAAAAGACCAGTTCACAAACATAATCCAATATCTATTTTTGGAATTCATAAATAATGTCAAACTGCTACATGGAGTGAGGTCCAAGAATCAATAGTTTTTTTTTTTAATTTACCTTTATAAATTCCCCTGGATGGTTCAAATGTGCAGGCCAGGTTGAGAACCACTGATCTAATCCAAACAAATACCTATTCCCTATTTCATGTGTTCCACCCCCCAATCATTTTTACTGAAAAGAAAATTTATTCTAAAGACACGAGAAAACTTTCCCTTGGTCATGCAGCTAATTCATGGCAAAATGGGAACCAGGACCAGGATCCAAGTCTCTCTATTTCTGTCATACTCATCCTTGGAAGCACATTGAAAACTCTTGAGAAGCATTAAAAATATTGATGCCTGGGATCCACCCTCCCAAGTTCTGATGGACTTTTTCTGGGTTGTGGACTAGGTGAGGCAGGTTAGTATAGGAAAAGCAGGAGAGCTGCTAGTCAGAACGAAACTTCAACCATCACAGTTAACACCCAGTGAAGAACTTTGCAGCAAGACTGTACCTGGAAACCCCCTGAGAGAAGACAGCTGCTTGAAGACAAAGCTGTAACTGTTACAGCTGAAAAGCCCACCAAGACCCTGGTCACCAGGTCCTGTTTGAAACTCCCAGGCTCAAAAGAAGTTCCAGATAACTCCAAACAGTAAGGCCTCCCCATTGGTTCCCTGAAAGCAGACAGGTGCAACCAGTGGTCCATAGTATAAACCAATGGGAAGGCAGAGAGGCAACCAATCAGGACAGCAAATTGCTGAGCTCCCTCTTTAATATGGGGAAGGGGGAGGAAGAAAGGCCTTAAAAAGACCTACCCCCGGGCCCTGCCTTGTGCATCTCACCCTGTAGCATGCCCGCACCCATGTCTTGGATGTGTCCTTTCCTTGCTCTCATTTCTCAGTAAACCCTTATAACTTGCCTCCTTAAACTGGCACATCTCTGAATTCTTTCTTGCAATGTAGGTAAGAACGTAGAGACCCCAGCTACAGGTAACAAGGATCCACATTTTAAAGTTCTCCATCTAACCTAATGCTCAGTCCAGGTGGAGAACCATCTCTCCTTGTTAATTTTATTTGAATTTACTCTCCATTCAATTAGAATATTTCCGAATTGATGGGTGTTTCCCCTCCCCTAAGGCTGTAGTCTGCATCCATCAGCTTTGGCCCCTCCTTAATGAAGGCACCAGCAAGGAAAAGCCAGTGTTTTCCAAGTGTGCCCATCTAAGAATCACCTAGGAGGTTGTTAAACTTACAATTAACCGGGAGATTCTGGTTCTGGAAGTCTGCAGTGGGCCTGACAATTCCTGATTCTAAAGGACTCCCAGGGTGACTTATGTATGATAAGGCATCTTTCAAAGTAACCTGGTCTAATTCAAGCCCAGAAGTACGAGCATTACTGGGAAAATTTTAAGAAAGCAGATTATCAGGCCCCACCTACATCTAAGGAATCAGAAACTCTGGGGTTGGAGCTTAACAATGTATGTTTGAGTAGATCCTCCAGGGGATTCTCAAGCATGCTCATGTTTGAGATGCAGAGATCTACCACAAACCCTTCACTTGACAAATAATATCTTGTCTTTTAATTCCTAGCAGACATGAATTTCCTCTATTCTTTTGCTTTAAAAAAGAAAAAATTATCCCCATATCATCACTTCTTACAAGTCTATAAAAATAAGTGGTTTGAGTTTTTTTTCCAACACTTTTAATTAGAGAAGCCTAATTGCTGTCATAATTCATGAATATTCTGGATAAGAGTGAGATCCTGTGATATGACACCAAAGGCACATTTTCTGGGCATTTGTGGTGTTAACATCAACCAAGTCACAAGGCTTTCAGATTCTTCCCCCTGAAATGTACACATGTACACACACAATGACCATCTTTTATTCAAAATGTTAAAAGGGTGATGAGAGGAGGATAAGTCATTTAGATCTTTAGCTCTGGGATTCTTAGGGAAGTTTGCATTCAAGGAAATCCTGAGACAACTGCTTAACCCTTAAGACAATCTCAAAGCTGCTGTTTCATTCAATTTGAAAAGTGAACAACACTTGGAATAGTATAAGAAGAGCTGGAATGTGTGAGCGCTATCTGTGTACTAAGCACATTTTTTAGATGCTTTATATGTACTTTCTCATTATATCCTCACAAAACCCTATGAAGTAGGTACTATTATGGTCATTCCCATTTTACAGATAAGTAATGCAAAGCAAAGTGAAGCTCAGTAGCTTTCTGGAAGTAAGTGTAAAAGTTAGGTTTGAACTACAACAGACATTCTCCAAATCTCCATGTGATACTCATTTAAGGCTTACCACAACCCTACAAATCTGAAAGAAAAAAAAACGGTAATAATTTTTCTCCAGATGATGGAGATGAAACAGAAGCTAAGAGATGGTAAGTGGCTTGCCTAAATCATACAGCTAAGAAGTGGCAAAGCTTTGAAGCTGCCTACTGGATGAGATCCTGCCAGAGGGTAAGATGGTCATTCCCTTGAAGATAGCAGACTGTCTACAAGGCAGCCTTTCCATCTGAAGTGAAGTCACTTTTTTAAGAGGGGCTTGAGAAAGCTGGCATGATGAGGGTGCCCCTCCAGAATAAGACCTACAGCATAACATACACATACCAAAACTCAGGCTGCGATAGGTGAGAACACAAAGGCATGAAGGAGGCAATTTGCTGCTGAAGGTGGAGAGTAGGTTGGTGAAAAGCAAGACTGGATGACTTCAGCTTTTTGCCTGGGCCAGTGCTTCTCCTGAGAGTTATCCAGATATGAGGGCAGTCAGATTCAAAGGCCCTTAACTTGACCTTGGTGCCAAGCTCTTTCCCCTTACTTCATTACTTCATTTTTTCCTCATTACTTCCCAGACCTGGTGGAGGAGGTTGCCAACATAAAATGGAGGAGTTTGCATGAGTCCAGTTCATTCAGCTGGATAAGAAGAAACATTGACCAATTCAGGTCCTAGACAAAGGCTTCAGGGACTTGCCAAACCCTATCAATTTCAGACTCCGGTTCCCAGGACAAGGAAATATCCATAGGTACACTGAGCCTATCTAACCAAGTCAGGTAGGCAAGGTCCTCTGAATGGGTTTGCAAAATAAAATTCAAGAAGCTTCTAAACATATCTCTGACTGGTTTTCCTGTCTCCTGCCTTTCTAGGTGAAGATAAAAACGGTAGCAAGAGTCACTCTAAAACTTCCTTGGCCCAATGAGGGACCACTGAAAGAAGAAAGAGTTAGTGAGACAGCACTGTTTGTCTTCCACTTCATTCATTCACTCATTTACTCACTCACCACATTTAATTAATCACCACCCCATGCTTTGAGAAGTCAAACAAAATAACACAAAGAGACATGATTTCTGTCTTCAAGCAACCTTGAATCTTTTGGAGTCAGGCAGCTAAAGAGTTAATGCAATCAAACACAGAACATGTGGTGGTAGAAGTCTGTGCCAGCAGGATTGGGAGCACCAAGTGGCAGGACTTATTCAGAAAAAGCTTCAAAGTTACAAGTCCCAAGACTTATAACAAGGCAGACTCTAAGGTGGGGCAAGAGCAGAGGCTGGGAACATAGAGAGGGCATTCTAGGGAGAAGAAAAAATGTGAGCCAGACCTAAAGAGCCTGGGGTATATGGAGATTGGCATGAAGTGAGGGGAGGATCAGCAGGTGATATGGTTGAAGATGAAAGTTGGAACCAGAGATAGTAGAACTTCCATTTCCACATATAGGCAATGGGGACAACTTTAAGCAGGTGAGTGACGATTGGACATAGGTTCCAGAAAGAACACTTGGGCACCTGTTTGAAAGATGAATTGTGAGAGAATGAGATAGAGCAGAGTTCTGTCTACACAGTCAGATTCTTATGGAAAGGGAAATAAGCACCTACATTGAGTGAGTTACCTTCAGATAACAAGAAGGAGGACAATGCACAAGACACAAATCATGGGGAACCTTTTCTGATGTACTGATGAGAACATTGAGACTCTAAGAGGTTAAGTATCTCTCCCGTGATATTCCCGCTGCTCAGGGTCATAGCCAGGATCAATCCATAGTCTTTTCCCTAAACCCGTGCTCCGTCCACATTACCATATACTCCTCTCCTTGGCTGTTTTCCTGCAATGCCCTCTCCTTCTGAAGGCCTGCAATCCCGACCAGCAGCAACCCATTTTTTGAAACAACAGGAGCAGGAATGCCAACTCCTGAGGACCGAAGTCAAAAGACCTGTTCTATGTCTTTGCTTACTTGATTAACATCCCCTCCCCACTTCTCTCCACCTGTCTGTACTTAGTTCAATAATATACCCCCCAAATTCACATCTACCTAGAAACTCAGAATGTGACCTTGTTTTGAAATATGTTCTTTGCAGATGTAATTAAAATGAGGTTATACAGGATGAGGATGGGTCCTAAATCCAATATGACTGTTGGCTTCATAAGAGGGAAATTTGGACAAAGAGACACACACAAAGAGAATGTCATGTGACAACGGAGACAGAGACTGGATGGATTGGTCCACAGGCTAAGGAATGCCAATGGTTGCTGGGAGCCACAAGAAGCTAGGAGAGAGACATAGAACAGATTCTCCCTCAATGCCACCAAAAGGAATCAGTTCTACTTCCACCTGGCTTTCTGATTCCTAGCCTCCTGAACTGTGAGAGAATACATTAATTATTATATTAAGCCACCTAATTTGTGGTCGTTTGTAACAGCAACCCTAGTAACTAATATACTAACCAAAGATCAAGTTCAAGCCCCACATAATCCAAGAAGCCTTCTCTGACCAACCCAACCTATGCCAATGTGTTCTTCCCTGTACGCTGAAATCTTAAAAACACCAGTGTAGACAGACTTGGGTTAAAACTGCAATTCTATGTTCTTTCATGAATTGTAACAAATGTGCTACACTAATGCAAAGTGTTAACACATACTAGGAACTCTATTTTATGCATGATCTTTCTGTAAATCTATAATTTCTCTAAGAAAAAGAGACAATAGAAAATTAAAAAGAATTCATATATCAAGTACACAGTGAACAAACACCATATTATGTCTAAAATCAAAACAAAACACTGGTTTAAGAATTTGCCTCAAGTGTGGTTATATCAAAACTGTCCTGCTCTGTGACGAGTCTGCCCTCCCAATTAGATCATCAGCTTCTCCAGAGCAGGGACTGGTCCTCCCTTTCCTGTCTGAACCTCAGCATGAAATTTGTTGCCGAGAACGTAACAGGCACAAAAGCCTCCTGTGTGCGGACTGCTGGCTGCACTTCCATGTATCACTCACTCCATTCCATCAGGAGAAGGCCTCACCTTCCAGGTAAGCCCCTACCCAGGCTCGGAACCACAACATAAAAAGCCCTACCGTGGCATAAACACTGTCATTCAAGTTTAATTTCAGTGAAGGATTTGACATAGCCAACTTCCTCTCTCCATCTTCTACCTTATAACTTTTATGTCATGCAGATTTGCCATTATCACCATATCAATAACATTTTCCTCCTTTCCCTTCTCTTTCTAGCACTCCAGCCATCACATTTTCTTCTCTCAATAGACAGCTCAGATTGCCACACCTTTTTTACTTGAAAGTTGCCTCTTTTTCCTCACATGAACCAATCTAATATTTATTCAGCCTTTGTCGTGTTTGTCCCTCAGCTTTTGCTTCTTCTGACCGATCTCTTAGAATTCTGCTCCCCCCAGTTCAGCCTGCTGGAGATGTTCAAGATTGCTATATGGTCTTTTCACTAAAAAGCTCTTCCTGTGAAATTATATCATGGATGTGGCAACAGTGGCCATTGGAGGTGCTGAAGTCAGGGAGAGGGAAAAAGAGGTGTAATATGGGGGCATTTTCAGGACTTGGAATTGTCCTGAATGACATTGCAATGACAGATACAGGCCATTATATATCCTGCCACAGTCTACAGAATTGAGTGGGAGAGTGTATAAACTATAGTGTAAACTATAGTCCATGCTTAGTGGCAAAGCTCCAAAATGTGTTAATCAATTGCAATGAATGTACCATACTAATGAAAAAGGTTGTTAATGTGGAGAAAAGTGGGAGGTCTGGGGAGTGGGGCATGTGGGAATCCCTTATATTTTTTTATGTAACCTATTATGTAATCTAAGTATCTTTTAAAAATAAATTACAAAACATATTAAAAAAAAAAAAAAAAGCTTTACCTGCAACTGCACTGCTAGGGTATAGAGATGACTCTCAACACTTCCTTCTTAGATAATCTCATTCCCTCCTGGGATCTTAACTATTTCCACGTGTGAGTTGAAAACACTCAAATTGTCATCCCATTCTCTCCATGCATTTTTTAAAAATTGGTTGGACAGCTCCAAAATGGTGACCTACCATCACCTCAAAAAATGTCTCCTCCTCTTTCTTCTCCTACTCATTCCCTCTCTCAGCTAATGACATGCCCAGACTCTTAACTACCCAAGATCTAAAACTAGGATTCTTCTTCAGTTTAGGCATAAGTACTCTTCTCCTTAACTACAAATTGTCTCTAATCTGCCTCCTCCTGCCTACCCTTCTTGCCACTATGCTAAATCAAATCTTTATCAACCCTCACTGTGATTACTGGGATAAAATGCAACCTATTTCCTATAATAGCCAAAGTCTTGGATCTTTAGCTTTATCACTCACTAAATTCCTTTACAGCCACAATCCTCTTGCTGCAAAAGACCATATCGAAACCTGCCATGTCAACATCCTATTTCAAGGATCCTTGAAAATAGCTGAGGCTCAGATTAACAACCAATCACCCTCAGAGAGTTGACTCCCTGTGCAATTGAATGGAGCTCCATGAAAAGTTAGTGTCTTTGGAGTTGAATGTGACTTTGATTCAGGACCAGAAAATGTATGACCTGCTTGACAGAAACATGGGAGCCAGGTTCCAGGTCTCCCTTGTGAGGAGTTTCCAGAAACAAAAATGACATAATTTAGTAATAAATTATGCCAAACAACCACAACATGGGGCATATATTCACACAGCAACTTTATTTTTTTGTTCTCCCTCTCTTCATTTAATATATTCACTGGGGATAGTTATTCTCCTAACCATGACTTTCCTGGTTCTTCTCAAGTAATGCCGACTAGAGTATTAGTTTCCTATTGCTGCTGTAACAAATTACAAAAGTAGAGTGTCATAAAACAACGCAAATTTATTATATTACTTTTTTGAAGGTCAGAAGTCCAAAATGGGTCTCACTGGGCTAAAATGAAGTTATCAGAGGGTAGTGTTCCTTTCTCAAGGCCCTAAGGGAGAAACTGTTTCCTTGATTTTTGCAGCTTCTAAAGGCTGCTTTCATTCTTTGGCTTCTGGCCCCTTCTTATCCTCAAAACCAGCAATGACCTGTTGCATCTTTCTCACATTACACCACTCAAACACTTATAAGGACCCTTGTGATTACATTGAGCCTATTCAGATAATCGAAGGTTATCTCCCCATCTCAAGGTCAGCTGATTGGCAGCCTTAATTCCATCTGCTATTTTAACCCCCATCTTGCCATGTAAGGTAACCTTGTCACAGGCTTCAGAGACTAGGACATGAGCATCTTTGGGGGTCCATGATTCTGCTCACCACACTCAGTTTCTGTGTAAAAGTTAAAACTTTAATCTTGCTTTAAAGTCAAAGCTCTTCTACTTTCCCAGGCAGAGCTGTAGTAGGCAAGAGGAGGCACTTGCTCAGCTTCTCTACTCTTCACCCACTTGGCATCTTCAACTCCTGCTCCTCGAACTTGCTAACAGGAATTTCTAATCATTCCAGGATGGAGCAGGCAAAGGGAGAAGAGAAAGGGGAAAGAGGAATGTTCTTGCTCACACTGGGTGATGCTGCCCTAATTTTGGCAGGTACTCATAGCTGGCTCTCTCTTCAATGGTTTCCCTTGCTAAGGGTCCATGCTTCTTTACCACTGCTTGTCCTTTGCCTCTGCCCCAGACCCTAGACATGTAGCTATACCTCCAGCTCTTTCTGCTAAGGTTCGTCCACCTCCTCAGGTACTCATCTTGGATACGTCCTTAGATCATTCTAATCCAACTCTCCCAAGAAGGACCACAGGAAATATCAATTCTTTTCCCAACAGACCCTGGGAACGCAGGTCAATCCCAGTGCAGTCAACTTTTCACTGTTTCACTCACTTCTTAGATTCTCCTGTACTGAGTAAGACCCCATTCTACTGTATCCCCCACCAGTATGTGGGAGACTTTTCTAGCTCCCCCAGTGCTCCTCTCAGAATCCGGTTTCCCTTTTAACAAACAAGTACGGCCCACCAATCACCCTCTCCAGAAGTCTCTTCTCTCCAATATCTATGTACTGATCTCTGTATGCCTCCATTGTGGATGAGGGTCTTTAGAGTTTTCTAACCAGGTTTCAGCCCAGTTGCTTAGAAAAATGCACCTCTTGGTCATGCATCTCACTTTGGAAAGTGACTCAGCTCTATTTCTGGAGGAGGAGGGATAAGAAAGCAGAAGTATACAGGGAAAGGGTGGGGACAGTCCCCCTATATGGAGTGAAAGGAGAGGAGATTCTAAGCAATGGTGGATCAGTGAGACTCCAGCCAAGAAATACTTAGAACAATGGACTGTGAGGTCACGGAGTGACAGACACCACCAGTCTCTTGGAGTGGCCCAGTACCTGTTGTTCTAGAGGGTGGTCTCATGGGTCTGGTTTCCCCAAGTGAGGACACCTGTCCATTATGAGTTTAGGTCTGCTGGGCAGCTGGACTTCCTGGGACTTAGTTATTTCAATCAATCCATAAAAGTTATTCTCAGACCACTGTGCCATGGGCTATTTTGGCAGGAAAGGAAAGATACCAGCATGGAGGTGTTTGTCACAATTTAAACTTTAAAGGAAGCATTAACAAATGGACACATCACCCTTTGAATAAGAATAAAGATTTCTGGGACACAGAGTCCATGGGAGGTCAGAGCAGATCAGGCCAAAGAACCTATTCTGACCTCTTCTTATCTGTGGCTCACAGCTGTGGTTAAGCCACATGCTGGGGAACAGCAATGCTGTTCCTGAAACTTGTGCAATATGGAAGCATTTCATAAATGACTCTTATGATGTTAAAGCTAGAAGAGGATTCAGAGAACATCTCTTCCATACCTTTCATGTAAGATGAGGAAACAGAGATTTAGAGAGGGCACAATTTTCTCAAAACTGCCCTGTTAATTTGTGACCAAGGTGGGACTCAAAACCAGGTACCTTAACTACCAATCTAGTGAAGGTGTCACTTTTTCATTCTGCATTTAGCAATGGGTTCCTGTGTTTTATTGTTTCAACAGCATAAACCACTGTGCATGGATATGTTTAAAAAAATCCTTCAAGGACTTAATGAAATTTGTGTTCCTTCCACATTTTCTTTTCCTTTTCCTTCTCAGCCATATCTTCCTTTCTACCTCAGGTACCCCCTGATTTTACAAATGTTGTCTCTCTCTCTCTCTCTCTCTCTCTCTCACACACACACACACACACACACACACACACATACTGCTGTATCTATTCTGAGTATTCCTTTCTCAAATCAAGCTCCTGATATTCAGATATCTCTTTCATATTTTCCACTGTCCCATCAAAACTTACCAACTGTGTATTCCCTCTGACTTCTAAGTAACAATGCATGCTGCTTATGTGATCAAGAGAAAACTCCAGTGCTGTTTATGTGCTAGTAAGAAGATGATCTTACCTCTCAATTATCCAAAGGCAAAAAGGAACAGAAACCAGGAGGAGTAAATGCACAGATAAGTCTATTACCTACAATTGGGTATTAAGGTCAGATTTAGTTTCTTGAGTGCTAAGGCCAGAAGTTAAATACTGGGTTACATAATTTTTATTAACTGACAAGAAGAAGCTTACAGATTCATCTTCAGAAGCCAAACTTTTCCCTGAAATTAAATAGCACATGATCATGTAAATAGTCAAAGCAGGAATATTTAAGAATCTAATAGCAAAATCCCACTAAGTGTATTTTTATGATAGATAAATACATAGCACTCCAAGACAATGATTATCAGTGAGACCAATTGTGATTACAAAAGGTCTGATGTTACGTAGTCCAGAGAGTATTAAAATTACAACTAGGCTGTCCAGTTTAGCAAGTAAGTAGACCTGGGGACTTGTAATCTGTAATGGGGACTTGTGGTCTATAAATCAGACTTTTTACCCCATTTTAGTCATTTTCCTCTCTTTACCTGGGACCCCTTATCTGTTATTTTCTCCCATTCTCTTAATAAACTACTGACCTAACTGGAAAAAAAAATTACAACGAGGAAAGCAAAGTAAGTTCAAGGTTTAGGCAGAAACTCAACTGAGAATAGCTTCCATGTATTTTGGCATATCCAATATCTTTGGTGCATGTGTTTGGGGTAGGGGGAGGTATCATCCTCTAGTCAGAAATAAGGACAAGAATGGCATGGAATGTTCTTGGACAGTTGGAGACTTTTAGTGTCATAACCAAAATCTGTGCTTCCGTGGGCATAGGAAGAGGAGGCGAATTTAACAGATTGGGGAAATGATGTTCCCAAACCAGAAGACCAGATTGATCCAATTATTCCATCAGGACATTCCACACCTACCAAGAGATCACCAGCTCATTCTGCTTTTAACTGAAATTGAGTATACCAGACATTTTCAGGTGTCTCCACAATAATCCATTGGGGTCTTAAACCAGCAACCCACAGGTCAAAATCAACCTTTTTAATATGAATATCTTTAAGTGGAGTGTGCGTTTTTCCGTTAACCACAGTCTAAAACACTCTCTAATGTCTTGCCTTTGGGTGAGTTCACTCATCTTCTCCCCTGCCTGGCACTTGAAGGCATTTTACTTATAATCCCAACATATAATATAATTTACAAAGTGAATTCTGACAAGTATCTTGTTAGTGTGACCTACTTGACAATCCAAATTTGGGGAGCCACGTTGATTGTGAGCAAATATTCAGTTACCTGGATCAGTAAAGTAGGCCACCAGGTCAGTTTTAGACAACAAAAACGTAAAGAAATATTGTGCAGAAAGTGGCTCAGTTGGGGGAAGGCAAGATGGCGTTAGTGTAGGAGGGCGCACACTGCAAGCTCCCAGAGCAAGGCGGATTGTGGACGGGGTCCTGCCTGGGGGTCTGTGCTGTGCACGCGTGGAGTGAGAAGCTTGGGACATCTATCTGCGCGGATCGGCGGCGTGGACCGAACAGTGGAGATTCGTGAGTTTTGAGGCTGCCGGTAGAGGTTGGCACAGGCGGCTGAGCCCCGCGGTTAGGGAAAAAAAAATAAAATGGCCATTTGGAGCCGCGGGCGGGGCGAAAAAGTTTTACTTTCTGGGGGGCGAAAAAGTTTTACTTTCTGGGGATCTGGCTGCCTGGCGCCCCTTGGACCTTGTGTGAACAGATCAAACGAGCTAATCAGCACCTGGTGAACCAGAGGGGGGATTTTGGTCGGGAAATGCAGCTGATTTCCCCAGCCAACCAGGGATAAGACCTGGGCCGCTGCAGAGCCAGGAGGAAGGGACACTTCCCAAAAAAGGGAGGGTTCGGTTGGAAGACAGGAAAGGGTATTTTATATTTTTAGACATTGATCTGGCTGCCTGCACCGCCCCATAGCATTGGGGAGCAGATAAGCCGACCTGAAGCAGCATCAGGCTGAGAGCAGACGCTAATCTGCACTCAAACTGATTTACTGAACAGCCCGGTGACGCTGGAGCTCGGCGCCAGAAGGGGTGGAATCCGCCATCTTTAGCACTCCTCACTGACTAACATCAGAGTTTCAACTAACCTGGGGAGTCCGGAAAGTGGGACGTGCTTGATTAATTTCCACGGGCCCAGCTACGGTCCCTTCCGTAAGGGGGTTGGTCTAGAGGAGGAATTATTTTGGGTACTGCATTTGGCTAAAAAAAAAAAAA
>JAKSZT010054030.1:7793671-7960077 GCA_026826555.1 Tolypeutes matacus
TTTTAAAGGCATTTCCTTTGCTTTTTTGCCCATTTTTTGAATGTCCCAATCCACTAATTATATTTTATTTTGTTTTGTTCTTTGTTTGATTATTTGTTTTTTTTCCTTCTCTCTTTTTTTTTTCCCCTGAGTTTCCTTATGTTTGTCTCTTGCATGTAAGCTTATCACACTTGTTTCTTTTTCCTAGTAAGTGTATTTGATTATTTTATGGACTAAATGTTCATGGAGGATTTGGATCACAGAAGGGTTACAATGGGTACTGCAGGGGATTATTGGGGGGGGTGTCTGGGGGGGGTTCGTGGGGATTGGTTCATCCGAATATACATGAAATATATACAAAATCATCCAAAGGATCGGGGGATGGGGCAAGGTCACGATGGGTGGATAATCACACAATAAATGAGGGAATCTGAATTCCTAGCCTGGAGAGCTCTGCCACAGTCTCCAAGGGAGCACCAATAGTCCTCTGAGTGTAGGGACAGTGCCTGTCAAAATAGGATGACCCACTGATGTGTTTTTTTTCATTGATGACTACCCTGGTGAGTTTTTGCTCTTGTAAATAGGACTTAGCCTGCAGTTGTGGGGTGTCTAAGGGTTGCCACCTGAGAGCCTCCTTGTTGCTCAAATGTGGCCTCTCTCTAAGCCAAACTCAGCATATGAGTGCATTACCTTCCCCCCAACGTGAGATATGATTCCCAGGGATGAGCCTCCCTGGCAACGAGGGATTAATACCAAGTGCCAACTGGCAACACAACTGGAAAAAGACCTTGAATAAAAGGGGGAAATGGTAAAGACAAATGAGTTCAAGTGGCTAAGAGACTTCAAAGAGAGTCGGGAGGTCATCCCAGAGGTAACTCTTACGCACACCTCAGTAGGAGCTCATAGAACATCTAAGTGCCTATCACCCCACTCATTGGGGTTCCTGAGAGCTCCGGAGACACCCTGGTCCTATATAAGGGGGGATAGCCCCAGAGACTGATGCCTTATCAGTGGGTTCTATTTTGGAATCTGTGCTCCTGAGAGTGACAGAATTAGACTCAAATAAGTCCTCCCTGCACATGGTTCACCAGTCCCTTCTATTCAAACCTACATGTGATGCTGGAGTTTTTAGGTATACTTCCAGAGACTGGAGCCTCCTGCCTACCTATGTGCCAGGAGTGCATGAAATCTCGGTGGAGCTGCTACTCTTACCCTACAGCTCAATGGACTCATCCAAGTCACCTGGTGAGGAGACAACGATGGGCAATGGCCATCCCAGGGAATGGAGGGGGTCTGCATCTGCAGGCAGGATCATCCCACCCACCATATCCATGGGATATAAGCCCTCTCTCACTTGGAGTTGGAGTGGACATCACCATCCCAGTCCCCTCAGGATTGGGGGAAGAACTATGGACTAGAGTGGACTTGATGGTATTCTCTTGTTCACATATGTTGATTCTAGCAATGCAAGAAATTATAACAATGAGTTGGAGCCAGTGGCCACTTGACACTTTTGGGGTAGGGAGGGGATGAGCAGTTGAAATACAGGGGCTTCTTTGGGAGTTGTAGGTTATCCTGAGTACTGTTGTGGCAACGGATGTAGGCCATTTTAAATCAGTACACACCACTCAGAACTGTGTTGGAGAGAGTGTGGTCTACAGTGTGAATTGTGGTCTATGGTTGGTGGCAAGGTTCCAGGATGTGTAAGTTCATTGAGGGTGGTGGGCCACACTGTGGGAGATGTTTGTGTGGGATGTGGTGGGAGGTGTGGGAGGTGGGCAACATGGGAATCCCAGTGGTTTCCATGTAATATTTTGGGTAATCTAAGCACCTCTTAAAATATATGTATATATATATATAAATAACATTTTTGTAAGCAAATACACATATATGCATATATATTTATATATCATTTTGCAAATGTTTGTATGTATTGTGAGAATTTTTATTTTTAGCCATAATAAGAAAAATAAAAAATAAAAAAAATAATAATAAAAATAAATAAATAAATAAATAAATAAAATAAAATAAAAAAGAAAGTGGCTCAGTTAATGCATGACTACGAACAAAACTTCCATTGTTATTACTGATTTGGAGTTTTGGGGTTCAAGGCTTGTCTTGAGCACCATTTTGCAGGAGGGTTCCCCAAGGTTACCCTCACCTTTAGACATTTTTTTTCTACAATCTCCTCACCACAAACTTACTTGACATCACCCCTCTCCCAGGAGTCTTTCCCTTGTCTGGTGATGGATCAGCTAGAGGATTAATAGTTTCCTGTGAATGGCCCTGTCATCCTTTAACCCAAAGGAGGAACTCTGGAAGGCAGCTTCTAGGACCCAGAGGGCAGGGAGATGTGCAGCTGCGCCCCAAGACGGCTCTGTCTATGGAAGTAGTGGATGACTGTGACTACAGATAAAACAAATTCGCGATAGGGGCAGTGAAATAAACACACCCTTTTCCAGTGCTCATGAGGGCACCCTCAGATGGTCCCCACTTTTCCCAGCCATTACAAGTTAATTACTCTTTTGCCTCCTGATGCAGCTGATAGGAAATGAGCCTCCGGGGCTGACAGCTAGATATTAATTTGATCGATTTACTTTCTGTGATCCACATTTTGGGTGCAAATGCTTTCTCCATCCTGATGGACCACATTTATGCTCTCCCATTTACAGAAAACAAATTTGTAGTGCCTCACTAAAAGAATTTTTTTGCTGAAGGTCAAAAACAAATGTTCCTGTCCATCTCCCTTTTCCTCTCTAAGCAGCATCAAGTTGTTTTCTTTTTTAAATTTCAGACCAAGGAGAGGATTGTTTTCTGAGGAGGGAAGGGGAAGACAGAACGAGAACAAATTTAACTTGGGATTTTTCTACTGAAAACAAAAGTTAGCATCTGCCTCATGAAAGGAATGAAGCAAGGAAATAAAAATCTCTTGTGCTTTTACATGGAAGAGAAAATTTCAGCTATGCCTTAACTCAAGTAAAAAGAACACCATTAGGTAAGGACGATTAATTACTACTTTTAGACAAGTGGAACCTGGTACCTAATTTTTCTGTATTTCTTACTCATTTGAGACTGAATTCTGTCCTTGGACAGATAAACTTCCAAAGACTGCAGAGGGAACTAAACATGTGTTCATTACTAAAATGGTCAATCTTATTTTATAAACCAACTCTTCATTAAAAAGGAACATTTTTAAGCTTTTACTTAAAACTAAAAAGTTCACACGGCCCTGGCAGAGAAAAGCTGATGTTTTTTTAGTGCCTGCCACTTGCTCAGCCACGTGTGGCAAATGACCTCCTCCTGTTGGCCGGAGCTAATCAGGGGATATATTTGAGGAACCGAGCCCTTAGTACCAGAGGGGTGGCTTTAATAGGAAGCGGTGGAGCTCTGTGGGGTGAAAAAAGCAGGAAGTTCACTGCCTTTATTACTGGTGCAGGGTGGAGGCAAAACGGTGAAGGAAACCAAGCCTGCATTTGGACCTCTTGGCCCTGACTTCTTTTGTCTAAAGAGCATCTTAACTACAAGTGTCCAACACCCTTCTGTTATCTTCCACTCTCTTTTTGTTTGTTTGTTTGTTTGTTTATATATATATATATTTTTTTTTAAAGACACTTAGATTACATAAATGTTACACAAAAAATATAAGGATTCCCATATGCCCCACTCCCCACACCTCCCACACCCTCCCACATAAACAACATCCTTCATTAGTGTGGCACATTCATTGCAATTGATAAACGCATCCTGGGGCTTTGCCTCTGTGCATGGACCATAGTTCACATTGTAGTTTACACTCTTTCCTATACAATTCTGCAGTTTATGGGAAGCTATAAAATGGCCTATAACTGTCATTGCCAGGTCATTCAGGACGATTCCCAAATCCCGAAAAAGCCTTCGTATTACACCTGTTTTTCCCTCTCCCTGCCCCAGAGCCTCCAGTGGCCACTGCCTCCGCATCAATGCTATTAATTTCTTCCACTGCTAGAATCACAATTAGTTTATAGTAGAATACCAGTAAGTCCACTCTAGTCCGTAGTTCATTCCCCAATGGTGATGTCCACTCCACCTCCAATTGAAAGGGGGCTTTAATCCCATACAGCCGATGGATGGGACTCTCTGGCTTGCAGTTGTAGGATCTCTCGTTTCCTTGGTATGGTGGTTGCCAATCCTCACTTCCTTGTTAGTTATCCTGGGTGAGTCCAATGAACTGGAGAATAGGTGTTGCAACTTCACCAAGGCTCAGGGCACAGCTGGCACAAGGAGAGCCCAAAGATTCCAGTCTCTTAGACATATACCTACAAACTCCAGCACCAAGGATAGGTTTAATTCCACTCTTTTCACTCCTGCTCTGAGAAACAATTGAATGTTGCATAGACATCCATGGCAAGAAGCAGGCAAAAGCAGGATGCATATTAGCCAGTCAGCTCAGGTTAGAAACCATTGTTTTCCCAAAATGGTATGTGTTCAGAGAAGGAAGGAAGGAAGCTGAGATGTAGCTTAACTAGCTCACCTTCCAGTGGAAGACGTGATCTGCATAATGAATATCATGGCCTGTGTCTAATGAGAAGGAGGTGATCTACACATCTGTCCTGAAAGGAGTAAAGTGAGAGATGGGAGAGGAGAGGGGAAACCAAAAAGCAAAGTATGGAAAGAGGTGGGTAAGGGGAAAATGCACCCAGACCTCAGCAAAACAAACAAAAAAAAGTCCATTACTGACAATCTAGGTCCATTCATCTGGATGTGGGAATGTTTTTGTGTTTAACTTGATGAAAAAGAGGGACTTTTTGGTGATACCTAATGCTTTGCCATTCATATGGAGTCTGAAGCCTCAATTGATTTCCACTGAGGCCACCAGGCATTGGCTATTATCTTCTTCTGCTTTGTTTTCCAGAAAGGTAAATTAGGTCTTCAGTTTCTGTTTCTTTTCAAATCTGAGCTTATGTGGTGAATAATGGAAAACACATTTCAAATTTAAAGAATACATAACAAATGTTTCTTTTAAGCATTAGAAAGGGATAAATACCTTCTTGTCTTAATGCATCTCAAGAGAAAAAAAGATTCCAATGTCAGCCCTTGGCAATTGAAATAGTCAATTTCTAGAGAAATAAAGTGGCAGGCATATCTTCAAAGTGTCAAAAAGTTACCTGTGATTCAGATATTCTTTTTTGAGCCTCAGCTTCAGCTTCTGAGTCAGGAGTATTATTATGTTTTTCTGACCCACCCAGAGGAATAAAAGAAAAGGGTGTCAAAATCCTCTTTTTGTTCTATACCATTAGCAAATAATTTATCATGTTATTTCTTTTTCATATTGGAAGCCCTGATACATTGGAAGAGAAATTTCTATTAGAGAAAATTATAAGTTGGGACACTGTTTTGATGATAGAATGGTGGTAGGTATAGTTGGTAGAATTCTGGGGAGGATGCAGATGTGGCTCAAGTGGTTGGCTCCCGTTTACCATATGGGAGACCCCGGGTTCAATTCCTGGGGCCTCCTGGGGAAGACAAGCTGGCCCAGGTGGCACAGTGAGCGTGGTGAGCTGATGGCCCATGTGGTGCAGTGAGCTGGCAGCTCACTCGGCGTGGTGAGCTGGTGTAGCAAGATGACAGAACAAAGGGAGACAAGCAGATACAGAAAAATGCACAGTAAATGGACACAGTGAACACAAGCAGCAAGGGGGAGATAAATAAATAAATAAAAATAAATCTTAAAAAAAAAAAAAGATTTCTGGGGAAAAGAAATCCTATTTGCAACCTGTAAGAAGGGCCTGAGAATGAGTAGTTTCCAAGTGGATACAGCTAAAGGAATGCTAGTTCACCTTGTTGCCTAGAAATAATAGGTGCCATGAGATCCATTTCATATACTTGAAGGCTTTTATTTCTACTCAGAATGTGCACTACTAACCTCCCTGAAAAAGGAGAAACCAAAAGACTGGAGGCACTTCCCTCAATAATCCAGTTTACCTGGCAGAGTACAGAGTACCAAGGCTGGCTAGAAACATACATTCGAGTTGAGAAATCAAGTTAAAATCCACAGAAACAAACAAAAATAAATATATATTATGAGGAAGTGAGAGAAATGAAAATCAAATGGCAAGTGGTTGATGAGAAAAAAGAAGAGTATTCAGGAGAAGAGAGAAAGAAAAGGTTTTTGTGTTAAGGAAGAAGTACAAATATTGAAGAAGGAACCCCATCTATTCAATGGAGGGAGCAAACAAACTCTAGAAAGTAGGGAAAATCTTATTAGCACACCATGGTTCTCATTAACAGATCACTTCTTCTCTTCTTTCAGCACGTAGTAAGATTGCATTTCCCCTTCCCTTGTGGTTGAATGGGACCACATGGCTAGTTTTGGCTAATGAGTTGAGAATGGAAGGTCTAGTTTTTCTTTCCATGCTGGAATATTTAATTACTGGGGTTAAGACCCTTCTAGAGCTTTTTTCTCTCTGGCTGGAAGACCAGCACTATTAGAGAGGGTGGCATGAGATTTTGGATGGTGTTCTGTTACTGCAGCATACTTAACTTATCCTGACTGATATAAAACCACAGCTTAAATGAAAGAAGTACAAAGCTGTGTAGTGACCAAGGATTCCTTCAAGGAAAAAAACCATATGCAGAACAGATACAGTATCCATCAAGAGTGCTTGTCGTCCTGGAGTATAAACCCGAGGTGGTACAGAGAATCTGCCAAGAATGAGTGCACCCACATTTACTGAAGCACAGGTTAAAAAACAGAGAGAAAAGGAAATCTTTAAAGTCTTGAGGGAAAATCTGAAGGAAGAAAAGAAAAAGCCAGGTGGTGTTTTCCTCTCTACTGTACATTTATGCTCCTTAAAGAGGACCTAAGGGGATGGTAATAGTCAGGGTCATATGCGGGACCTTGGTTTATGCTTGTCAGAACCATAGGATCATGCAACAGTAAGGGATGCACCTCAGGCAAAGCCAAAAGAAACACCTCTGAGAATATTCTCTTATGCAGAAAAGGGAGCTCCAAAATAAAATGTTAGGGAAAAGAGACAAATCCCATAAAAATAGCATGAACCTGTATATTATCTATTGAGGACAATAGTTCTGGCATAGATCATGCATTTTCAAAGGGCCACAGTATATAAACAAATATTCAGGATATCTGTGGTATTAACATCATTTATAGAAAATGATTAGAATAAATGTTTTAAAAGGTTCCTTAAGGGCTCAATAATGAAAAAAAAAAGAAGTTTGAGAAATACTGGCATAAATGAACAAATATGTTATTAGAGGAAACAAAACACAAAGGGAAAATGGACAATAAAAATATTTATAGTCATGTATATGCACCATAATAGAAAACGTGGATATAATAAGCCAGGCGAATCCGAAATAGAATCCAGAATTAAAGATAACTTTAAAGTCAGCTCTGAGCCTTAGTGGAAAAGAACAATGAGCTTCTTCTTCCATCTTTCATGCATGCTCCAGAATCTGATCAAAGAATGCTCACCTCCTTCAAACTTTTTGTAGCCATGTGGTCAGAAAATTACTTTTTAAGCATATAGAGCTTCGACCATGGAATTATTATTTTTTTAAACCTTTACTTTTAAAACTGCTCTTGTGAACTCTCCTATATATAAAGTTTTATGCTCTATATTCCTTCCCTCCACTATTGTGAACTCTGAGACATCATGGTCATATTTTTCCAAGGCTTTAAAAAAATCTGTATCATCTAACAGATGAGAATTAAGCTACCATTATGGCTTCTTACATCCTCTGAACAGAGGAGTTTTTGGTAAAATATTTCTAGGCTGTATTAGATGCTCCACTTCTAAATGATAGAAATATACTGGTGATATATGGAGAAGTTGAAGCATCCTGTCACTACTAAATTTCACCATGGAAGCAATTCTGTAACTTGTAATAGGAATACAGTGTTCTATTCTCTGCCAGGCTTAACAAACTGTAGACGACAAGTGACTTCTTACACTTGACTTCTATTCTTCACTCTGACAGTGTTTAATATGTTCCCATCTCAAGGGTCAAGGTTTTTGTCAATATACAATGTCACAATCTCACGTTGTTATAAAATAGAGAGACATGACCCATGGGTTGTTAAGAGGTAAGAGTAACACCTGCTGGAGGGGTGCCTTCTGCACTTGGGGAGAGGTTGGGTTAGACACAGCAGGTATGCTTGGCATTCTACCGACAACCTTGGCAGACAGTGCCAACAACCTGGCATCTCTCCCAGTGCCTAGCACCATCATTTTGAACAAAGGGCTTCAACCCATACAACTGATGCTCATAGACAAGGTAAAACTTATACCTGGAAGAAAGCTCTCAAATGTCTTACCATCTCTAAAACATCGTAATTCTGCCCTTTGCCTGGCCCAGCACACTGAAGATTCACGTACACTTCAGCAGGCATAAAAAAGAGGGATGGATATTGTAGATGTTTACTAGTCTACCACCCAATGAATGACTGGGTACCTAAAGCAAAAAAAAAAAATGGTGATTCCCTTCATTAATTTCTGTGTTTGCTGTATTGCTCACTGATTCTTGCAATTCTTTTATGAGTATCCACAAAAGCCTTTCCTTCCAGGATAAGGGAAGAAATTAAAGTGTAAATGTCCTGGGAAAGGCAGTGCAGTAGCTCTTTGTTAATGAGGGTACAAATAACCTAAAGCAGAGTCATTTCTATGAATGGATTTGATATAGACCATATAGGTCTGGATTCTCTGCTGTCAACTCAGAAAGTATAGTGGGGAGCAGGGTGCTGAGGACACGTGGGAACATTTAGCAGAGGGCTGCTTGCTCCAGGATGATAAATGCTACTGTTTTATTTTGTCCTTCTCATGGTCAGAATAATCCTATATTCTTGAACCCTAAAAGTTAAACTTCTTAAGGTTTCTTGTCTAAGAGTCCATTTCTTTCCAATGACTCAAATGTCGTTATAAAGTGTGATCATCAATTAGTTACAGAAGATGTGATCAATTATTTTCAGCTATTACTGCCTCCTGGGAGATGACCTAGAAAACCATTGGCATGTGCAAAATATACAAGAAAGTATTTTGATTGTTGAGTTGGGTCTTAAAGAATTAATGGGACAATTTCTGCAGATGTATTTCAGGTCTGAAAGTTCAGTAAGGGTGGAATTAAAGATTGGAGATGGAGCCAGTTGGGATGGGAGGCAAATAAAAAACAAGGAGACTTCTGATAATAGTCATAACAGTTCATATAAAAGATAATGAGGTTTCAGTCAAGAAAGAATATGGGGGAAGCAGATGTGACATGGAAGGACCCGGGTTCGACCCCCGGGACCTCCTGGTAAAATTTTTAAAATTTAAAAAATTTTAAAAAGGCAAGCAGATTAGCCGGGCCTGCACGCAGAGAGCCACAGGCCCGCAAGGATGAGCAGCCAGCAAGGCCCACTGAGCCATGCAGCAAGATGATGATGCAACAAAAGAGAGACACAAGGGAGAGCCAAGGCAAGATGCACCAGAAACCAGGAACTGAGGTGGCACAAGTGACAGGGTGCCTCTCTCCCACATCAGAGGTCCCTAGGATGGAATCCCAATGAAGCCTGGAGGAGAAAAATGAGAAGAAAAAGCAAGTAACAGGCACAGAAGATCATCCAATGAATGGACACAGACAGCAAGAGGTGGGGGGGGGGGACGACACATAGAACTGTACACCAAAAAGAAAAAATAAAGTAAATTTTTTAAAAAACTGATAGCTTCAAGAGTAGTTGGAAGGACACATCTACAGATCTTCATCAACAGGATGTATGCAGTTACACTTTATTTTTTTGTAATAAAAATCAATGATTCAGTGGGCATACTTAAAGGAAATTTAAGCATACCAAGAAATCCATTTTTAAAAAGTTAACAGGAAGACGCGGAATTGATAAGCTAAATAATTTCTTATTTTCTATTGTGTGCCAGAAAATATACTAAGCTTGGCAAGGTACAAAAATTAATAGAACTGCCCTAAATTGACTCACAATAGAAATCAAAGGTAGAGGCAGTGAAAATATAAGCTGGGTCAACAGATCTAAAAGAGTAAAGGAACAATGAGAGCAGAACAAATGAAGGCCTTTATTATTGTCTTGAGAAGCCCCCCAGAGGGATATTGCTTCTCAGGCTTGCATATCACTACCCCTCTAACCAAGGAAAGGTGGAGTTTGGAAAGAAGAGTAGATCTGAGGTCAGAAGTTCTGGGTTCCAGTCCAGACTTTATCGCCCTATTACTAATATATGAAGACAAGTAGGAGTATCCAGTCATTGGCCCAGAGTACCCTCTGGGTTGCCCAGAAGTGGTTGCCCAGCTAGATCTGATGACAATCACTCTACCACGGAGAGGGACTGCATCTTACTGGGGTCCTGTGCTCCCTCTTTCCCCACTGGAGGAGGTGCTGTGCTGAACTCAGCTTCCTAAGAAACTGGATCCCCCTAGGTTTTGTGGTGCCCAGCAGCTGGTATTACCCAGCACTCTTTAAGCTGGTGCTACCCACTATCAGCCTGCCTTTCACCCAAGCCCAGTATGTTCATTTTCCTACAGAAGGTCACACTCCAACACATCCCATAATAAGTGAGCACCATCAGGACCCCTTTTCTCCCCTAGAGTACTGATTCTTGATGTGTGCCACCTTGCCCCAGCCTTGGTACAACTCCCTGAAGGATAATGAGGCTTCTAAATTCCCCCATTAAAGCCTGTTACTAAATCCAGATGCCCCCACCTTTGCCACAACAAGCAACATGCAACAAATCGCTTGGCCTCCCTGAGCCTCAGTATTTTGCATTTGAAGAATGAGGAAAATAATGGCCTTCTCCAATCATTTCACAGCACAGTAATGAAAATATGAGGAGTACATCATAAACCGAAACATGCGATATGCCATGTGAGGATTTATTTTTATCCTAGAAGGGTGAGCAGCTTACTGAGCACAAACTCGGATTTTGGCACCTAAACTTTCTGTTTGCCACATGCTGCTGCTTGGTTCGATTCATAGATAATTCAAGGTGGATTGGATGTATATATGCAATAACATGGAAAAACAACAAAATGATAAAAATAAAGATCTGAGAAATGGAAGTAAACAGAGGAACATTGAAAGGTGGATATATCAGCCATGAGCATATTGAGACAACTGTCTGGTCCTGAGCTTCCTGGCATGCAAAGCCAAGGGAGAAAATGTCAGAGACATAGGATGAAGAATAATTAGTCATATAAGGAAGCATAGTTTTATATAGGGAACTCTTGTGAGAAGGTCAATGGTTACCTCAACCATATCCCACAATCAATGTCATTTTGAATTTCTTAGTACAACCTCGATAACTCAGTTCAAGAAAGTCTATTTGTAGATGACCTTAGAAAATGTGGTCTCATCAGAATTGATCCAGAGATAAAACATAAATAGGGTGAGTTTATATTTTGTAGGACAAGCTATGGATCCTCCAGAACAAAAATACCTCATACCATCCTCAACTCCCACTTCCTTAGGAAGCTTCTAGAAAGCTCTCAGCTCATATTTCATCATCTAGTGGGAAAGGTGGGTGAGGATTTAGAGATCCTTTAGTACCAACTCCATTTTACTGAAAAGGAAACAAAGGCCAAGGGATGGGCAAAACTTTTTTTAAAATGGAAAAATTCTTCTTGTCCAGGACTGATCCCAGATTTGGTCCTCTCTAGGGTACAGTGAACTGATTGGTCCCACCAGCTCTGAGCAACTACAGCACTTAGCATCCCAACCATCCTGCACAAGACATAGTGCTCTTGAATCACCCACCACTACCAACTAGATCCCCATACCTGACAGCAAGCTCTTTGACTCAAATTATTTTCTGTCTTCATAGCTCTTGGCCCAGAGCTGGAAACTCAGTAGGTGCTTATTTTGCTTGATTAACAGATTGAGAAGAAGTAAATTGCATAGTTTACACTGAAGTTTGGAGATGCAGCCCAAGTGCCAAATTCCAGTCTGCTCTTTGGTTCCTGGCAGAAGGCTGCCCTACAGGTGGACTGGAATGGCATTACCTACAAAGCTGATCATGTGATGTTTTTCAATAAAATTTTAGCCACAATGCAGAAAACATCACTGTTATCTTCACTTCCCTTTCTCATGGGTCAACAATGGTACACAAATACAGCATTATAAGATGAGTAAATTTGTTGTAGCTTCTATTTTTTCCCCTTGAAACATTAAGGCTAAATTAAGAGGCAAAGCAATTTTCTATTTTAAGCACTTTTAAATATAGACAAGAAAATCAAAGTATGGGGACAGCATTTCAGGTGATATATAACTACAGGACATCAGTTCTCAATCTATTACCACCAAGAAAAGTAAAAAGAAGAAATGAAAGAATTGCCTAGATGGTGATGATGATGATGATGATGATGAAGATGATAAGAGTCACTGGCACTTACTACTTGTCAGGCATTGTGCTAAGTATTTTACACATACTTTCATATTTAATCCTTACAGCAACGCTATGAAAGAGATACTATTGTTATGTGCATTTACATATGGGGAAATTGAGTCAAGGAACAGGTAAATCGGCATGGTACTGGAATAAGTATCTGATACAGGATTCCAACTCATGGAGTTCGACTGGAAACTGTAAATTCCTAGATGAAACCCTCTCAAAACAGTAATCACTAATGTATATTGATCATATAATGAAGAGTACCAGTATTGACAGATGTGATCTTCACAATATCACTATTCTCATTCCCATTTTACAGAGGGGGAAACTAAGGCACTGAATTTGCTCAGGGCATACAGGTAGTTTGTAGTGGAGCAAGGACTCATGCCTGGGCAGTCTTGGTTCTGAGCCCATTTTCATAACCACTATCCTTTATTCCTTTCCATGAAAAGGGAATAAGTACAGATGCTTTTTCATTCTTCTCCTTTCCTTCCACACTGGACCTGCTTAGGGCTTCCTCATCTCTAGCTGCATTACCTCAACAAAGTCTAATTGGCTTCTTTACTAATTAAGTAAGAAGTCTGTCCCCCCTTTTAGTCCTTCAATCTTGCCCCTCTTAATTCTTTACCTCCATAGAGCATTCAAAGTAAATGCTCATAAGAACTCATCTCATAAGCAGGTTATACCTTTAACAGTCCTAACTAAAACCCTTCAATAGTTCCCTACTACCCACAACATAAACCCAAACTCCTTAAAATAGCCCACTAGGCTTGTCATGATCTAGCTAGCTCCTGGCTTCCTCTTTGACCTCACCTCCCAATATCCTTTTCTCACTTTCTCACATGCCAATCTCCAGCAATTCTAAATTGCTTATATTTCCCCCTAACCCTCCATTTCTTGCCTTGGCACTTCTGTTCACACTGGTCTTTCTGTATGGAATGAATTCCTGGGGTCGTCTTCCATTTTGTCTGGCTCCTATCCATCCTTCAGAGATTCACCTCAAGTGCTGCCTCCTAAAGGAAGTCTCCCTGATCCATCCAAACACTATCTGCTGCTGACAGTTGTCTGATTCCATTGGTTTTTCAGCACATTTACTGACTACTGGTGTTTCCATGCTAACTCTTTCTCAGCAAACTGCTCACGCAGCATACCTATAAAATCCCACTGAAAGTTTTGGATGGCTCTTTGTTTCCAAAATGTTTTCACTTGTACACTAATAATAAGGCTGAAGTGAATGGTGTTATCATTTTGGGGGGGAATACATGACATCCAATAAGAACCACAGAGAACTATAACTTACCTAACTGGTGAAAATTCTCATATATCCCTTGAGACAGCTGTACAGATCTTTTATAACTGGCTCAAACACCTGCAGCATTCTCTAAAAAGGTATGTAACACTCACAGCTAACTTTCAAACTATTTTTAACTAACTTTAATAACACGAATAGCTGATGAAAGAGCACCTGGAAATTCTCACATCCGGGAACATTCGTTGAGCAGGAAGAGAGTTAGCGAGATAATCTGAAAAGTTATGCAGATGGATTTTATGCAAAAAATAGGAAATCTGCACAGGGCACTTTTGGACTCTGGACAACCTGAATTGTCTTCCTTCTCATTTAAAGTCCAAACATGCCCACTGTTAAGTGACTTTAAAATCACCCCCAATATTGTTTCCCTTCATCCAGCACACCCCTTTGAACCAATGTAAGAAAGACATACTTTCAGTTTCCAGAAAGGAGGCAGCTTTTAAAATGCTTCGTATCCACTGTGCTACTGACAGTGCAGCAGCACTTTGGAGACCACTGACAGACTTACAGGGTGTTTAAATGAGATAATTAGGTTTTAAATAAAATTTTTAAAGATTTAAGATCTTGGCACAACACATGTTAGTTACTCGCTCCCCTAGCCCACTAGAGGAGTGAGAAGAGAAAACAAACCATTACTGCGAACCTGAGATAGGCCAAGCCGTTGTTGTTACATTTAACAACATTTTGTTCAAACCAAAGGTTATAATGCTAATAAAATAAATACATTGTTTTGCAACCATTAGTATATTGGAAGAGTTGTCCTACCACTTCACTGTGTGATGGTGAAGAAAATATCTAAGCTACTTGGCTTTGGTCTGCTCCTCTCTGAAATGTGTGCTCAGAGCAAGCTGATCTCTAAAGCTCCTTCCAGCTATAATATTACTGGAGTGAAAGATTGTTAAGCCTAATATTTTGCAGCTGGCAGAATCTCTTGATCTGCTAGAGGCCTGAGCTAATGGCTTGCTCAGAAATAAGGATCTCACCCCGTCCAAGACCAAGAAGGTCCATCTGGCTGCTGGTTCCCAGAAGGACCATTTGCCTCCCCTCCAAAACCACCAGGGTACATAAAGGGGGCTTCAGCAGAGAGCCCCAGACCCAGATGGAAGGCTACCTGGCAGAGTCTACTGGCCTTTGACAGCCAAATACCCTGGGATCAGGGAATGCTGTGGGAAATTAGTATCTCCTTGGTTGGAGAAGAAAAAGAAACAAACTAATGGTTGCAGGTGAGGGGTTTGATTTGGAAAAATAACTAAAATAAAGGGAGTCTCCTCTTGTAATTTGTCTCTGAGTTCAGGCTTTCTTGGAGATTTTCTTCCAAGGGCACATGGAAACAGGACCAGCATTGTGGGCAGGCTGAGGGGACAGACGTATTTGCAGAAAGAATTCTGGGAAGATGAAGGGCTATCTCTTCCCACAAATAAACACAGTGTAGCCATTTATCTGATGCCAGGAATCCCTTTAAATTGGGTTGAAACCCATGACTTTGAAAGAAAGCAGATATATATGACATGAATACAATGCTAGTTTGCTCACTTGTATTTAGGGCTGAAGCTATTTCCTCTACTCCAGGTATTTTCTAGCTGCTAGTCAATGGCAGGGCTAAGATGCAAACCTAGGTCTCTCTGACTTCATGGTGATATTTCCTTGTGTAATGGTATTGCAAAGATCCCCAGAGAAGAATGAGTTATGAAAAACGTGGGCAATCTCACATAAACCAACTTTCACAGAGACCAACTTTCCTCAAAGTTCTTTAGTCTCAAGTTCAGTATGAAATTGTCATGGACAGTATTGGTGCCCCATCTAAAGCCCCACAGTTTTCTTTCCAAGATTGGTGTGTTCATCACCCACCTTCTGAATGCTTGGTACCCGCAACCGTATGAGGATGGCTCTTAAGCTCTCAGAAGATCAGACTGAGGCTGAGTAAAACTTTACCATTGTTTGGCTTTTCCCCCCTCCCGTTTTGCTCCCACTGCTCTCACAGCAGCTCCTCCTGAAAGCACATTCACAACAAATTCTTTACACCCAAATCCTTGACTTAGGGATGCCTCTTGGATAAGCAAGGTACAACTTTATGAGAGCATTTTAAATAAATAATGCTGCAGTCTTCCCCGTTTTACCTTTGTAATGAATTTTTCTTCCTTTGATTCTTTAGGGAGTTTCTAGCCCCAGTTCAAATTGTTTAATGTTCTTGAGCTGGTAGACAACCAAAGCCATTCCCTAACCATGCCTTTCAATGTGTCACACTTAATTCTGTAGCAAATGTATAAGGATTGGTTAATAATACTACGTCAGCTTTTCTCATTTTGGTTATCTAGTCAAAACAATATGACTTTATCTTTCAGAAGGGAAGAGTTACATTGACATATTTTTTATTGTGCAGAACCAAGTGATTCTCTTTCAGAGATGGTGAAAACACTCTGATTGCTTCAAATAATGGGACTGATAGTGTCCTAAGCAATCAAATGTAAAAGGGACACAATAATCAAGATATAATTGATCCTTGTATCGGCATTAATCCAAATAAAGCAGAAATTACAAGCTTTGGTCTTATTCAGTTTTCCATTAAGTTAGAAGACTAAACTGAAATAGAGGGACATGATGTTTAACAAGAATCCTTCTCTGGCTTAAGAGATTCATTACATATGAATTTATCTTGGAATGAAGGAATCAAAGTGAATCTGACTAAGTATATAGACACTCACTCCTGCCTGTAAATAAATGGGAAAAAAGAAGAAAGAGAAACTATTTAGCCACATTAGAAAATGAGCCTCCTGTAACAGATAGAATAAATTTTAAGCTTTAATTGAAAATAGCTGCTTTTGAGGAGAAAAAAAACAAAGGAAAATTTATATTATAAGACAAAGTCCCAAGAATTTGTGGGGCTGTCACCTCGTCTAACTTGGGGCTGTCAATCACAGCATAGCCTGTGCTCCTGTACCCCAAAGCTTCTTGTCTGGGACCTTTAGAGTATTTTGTGAGAAAAGAAAAAAGAACAGAGAGATACAACAGCAAAAGCTTTTGCAAAGGTTTGGATGCATTAATCTGTATACAACTATTCAACCTCTGAATGACAAACTATTGTCAAGTTTTTAAAAGTTCCCCTTTGCTCCACATCAGTAAGGTATTAATAAATAAATTCACATTGGGAGTTAGCTCACCCATCGAAGTTTGGCAAATGACAGGGACTCAACCAGTGTTTGTTGTTTAGATGAATGGGTGAGTGGATGGACGGATGACAGATTACGATGCAGATGTTGAAGGAAGTAGCAGGAGGGTAAGTTCTCAACAAAAAGGTGAAGAAATTCAACTTCCCTGTTCTTCTTTTACCTTTCTCTGGAGTCCATTCCCAGATACTCTCTGTTATTTTATATTTCTGCCTTCCCTCTGATCAACTCAGCTTTCACAAGAGGAACTGAGACACTCATTCCTATGAAAACATGAAGATTGATAGAACTTGACTGAATCACACTAACTTTTTTTTCAACTTGAGTAATAGAGAAGCCAGTTTAGAGAGAAAAACAATTCAGAACCTTGGGAATACATCCACTAAGTTCATTGTAGCAAGGACACAGTGTGGCACAGCTTGAGGGAACACTAATCATATACAATAACTTAAGACACTTGCCCCTTAGAGTTGTACAATAAGATACCTTGGATTACAATTTGAAAAATACTGGGTTACAACTTTCCCAGGCTTATTTTCATTTTCACAGGGTCCAGAGAAATCATTATATAAATATGTAGTCTTGGCCATTAGTAAGGTACAAAGTAGGGAAATATTATGGAGACAGCCCCTCTCAGCACTCTTGAAAAATTGACCCATGTAGATATGTCTTAATCTACAGAAAGGTCATTTGAGAAACCACATTACTTACTGCTTGATAGACATCTTTATTTTAAGCACCTTTGGCTTCTGTCTGAATGGGAGCTGACTGGCCTGAAAGACTGGGAAGGTATTTTTTTTGTCGTGAATTTATATACCACAACAGAACTGTAAATCTAGGCCCATAAGTCAGAGGGCAATTAGCAAATAACTGGTGCTTAGTAAGAAGAGTCTTACACTCTCAAATTCAACACCCATATAAATATCACACATACCAAGGAATGATGTGGGAATCATTCATTCAAACCTTTCAAGAAATCAGTGAAAACATTTTCCCATTTAAGAGAGAGATGAGGCATGGAATGGTGAAAGGTTGACAGAGATGCTAGTGTGTCCGTAGCAGCATCAATTTGTCTGAGTAAGATTGACTTGAATGGGAAATCAATATGAAATTTTTCCTACATGGTCTTCTCTTCTTCCCCCATGCATATAAAAAAGCATCTTCATATATTCGCTTTCAATATGTGGTATGCTGGAAGGACCCTTCAGAATACACATTTAGGAGAAAAGTGGGGTTAGCATGAAAAAGAAGCAGCTGGAGATTGGGGTATTCTTTTACAGGAGAAAAAAATTAAGGCTAACATTTGCCTTAAGAAGATCATTATAAGGATATATAACAAAAATGTTCATCAATTCAATCAGTCACAAGATATTACACAAAATAATTACTCTAAGTCACCAAAACCTCCAATGGCCTGATCTCTAAAGCCATGTGGAGCACAACAATGTTCAACCTATAAAAGGAATGCTATTGCTTAATCAATGTCTTTAGCTATACCGAGGGAGGAGTATTTTTTGAATCACTTGAACAAAGATAATTTGGCACCTGTGACTATACATGGAATGTTTTTCTCACTTATCAATTTACTCAAAGCCTGAACACCCTACACCTGGAAATCAGAATTGTTCTAGTTTTCTACTGAGGTATGACATATGACCATGGATTTAGCTATTTAAAACAACACACATTTATTACCTAACAGTTTCTGAGGTTAGGAGTTTGGCACAGAACAAGGAGGTTCTCTGCTCAGGGTATCACCAGGCCGAAATTAAGGTGTTAGCCAAAATAAAATCTCATTTGAGGCCTCTTTCTGTCTCACAGGTTGTTGGTAGAATTCGGTTTCTGGTTCCCACTTCCTTGCTGGTTGTCAACCATAGGCCAGTATCAGTTCCTAGAGGCCTCGCATTTCCCTGCCACATGACCTTCTCCATAACAGGGCAATTTGCTTCTCCAAGACCAGCAGGAGAAGATCTCTCTGTCTGCTAAGATGGATATAATGTAACATAATCAAGGGAGTGACTCCCCCATCGTATTCACAGGTCCTTCCCACTATCCAGAGGAGGACATTAGACAGGATGTATGGTAGTGGGCAGGAACCTAGGAGGCCACTTTAGGATTCTGCCTACCATAAGCAGTTTCCAACTATAAGGAGGAAACAGAAGAACACTCCTCTACTGCTATGAGGAATTCTATGTGATCTATTCCCACAGAGTTCTATGTAAGGCTTAATAAAGGAGATAGTGACCTCTCCATGCTTGCTTGACGACAGGAGAGATTCTCCCTGAGAGTTCTGGAGCTAAAAGAAGAATTAGCTTCTTGTCTCACTAGCCCAGTCACAGGTAGAGCTCTTTCCTTTGCACCAACCACTCAGAAATGGGGCCTCTTCAGTATTTAGGAAAAACAATCTCAAAGGGGAATTTCCTCACTGTCCTCAACTCCCTTGTGCCTCATAGAGTATAGCTGTTCAGTAAGTGTCTGGTGTGTGAACAAGTCATGCTACCTAGACCCCAATACTGCACACATACAAGCATGCACACAAGAATAACCAAGTGGGCACATGAGCAAAACCACACTCCCATACCCTACTGCTTCTTTTCCCATTGCACCCTATACATATATGGTTCACTAATGAGCCACTCCCTAGGGCGTTCTGACTTCTAATCCCAATCCTTATATGCAAGGAGGGCTGGCCACTTAGCTGGCATTCTTTGGGCTGGCCCTACTCTATAAAATGCTACAAAAGGGTATTGGTCAAGAATCAGCCATGTGTGCCTTGGGCGATAAAAAGGTGATGAGAAGGAGGGGAGAAATAACTTTCATGTAGCTCTTTTGTAACCTCTAGTGATATTATTTATATAACAGGGGCACAAGCAGAATATGTATTTCATTGACTATATGTTCCTGAAAGTTAAAACCAACTGCTGTGGATGTTCACATTTAAAAGGAAAATAGCATATTATTAAAATAATTCCTAAACTTCATTATACATTTTTCTTCCCTGTTATACAGAGTAAATAAATGTATCATTTTCTTAATGACTCAAAATCATCCTTATACAGTTAAGTGGATACATTCAGTTAAGACTGGTGTAAATATAACACTGTTTGTCTCTGTCTCTCTCTCTATATATATATATACATATTTCTTTTGGGCTTGCTTATCCTTTTTGTAGCAGGTGTGACCAACTCAGAGGCTTTTCCCTCCCCAGGATTCATCTGCTCTCTGGTAGTTAAGTTTCTCAGCTAAACACATTCCCAGTAAGTATTTTCACTGTCTTTTATTGATATATATGTATACAGAATTGACTGTTTAGATAATGTTGAAAGGTAGAGCATAAAGCTAAATAAAAAACCATTAAAGCAATGATGGTGTTGTTTTCCATTCCTGCTGACAGATTGGGTGATAAGTAAAATAAGGACAGCTTGAAAAACTAAGCCTAACATCCACTGAAAGTTAATGAATCAAACTCCAAACACATGGTCAAATATCTATACTTTCAACAAAACTTTTCAACCTATACTTTTAAGAGGTAAAATAAAAGCAATCATCCCTCCTCAATCCAAGCACAATCATCTACCCAACCCTAAGGGCTCTAAGGCACTTGTTCACTTTCTCCCAAGTCACATATTGCTTTAAAAGGCATTATGTTGTTGATAAATTTGTGAGTCATAAGCATGGGGGATTAATAGACCTTTAAAATTAGTAACAGTTTGAAAAATAAAAGTGGAAAACACTAATTTTTGAAGTATCAATATGTCCAGGATAGAAAGAGAATTTTGTTCTTATCATTATATGGAATGGCTATAAATTCAATTGTTTGAGCAAATAAAACAATTAAAAAGTCTATGAAGCCAATGCAAGTCATGAAGACCTAAAATGATAAGGATAATCATGCAAGAAAAATAAAATAATAATAGTTACTAATTGTTGGGTATTTACCATATACCAAGTGATCTGCAGCCACTGTTTCTTTTTTTACCCCTACCAGAAAGATGGTTTTATCATCTACATTCTACTTATGAGAAGACTAAAGCTCAGAGTGAAAAACCACTCTGACTCACATAGCTAGCTAGCAAGTCATGGAACTGGGATTTAAACTCAGATGTGATTCCAATTCACGCTGCTTCTACTATATGGTATTGCATTTGCATTGTTTATAAATTAAGGGAACTAAGATTTTTTTAAAAAAAGAGATGGTGAGGGTCACTAATATTTATTGAGTGCTTAATATTTGCCAGGCAGTACACATGTCCAATGAACTCCTCATATTTAGAATGACCCACAGAGCCAACCCATAGCAGAGAAGTTTGTCTTATGTCCCCACATTGTTGTCTTCTAGGCTCATTTTCTTTTTCAATTCAGACATACTTTTAGGAGACAGAGCTCTATTTTCATTGGTGAAAATCAGACCATAGAAGAGAGGGCTGAGAATTCAAAGCCCAGATCGATTCTCGAGGCATAGTGGGAAATGTGGGAAAAATTCATCAGTTGGAAAAAGGTAATGGGTTGCTTTAGGGAGAATGTGAATTTGTAAAAAGACTCAGCTGCAGTGATTTAGAATTCAGGATCTAGATCCCTGAGTGGAGTTAAGAACTTAGAAATTCAGAGTTGTTAGTTACTTTAAAAGTCACCCAGGCAAACCAACTCCTCTGTGCATAAATGTTTTCTATAATATCCCCAAAACCTGTGGCCAATCAGCCACTTCTGGATCATTTCCAATGGCATGCAGGACACCAAACCAGGAAGCACTGCATTCCATAACTGCTGAGCAAGAATAATCTTTCTTTGATGTTATTTTTTTATCAAAAAAGGAAGACTGTAGGGAAAATTGGGGAATTCAGTGGAAAACCATGCTTATCTGATCCTAATTCTATGGTGCTATTTTACAATGTAAATTTGTTTGTTCTTTGGATTTGCCTTTGAACTGATTATAACATCCCATCAGTTTCCTAATTAATGAGGTAAGTAAAATTTTTAACACATCTTCACATTTGTTCTCTGAGAGAAATAATTTTGCCTTTATTTTAATTACCTCTTAACACTACGGGGCCATAATACTCATTTAATATGAACTAAAATGCACTTTCCTCTAGCTTTTTGTCAAACAGTCCCAACTAAGCCATACAGATAATTCTAATCTCTTTTTCCATATTGTGACCCAGTAAATATCTGGAAACAGCTCTTCTAACTCCTCTCTTACCTCCAAGTCTTCTCCATACAAGAATTCTCTATTCTTTGTTTTGATTTTATTAAGAAAAACAAAATCTGCGCATAGGTCTCCCACACCATAAATCTAATATTGGCCCATTATGGAGTAGTTTGAAAAAATAGTAAAAATATTGCCCATCATCAGGGATAGTCACTGTTACTCGTTTGTTCAATGTCTTTGGAGTCTGTTTCCAGTTTATATTTGTTCACTCTGGTTGGCCACAATGGTATCTCAGCTTTCCTGGGATTAAATGAGCTGTTGCTGTTTCTGGTTTGTTTCCATTTATTATTGCTATAGGCACTTTATCTTGAACTCTGTAGACATCATTTCTTATGCAGCTCCAGTTTTCTAAACTGTGCTTCAAATGTTTCCCAACACATTCACCCTCCCTGCCAGCCTTCTCTAAACAATCTCCCACTTTCCAAAGTCCCTTTTATTGTAGAGCCTGTGAATTAAACATGAATCTCCTGTTCTGGTCTTATCATTGCAGAATTGATTGGGTCTACCTCCCCCTTCTATGGAGAAACTCTACTTCCATCTCAGATTACATATTATTTTTTATGGGAATATTACACTTTTGACTCGTTTTAACTTTTTTTGGTCTGTCAAAGCCACCTAAGTGTTCTTCACATGCTCATCAGTCTATTCATCCAGCAACTATCCTGTGATCACAATATGTCATGCTCTCTGTTAGAAACCAGGAATACAAATGTATATAAAATTATTTCTCTAAGGGAGAAGGCAGATATGTAAATAATAAACTAGGCACATGCTCCACTCAACTCCCATCAGCAAGGTGATCACTAAGGGACCCAATGGATCCATTCAACACTCAGAAATAAGGGATCCATTAAACCTTTTAATAATTTTGTTAGGTCACAAGCCTATGGGTTGGGAACGGCATCTTCTTACCATATTTTAGAATTCAGGACCCCATTTAGCCTTATTCAGTCTTCTAGGACTACACAAGTCCTCTGTGAGGATTCAAAGATCACTAATTTCTATTCTACAAGTCCTCTGGGTCCACTGGGGTGCATTCACCCAGACAAAGAGAATTCTGAGACAAAGCAGAAGTGCTGATTGTTGTGCTAACTTCTGTCCTCAGAAAAAGAGAAGTGCTCAGAAGAACCCTCTCTGGAGACCGCAGACACTTTCTCCGTCACACCATGCTCGGATGTGAACTGGCAGTGGGAACGCAAGGACTCACAGGACTCACGCTGATTTTGCCCCAGATAAAATTAGAATGCCTTTTACATAGTTCTCTGTGTCTTTCTAAAACTGATCACCAATGTCTGTGCCCAGCCTCAGAAGGACGAGAGCAGGGCAGTGCAGGGACTGAAAATATTAGATGAATCGACAGGAAAGCACCTGTGGGGGAAAATGAAGAAAGACTAAAAGATGGGGATCAGACCATCAAAGGCTTTCAAAGGTAAGCTAAGAAGTTTATTTTCCCTCTAAATAAATGGCAGGGGGTCAATAAAGGGGTTTAGAGATAATGTTCCCAAATGCCAAATCCCACAACAGTCTGAAGAAGGTTACCTCTGAAAAGTGAGAGACCAAAGAGTGCTGCAGAGTATCAGGGATGGTGACAAACTTTCAAAATACAGTGGGGATATCCTACCTAACCGACTTCCCAAGGGTCCTAAGGAACTAAGGACAGATATTGTGGCTGTCAGTTTTGCTCACCTCTCCTCCTCACTTCTAGGGGACAGTTCAAAACAGAACAACCTAGAATTGTTCTGGAACAACCTAGAATTGATACTACAGTACTAGGCTTGGCGTTGGCCACAGTGAGCAAAAGCAGGTTCTAGAGTGTGAGTGAGGAAAAACCAGTTGGCAGTCTAAAGGGATATTAAACTGCTGAGTCCTTTAAGACAACAAGGTAATTTGTCATGTAAACACCAGCACTTTCGAGAGTGAAAGGAGAGCTTTTAAAACGTATTCCAGTATAACAGGTATAAACCAGTAGCACTCTCCCAAGCAAACCGAGAGATGCCTGGCTTTGTAATCAGTGTCTCATAGATGCTCAGTAAAGCTTACTAGAAAGCTGATTGCCTGTCATTTCTCTCATTTCCATCTTCCCTCAAACTGGCCTTTTAACGTTTCATTTGTTTCTGTATGCTTTCCAGTAGCTTTTTGATATATTCCTGTTGGAATATATTAGCCAGAACCTTTGCCTTGTAACCAAAGAACCATAAGTGGAAAGTCCTAATTTTTCAGACACGAATATTGAAGTCGGTAACCAGCCCAACTATAAGGGAACAGTCAAAAATCAAACCTGTGTCTGCCTGTCTTCAAAGATGGTGGTCTCCCCCACTTACCACCTTGGGCTGATTTTAGGTATGCAGGTAGAAGACATGTAGATTGAGGTAATGGGGGTAATTCTGGTCACTTTATGAGCCAAATAGGATTTTCTTAGATACTTCCCCTCTCACCATTTACTGCCTGCTCACAAGCCCCTTCACTTTCAGACTGATGTACAAACAACGACTTTGACTTATTGCTAGGTTTCTCAACCACAGGTTGAGGCTCTGCTCCCAGATAACTAGGATATGAATTGTTTCTCTTTTACTCTTAGTGGTAGTTCCTTGAAAAAGATGGTATCTGCATGTTAACATGAAACTTAATAAATTTATTTCTAGTATAGAAATTTTGGGGGAAAACATATTGCCAAGGAATAGCATTTACTCCCCTGATAAATCAGATTGACCTCAAGGAAAGCAGAATGTTTTTGCAGAATTGTCAGTGGCCAATGAGTTTTTAGAAGATAACATGCTGCACCTTAAAGCATATATATACATACACACATACACACACACACACACATACACACTTCTTCCTTAGGAACTATTAAAAAAGAAAAGAACTATAAGTAAACCATTAAGCCAGTGTGGAAACAACTTGAATTTGTGATCATCTTGCAATATCTAAAGCAGAGATCAGCAAACTATAGCCTGCAGGTCAAATCTGACACATTGCTTGTTTTTTGTATGGTCCCATGAACTAAGAGCAGATTTTACATTTTTAAATCGTTAGAAAATAACTAAAAGAAGACTATTTCATGGCACAAATATTATATGAAATTCAAATGTCAACACCCATAAGTAAAGTGTTACTGGAACTCAGACACATTCATTAGTTTACATTATGCCTACACTGCTTTGGGGTTAAAATGGTGATGAGTAATTACAGAATAGTCCCTATAGCCCCCAAGTCTAAAATGTTTACTATTTGGTGTTTTACAGAAAAAGTTTGCTGACCCAGACTCTGAAGCTTTCGATTAGTAATTTAGTACTTTCAAATAACTTACAAAATTCTTCCATGGTCTCATTTGATGAAAAGATAAGAATGAACTATAATTACATTCTAATCCACATCTCTAGAAATCGCTGTTGTGCAAGGGTCTAAAAGCAGTCATTTACTTAAGTCAAGAAACATTTGATGCACTGTCATTCTCATGATTTTGCTCCTTCATTTTTCATTGGTATCAAAAATTTTAACTTTGCCCCAGGCCTCATATACATTCTATCTTCAGTCTCCCTGGACCTGTTCCTTGTCATTCGGAATAAGTCATGAGGCACTTCTAAGAAGACCTTGGGACCTGAGTGACCTCACATTTGATCCATGCTTCCACCCTGTCCCTTAGTACTAATTTGTCTTCCAACATCAATAATATTTTTTTTTTTTAACACAAAACACAGGAGATGCTTCTCTCACTGCTAGACCAAGCCCTCCTCTTGAATTCCTTTACTGCCTTTCCACATGCAGCATGTTAGAACATTAAAATAAAATTTATTTCAATGGGAATACATTTCGAACTGATGCCACTAGGAAGAAAGTTTATAACGAAGCAGTGGAACTGTGGCGCCTGCCAAAAAGACACTTTAATTTCCTCCTAGATGGAACCCAATTCTATTAAAATATTCAAAACACATTCAAAACCAACTTACCAAGATTCACTTTTCAGAAATAAGAAGTGAAGTATTCATTTAAATATCAGAACATCCTTCTATAACATGGTCCCTTAACAATCACCATGCTATTATTTTGATTTCTAGCAACCCGGGGCCAATATGTTTAGGATGATCAACTGAAAAAGAAAGATCCTAGAATACATTAGTCAGCTCTGCATCTAGAAGGTAGTTTATGTGCTTTTTTCCCCAGACTCAATACACTATATCTTTTAAGAATTTAATGAGGGTTTATCTTTTCGATTGCCAAGCATTAAAATGAACTGATTTTTACTTTCTCTCCGAAGATTTCCATCAAATGCATTTTTATAAACCCCCTGGATACATTCCCCTTTCCGTGAGGAAGAAATAATTTTAAGCCTCATTGTGAATGCGATTTAAAAGAATTCTGTGGGAAGTGTGTATGGAAAAGAACTGCACAAACATCCATCTCAGGGACTTATAACTCATACGAATGGTGCCACCTCATCCAAACAGGAGACCAGACTAACATGAGATGACCAGGTACATGTCATAAAGGCACATGGAGAGAAAGAAGCAATGCAGTTCTCTGGGGTCAGGGCCTCTAAACCCTAGAAACCACCCTGCATAAACCTAAATATCTACCAAAGCAAAACAAAACCAGAACATGTGTCCTGTACATGCAGTGGGGTGAGATATGAGCTGGACTGCTCATTCCTACCATTATTTCATTAAGATATGTGGGTTTAATGGTTGGTTTATTTTGAATTCCTTAGATCCATCTTTGGCATGCATTTTGTAGAGATTCAAATCAGAACTTAGTTCTTTTACCACAAACTGGTATTTATTTAGTTATCTGGGGTCAGTGGATATGCAACATGCTTTTCTACAATGATATTGAGCAGGGAAGAAACTGCATTAGAATGGAAGCTGAATACCAATAAGCTGAACTTGGGGGTGGCTATCTCCAGTTGCTGCTCATTTATGGTTGTCCAGGTGGGAAGCAGCATTGATTTTACCTCTTTGCCTGGTCTCAGGTTCACCGCGACTTTAGACACATAATCACAGCTAATGCAGGAACGTTTTCTTTTCTCTTTGGCTTTTAATTTATCTCAATAGCCCGATAGCACCATTCATAAAATGACTACTAAAAGACTGCATCGGTTGTAGCAAATTGAGGAATATAGGGAATTTTCCTTAGTCAGAACAGTGTTTCTTTCCAAATTACCAGCAGACAGGTGTACAGTAGGTAAATACAATAGACACATACTCTATTGCCAGGCCAGATGGAAATAAAACAGAACAACAAAAACAGAATAACCATGATCAGTTTTGATCAATTTATAGATTAGGGGAATAAAATAGGCTTTGAAGAGCAGAGCCCCAATTTAGAATTCTGTGCTATACCCATAGGAAGTAAAGCAATCTTCTGATGGCTCAGTTTTTGACTATTGTCCAAGAACTAATTCGATTGGAAGTACAGAATCGCTGCTATTTTTAATCAGCAACTAGAAAACCACAAATAAGGGATAGAATTCCAAATACTTGCCTTAGCCACTGAAACTGGGTCATTCAGAAAATTTCCTCAGCTTTAAAGCAATAAATCATGACAAATAAAAAGATCTACAAATTTGATCACTCAAAAAGTAACAGCTTCTACACAATGAAAAGCAACAAAAGTAAAATTCGAAGAGATCATAGGAGGAAAAAGTTATAAGTAACAAATTAGTATCTATTATTTAGGGAACCACTGTAAAATCAAGGGAAAAAGTATTGGTTTAACATCTAAGAGATATAGATTGTAGTGAAGATTAAATCATATCATGCATGGAGAGACCTGACACATGTTAGTTCCTATACACATATATGCATATATATTTATATATCATTTTGCAAATGTTTGTATGTATTGTGAGAATTTTGATTTTTACCCATAATAAAAAAAAACAAAAAAACAATATAAAACACTCAATGGAGGGTTAAATAGAGTATGCTATATGGACTAAACTGATTAAAGCTGTACATTGATTAAAACAAGGTGGAAAAGCTATATGTACAGTTATGAAAAGATATCCAAAATGCTTTGTTAGATAAAAAAAAAACAGCCCTAAAAGCAAATTTGGAATCCTGAATTGGACCTTAAACAAAAAAAAAAAAAAAAAAAAGGGACATTAGTGGAAAAACTGGTGAAAACTGGTGAAATGGTAATGCATTACCATTAACTGGTTCAGTTAATGGTAATGTACTAAAGTTAAATTTTTAGTTTCAGTAAATGTACAAGGTTATATAAAATGTTGACATTGGAGGAAATTGGATGAAGAGTATATAGGATATCTCTGCACTATTTTTGTTACTTTTCTGTAAATCTAAAATAATTAAGAAATAAAAAGTTTATTTAAAAAAAAGGAAAATTCCACAATGATATGGATAATGCAAACAAATTTACACAAAATTAATAATATATTTTAGTATAATACATAGGAAAATTTCTGAAAATATATACACCAGGATTATTTCAGGATTGGAAGTAAGGAGGAAGTGAAACTTCTTTTTTTTTATTTTACCTCTTTCTGTTATAATTGAATTTTTAATAATCACTGTGTATTATTTTAATGATCAGAAATAAAGAGTAAAGTAAATGTATTTCTACAGCTCTTATTATCCCCGTTTAGTGGTGAAGAACACTATCACTCAAGGAAGTCACAGGGCTTGTAGGTGGTGAAACAAAACAAGATCTGAACAAAAGCCTTAATTGCAGAATCTGACCTCTTAGTCATCTAGGATGCAGTCTTCTGTACCATGAACTGCCTGGGGCAAATGTGCTATTTTATTTATTGCTGTGCTCCCCACTATGTCTGAAGCATCACTTAGCATGTCCTAAGCAATCGATACACGTCTATCAACTGCAATTGAATTCCAGTATGAACATTCTGTTTCTAACACAAATGTAATAGACTTTCCATTTATAAGAGCTTAACTATGTACAGCTGATTTCTAATATGCTTCTTGATTGTGCTTAGGAACAAATGCATCTTTATAGAGTCTGGGAGTGTAATTAGGAGCTGGTAAAAGAGAATGGAACCAAATTCAGCATGAATACTACCACTCAAACACACACACACACACACACAAATATAAAAACCTATTCTAAATTCCCAAAGCTTAACTAGCTTTGCAAAATACCGTCATGAAACCCAAGATAAAATGCTATTAAAACCAAAAACCCAAACCCACTTCTCTAAATAATAAATAGTGATTGAATGAATACTGACTTTGTTTAAAATTGCTTTTACTCAATTCTATGCAAGTAGAAAATGCCCTTGGCTTATTTATATATATATAGTTGTTTTCAGTTCATTGGTTAAAGTGCCAAAATGTTTCCATTTTTTAAATTGGGAAATATTTATTAAAACTAAAGGTTAAACCTTGGATTTCATTCTTACTTTCCTGAAACACATATGGATTCTTTCACAATACAATGTTATCTTGAAATTTGAAAAATGTTATTACTTAAATGGACTGTCTGACCTTTTCATTCATTATTCCCATTCACAAGATGTTTAACGGGTTGTCAGGCTGGAGGTCCTGCTTCCAGGCTCCAGGGTGAATAAAACTCATCCACTAAATAGATTCTCAAATCATTAGGAAAACAAATGATGAGAAAGGTTTAGAGGAAAAACAAAACAAAACAAAACAATATGGAATTATCAGAAGGGTAGTTCTTAGAAATGTCAATGCAAGAGGAGTAAAAGTGTTTATTTCCTCCCTGGTAAGGAGTGCTGATTACATTTGGGTCAGAAGGATAAATGGCATCACTTGTTTTCCAAAAACAAATGCTCTGATTAAAGATTCCTGGGGGATTTTATGTAATCTGGGTTGACAGTAGATGAAAATAAGAATAGAATTTATAGACACATTTCCTTTCAGTTTTAAGAATATAAAAAAATACATATGAACATACATTCACATCTATAAAATACTCGAAAAAAAAATTAGTAAAGCATTTTCAGGAATTGTTTATAGATTTGTTCTCTAAGAACATCCAAATCAGGTTCATCATTTGATCCTGGCCTCCCGTAGCCTTAAGGTGAGACATCTTGACAGGTGAGAGAATGGCTTGCTTCTCGAACATTGGCCTTGAAAGACTGGGATGTTTTCAACCGCATCTCTAAGTATTGTTTGGCTAGAACGTTCTGTCTTTATAAGGATGTAGGTTATCACAGGACACTGAGTTCCATGTTTATTAACTGGCATCAAAATAGTCTTTTCTTGTATCTATCCTAAAACAACTTCCCAGGTTTCCATCTCTCCAACTCTCCCCTCTGCCGCCTATTCCTGTGCAACGGACTAGAGCAAGGGAGTGTTTCCTGATCCATATGTATCAGTTTCTCATATTTCAATAATATCCCTTTTTAATCTTAACTTAAGGGCCATTTATAGTTACTATTATTATTACATATTGAAGGAACTAGCAATTTCCCTTGATCTTTTTTCTTGCTCTTCCCTGACTAATCTCTAGTTGCTTTCTGAAAACCCACGAATCTTGCTTGAGGTGTATTGACCACAGATGCACTTAGAATTCCAGGATTAAATGAGCAGATTTTTAATGAAAAAAACAAAAAAGAAGAAAAAGCAAATGTTTTGTGTTCTTTGTATTTCTTGGTGGTCCCCTATACCCTGGTGGCATTTTATTTGCAACAACATAATGAGCTAATGCTGTTAATGAACATTGCTCAATGACACTTTTGATATTGCATTTGTATTACACTTGCTTCAAGCAGCTACTTTATATTTGCCCATGATGGAGTTCATGTTCTGCCTTACACATCCTTGGAACTTATGCTTTTAGACCATTTTTCTCTGCCTGGCACTCAACCACCCTGTGTAACTCTACTTTGGTCTTAAAGATACTGAAGACTCACTATGCAACCTCAAGTACATTACTTTTGCAGATGGTAAAAATAAGATACCTGGGACTCCATTTATCAAATCACAGACGTTCCCATTTATCCCAAAGCTTTGTTTTCTAAACTAAAATAAACTCACTTTTAATTTAAAAACAACAAGAAGAAAGTTTGCCTCTGATACATAACTAAGTAGTGCCCTTGTTTCCACTTTCCCCCTTAGTCCACATGTTTACTTATAAATTCAAAGATCTCCATAAGACAAGATTCTCCCATTGGAACTCATGCTTACTTGCTCCCCTCCTCCGTGAAAGGGACTCTGACTTTAGATCGCTGAATCTCAGTGCCTGGCACCATACATAGTAAGCATGATAAATCTTTGTTGGATTTAAATGAATTGGATCATGCAACTAACAAGTCCACCCCTGTACAGACGTGAGCATCGTTGATGCTCAGTAAATGAGCTACTTACATACAAATATAGCACAATGAACAGGACTCCTCAGATGGGCAAGCAGGAGGCTGAAAAGCATATGATTGCTTTGCAGGGGGATGGGAGAAGGGAGGCGGGGAGAGGCTTTGAAGCCTGGGATATGGTTTCAGGAAGGATGTAGGAAATGAGCTCAACTCTACTTGTCTCTCTGAGACCCTGGTCATAGTGTATATCAGTTTGACAAAAGCATCCCTGGTCCTCAGCCTCAGTTTACCAAAACAGAATCGCTTTCAGGAGTGGAAAACAAAGAAGGAAGATATATTGGCTCTACTATAAAGTGTTCATAAAACCAAATGCTTCTAGGGGCAGGACAAGGAACAGGCAGGAAATGTGAGTGAGGGAAGTGTGCCTGACTTTCTGGAAGGTGCCGGGAAGTATGAGAACGCAGTGGTCAATGAGCAAGGAAAGGCTTGTCCTGAAGGAGGCGCCACTATTGCTGCCATGGAGGAGGGCAGGACGGTCTTACAAGATATTTGTATTTTCTTCACATGTCAGATTCCATATTTGTATGTAAAAATCCCCAGATTTTTCATGTTGGCAACTAATAGAAAATAAAATCAGTATGCAGACCAAAACCATGGACTCAAATAAAAGGCACCTTCTAGCTGAATTTGGCCAAAGATGGCCATTGGTACCTCAGGACTAGCAACCGTTCCTCCAAAGGAGGGGTCAGCAAACTATGGCCTCTGGGCTAAAGCCAACCTGTCTCCTGTTTTTGTAAATGCAGTTTTATTGGGATACAGCTATGCTCATTTGTTTACATATTATCTACAGCTGCTTTCGTGCTTCAACAACAAAGTTGAGCAGTTGTGACAAAGACTGGCCAGTAAAACCTAAAATATTAATTCTCCAGCCTTTCACAGAAAGTTAACCAATCCCTGCTCTAACTCTCCCTTTCCAACCACCACTGACCAGCCCCAGGAACTGTATTCTCACAACGATCAGGAAAAGCAAAAGACCCTAAGATGTCAGTCTTCCTTAGTGGAAGGGTTGCCTGAAGCCCACTCTAAGCTACTTATTCGTCAAGATGTTTCCTGTTGAAAACTTTGAATCACACTGAGGTCAGCTAGACTTATGTAAGGAACAGGAAAAAAAGAAACAAAACAAACAAACAAACAACAACAAAAAAAAAAAAAACTCACGAAAAATACACAAAAAAATAACAAAAAAAAATAGAATTAAAAAAAAAAAAACAAAAAAGAAACAGGAGGACCTTATCCATTATAATGATAAATGCTTGTTGCATTTATTTCTAAAGAAGCTTATTTGAATTAAATTAACTTGTTATTATGTGTCCATACTTCACTGCAAATAAGAACGATTTACTGGGGGAAAATCCAAGGATTCCAATGTTGCTGATCAAACTGGGGTCTCCATCAGACACACACCTTAGAAATTACATTATTTTTTTCCCAACAAGGAGACTCCTGTTCACCTCCAGAATCTGTGAAAGGAATGAAACTTTTTGATAAAACCTTTTTTTTTTTTGTTTTTCTTTTCTTACTTACTGTTTTACTCTTTCATACAACCTACAGGCTTAACAGAAGGCCTTTTAACCCAGGCTCTTAATTATAGCCCTCACCCCAGGAAAGCTGTGAAGCAAAAGCTCAACACGTTTGGAGAAGTTAATAATAAGCAATTGCTTTGTGTTCATGGGAAAGACAATGTTCCTTCTACCAGAAAGTGCAAGAGGAGGGAAAACTCAGAGGGCATTTTATTGGTGGGGGCAACAAGTTGGTCAAGTATAATATCCTTGTAATTCTGGTCCAGTCTATCTACCAAGTGATTGCACCACTTAGTATAAAGAGAGGTACAATTTCCTTAATGATCAGGTACTTCTGCTAAAATGAACTCTAATAATAATAATAATAACAATACCTGTCAGTTTTCTGCCTTTACTATGTGCCAAACACTTTTAAATGCTTAACTGAATTATCTAACTTATTTCTTTAACAACAACCTTATGAACCGGGTACTATTATTATCCCCATTTTAAAAGTGAGACACTTGGGAGCAGGGTATTTAGTAAAAGCACATAATATCCCAAAAGAAATGAGAGGAGAAATATTTGTCCCATGGTGTCTCCTCCATTAGGTATTTAGTCAGGATTTGACTATAAGGAGGCATAAACAAATAGAGATTATTTCCACATTTAAACTGCTCCCTTAGTTTAACTTGGCCACCATAGTTACTTTCATTCTTGCAGGCTGCTGGCACATAATTTGTCATTTCAACTAAATCAAGGTACATTAATTCTAAAGAGGAATATCCAGACTCCTCAATGAGGCCCAGTTTTCAACTGAGTAGCAATTTGGACAGGCATTGCATTTTGCCAGAAAAACAGAAGAAGCATGAAAGGCCTTTAGGTTTAGAGCTAAGTGTATTTCAACCATCTGTTTCACCATAAGTGAAATCCTGGGTGTGGTCTCATTTGCACTTCATAACTATCTAATCAAAGTGCTTCCGTACACATGATTTCTCTAGTTCTAAGATCCTCTATGAGAAAGATGGTTTTAGGCCCAATAGGGAGTTGAGAAAAAGTATGAAACAGAGGGGAGAAGAAGTGAACTGCTAAATGTCATGTGATAATTAGGGGAAAAGCTAGTCACAGGAGTTCAGACTTCCACTTTCCCAATGGAGCATCATATTTTTAGACAAGCAGTGATCTGAATTATTAAAGATATCACACGTAAGCCCTAGATTGAAAAGTTAAGATACTAGTCTAAGATTCTAAGATTCTACCTCAGTAGGTACACTTCACTTAATAGTTCTGGACTCAGTTTTGTTTTGTTTAATATTTTTATTATGGAGAGTTTGAAACATATACCAAAGTGGGCTGAATAGTAGAATGGTCCTCACATACTCATTAACAGCTTTAAGAATTAGAAATCTTGTTAATACGTACTGTTCTCCAATTGCCTATTCTTGTATTTTTTTTTTTTTTTTAAGGAGGTACCAGGGATTGAATCCAGGACCTCGTACATGGGAAGCAAGCGCTCAACCACTGAGCTATATCCGCTCCCCTCTTGTGTTATTTTGAAACAAATCCTAGGTATCATTTCAACTATAATATAATAGATCTGGACTTGGTTTTGTTATGGGACCACAACATCCACTTCTCATGGTTGCTTTCAGAAATTCACTCAAAGTATGGCCTGCAAGACAGAGCCATTCTGCAAATTGTTACCATTCCGTAAAGAGATAAACACAGAAATGAGGGTATATATTTAGAAACTCTTGTAGGAATTTGAGACAGCAATTTTATGTCTATTAAATCTAATTTTTTTAAAAATTGGGATTTTTGTATTTTGTAAGCCTGTTTATCCCCCATTTTGCTAATTATTCATTTGAATGTTTACAACAAATTGGAAATTTAAAAAAATAATAATGAAATACTGGTCCTACACCTCCGGTAGACAAGAAACATTTATTTAGAGTCATTTGGCAAATTCCATGTGGGAAAATATATAAAATTTTTCTTCTTCTCATGTTTTAAACTTCCAATTGAAAAGAAAATAAATTATAAATTACATAAATATGCAAATATAAAAATGTTACTGATTGAGCATATTATCAATTAAGTTTGGAGGCCATTAGTCTAGGAAATTATATAAAGTAAGATATGTGAAAATGTTATGTCTTGCTCTAAAACCTTATTAGCAGTAATAAGAGTTTGTTGAAAGAGACCTAGCTTTCCTTAATGCTACCTACATAGCTTTATAATGCTGCATATCGAGCCAACCAAGCTTTGTCCAAACTCAGAAAGAAGGGAATTATTCAACTTTTGCATTTGCAAATGGTTGCTTAAATCACCTGATTTAAATAGACTGCAATACTGGCCTCTGATTCCTTAGTACATTATCTGGAATAAAACTGCTTGCAATAAATCATTTTTACATAAACAAATAATTAGATAATGAGCTTCCCTCTCTAATGACAATCCAAGTTAACTTTCTAGTTATGTATGGAAGAGAAATTTCATCACTTCTCAAGGAGGTAGATTCCAGCTTTGTGTTTACCTGTTAGAAAGCTTTTCTCTGCGCTAACTCTTGACAGTTTCTATTCATTGGTCCAAATGCCACCAAGGATTGGGCAGAGTAATTCTGACCCTCCTTATAATTCTCTCCAGACATTGAAAGTAGACTTCAGGTTTCTTCTTTGTCTTCTCTTCATGATGCTAAATATCCCCCTTCCTTCAATTATTCCCTGCAAGGTTTGTCAACCTCGACATTATTGACAATTTAGGACAGAAAATTCTTTCTTGAGAAAGGCTATTCTGTGCAGTGTGGGATGTTTAGCAGCATCCTTATAGACATCCCCATAAAAACCAGTAGACATGCCCACCCCCTTCCTATCCTCAGTCCTCAGTATGACAATCTAAAATGTCTCCAGACTTTGTCAAATGTACTCTAGAGTAGGTACAATGAAATGAATCCTAATAATTGTCAAAGCAAGAAACTCTTTTAAAAAATAAGAAAATGTTTCCCAAATTAAAACTAATTCTTATTTACTAGGGACAGAATATAATGAAGATAGCAATAGATTTTTATGTACCATTACTAAAACCACTTAAAATAATCAGAATCAAAATCAAGTGTTGGCTTTTCAAAGCCTGTTTTCCTCCTAAGCCGTGTGTGTGTGTGCATGCAGATGTACATTATGTTACATAGATATAGTGCATTTGATTCCTTGTCATCTACACGACATCTACATGTTTCTGTTCTGAATTCTCTGGACTGATACTGTCCAACTGGCTAGAATCTAAATAGTAATTTTCTATCAAAACAAATAACTTTTGGGAGCAATGCATGTTTTTTTGCTTCTTATTTGCTTCATGGTGAAAGGCCTCTTTACTCCAAAATTAACAGATAATCATCTCCCTCTTATGTATCCTGATAGCATGACCACTGCTATCAAACAATTTTCTTCTTGAACAAGCACAAATCACAAGCCCATGCACTGCAGCTAAGCAGGTGAATAACATATAATTAACTGAATTTCATTTTTGGAGGGTATATTAGGATTCTCCAGAAAAACAGAAATAGCAGAATATATATACACACATATATATGTGTGTGTATATACATACATACATACATACACATGTGTGTACGTGTGTGCATTTGTGTGTAAATGTTAAGAGATTTATTATAAGAATTGGCTCGTGCAAGCATGCAGATGGGAGAGTCCAATTCCATAGAGCAGGCTATAAGTTGGGAACCCTGATGAAGGTTTCAATGAGTTTCCCAGGAGATGCTAGCTGGCTAAAGTAGAGTTAAAAACTCTTCTTTCTGACTGCTGAAATAATCTGTTCTCCCTTTAAAGCCTTCAGCTGATTGGATGAGACTTTTCTCCTTGCTGAAAGTAATCTCCTTTGTTGACGTAGATTTAAGCAGCCAGAGGTGCAATCAAATAACTAATGATTTAAATCCACAAAATACCCTCACAGTAATAATCAGGCCAGTGGGTGCTTGCTTGACCAAACAACTGGACACCATAACCAATTCAAACTGACAAATGAAATTAACCATCACAGAGGGCATTTTTTTTTTTTTTTTTTTGGAATTCCATGGTGCTCCCCGCTAAAGAGGCTCTGTCCTTTATGTCTGAAGCCAGAATAAAAGGGGAGGAGAGAGGGGGATGGCAGCACTGTGAGTGAGCCCCACTTGCAGGTCTGCCTGCCCGGTAGACATCTAACAGGTTTCACTTCTTATAAACGGTCTTTGTTTTTCTAGATGCCAAATTACTTCTCTGACATTTCTTTTTGTTGTTGTTGGAATTGACAGATTATCACACTCTGAGTAAAAGGCCAGTTCCCATAACAAGTGTATTGAATCATTATTTTAATTTTACCTTTCTACCTAGAGAAGTCAGTTGAGGAAGAGAAGAGATTGGCAATTTCCTAAAGCTCACCCAATAGCTGGGTCTTATAACATGTGGGCAATAGATGTGTGACAAGATGTATTCTGATTGGCATGAGTAATGGAGATTGTGTTCTCAAGTGACAAAAAACTTCAGCCTGACTTCCCAGTATATCTCAGCACATTTGTTTTTGCCTCCTTGGGAGTGAATCAGACATTATCCGAGGTCCTGGGCTCTGCTTGTTATAGAGGACAGATGTTCAATTCTCACAAATGGCTTTCAGCCAAGGGCAAGTAATATAAATGAATGAAGAGATAAGTGACTATTACTGTGGCCTCAGTGTCTGAAGGGCTGGTGACCAGGTGAACCTTGAGAAGGGCACACATCCCATGTGCCCTGGGGGCAGCCCCTTTTCTGTCCTAATATTATTGAAAGAGCTGGTTTTTCTTTAAAGACAAGCATAAAATGTTATTTTTATTTTCCTTTCAGAATCTCCTAAGTGTTTAACTATTTGTAACAAATTCCATTTTTTCCCTTCATAATCTATGGGACAATCTTTGGTGGACTATACATATTTCCTCATCAGGGTTTATGCAATCCACAATCTGGCAGTGTGAGACTTAACCCAGAAGGTTTGGCTATTTGTGAATTAGATTATTATCTCAAGTTTAAGGCACCCAGCAAATGTGTATCTGAACAGAGCCTGAATCACTGCAAAGACACCTACCACCTCTCCTACCTTCACTATACGAGGTTTCATAGGTGTTTGGTGACAGACTCCCGTACAAGAGCTCTTTACATTCCATCACTTTCCCTTGAAATTGGAGTGAAGAGCTCCAGTCCTTTTTTTCTGAAAATTAAGTACATAACTCAATATGTGACTGTTACTCTTTTCTTAATAAATTAAAAATATCTTTGTCACCTCTCTCCCCTTTCCGCACCACCTCTCCACGTCTTTATTAAATCAGAAGCTGCCAGCAAATGCATATTATATGGATCAACAGATATTACCATAAAAAGGAAACAAGTGCCAAATAAATTCTGATATGCTCGTTTTGCCACCTGATACAATTTACACTTTCCAATGGAAGGATACTGTTCGCCATTCCACTTTTTGACACATGTACTTAATAACACCAAGAAACTCGTGAATAGGATTGTTAATTTATTTGAGGAAACATTTATCATATCTGCTTAGAAAAGGGTGCCAATATGACACAGTGACTTCACACAATAGAGAACTGCAGAGCATCAACTCTAAAAATTACAAAAAATCTAAAACATGCTTAGTGAAAAATACCTAAAACAGAGATATCTCATTTGCTTAGGTTTCTATATCTTGGGGACCTGGGCTTGTCAGATCATTTTTTTGGCCCTTAGAGCGAACATCTGGCTATGTCATCTAAGGTTTGACCTTTTGATAAATGGCAACCTGCATGCTCTTCATTTCTACATTACCAGAGAAGAATGCTACAAAAATCTCAATATTCAATATCTTTGCTTTTGTCCCTATATACCAAAATTCTACCATGGTTTTTGTTTCTGTTTTTTCAAATTTAATTTCCTGCCAATGCCTCCAAGTAGCTATCTAACCAGCCTATCTTCTGTTCATAATTACCCGAATAACAGGGAATTCATAGCTCCTCAGGAAATTTCAGTAAAGAGCCCTGGGGAAGGCCTTTTGGTTTTTCATTGTCATTTTCTACATAATATAAGAACTTTGCATTTTCATAACTTTTTAATCAACTTTGGAAGGAAATAGTTCAATTTGCAATGGGAAATGAAGGCACAGTAGAAGTAAGATCAGAATCAGTAGGCAATCCCAAACTTTACTTCTTCCAAGCCAGGAATTTCTCAGCTATTGTTTTGTTTTTTATTTTGGTTTGGGGAAGGGAATGGAGTGGGGTGGGTGTGGCAAAGGATATTCAAATGGAGAAATGTGGTTTGAATAAGGGACAACCATCCCATTCTCTCCTTAAGGTCTTCTTTTTTAGCACGCTAGCCTCATGAAGGTGATCTTAAGGTATACAGCAAGAGGCAAAAACTCAAATGTCAACAGAAGGCAATCATGTCACATACGTGTCTATATGCTGTTTGAATATTCTTCACTTCTGCAAAGAAATATGCTCTTTCACAACTTTTTCTTGAAATATGTAGCCTTTCTGGTCTGCCTTTTTATTTTTCACTTTTAATGGAAACATAAATAAAGAAAAATAGTCACTGCCGAAAAACAAAAAATCATGGCAAATGACAACTGTCCTTTTGACCAGCATCAGGAAGCAAGAAGGAACTGAGGGACTATAGAGAACTGATGGTCCAAAGGGGCAGCCACACCTGTGCTGAAGCTGAGCAAGGCCTTGCAGGAATATGCACCAGGTGGTATAGACCACCTGGCTTCATTAGGAGAAATCAGAGATTCAAATGTTTATATAAAAAAATCTCTTGATTTTTAATGTTAGCTCAAATTTTTAAAAACTCTTGTATAGCCCAAAACTATACAAAAACAAGTAAAAACTTAAATTCACATCTGTAGGCCACCAGTCAGGGGCCTCCAGGCTAGAAGAATGCAAGAACCTCCTCTGCAGCATCTGACCTGTTCTATCTAGTAGAAATATTTCTGATCATTTAAGGACCATCATCATGATTTTGAACATTGTTCTCTTGTTGTGAAGTAAAGATAGAAATTGAGAAAGTTTAATAAGTATAAACCAACTGCTGAATGATCTTGGGCATGCCTTGGCCTGGCATTAGCTTTCAGAAACAACTAAACACCTTTTTTTAATCCAACTGTAACAGTTTGAAATTAGATTATGAATCTCAAAAAGAGAAAGATTATGTTTTTAAACTAATCTACTCCTGTAGGTGTGATACCCTTTGATTGAATTAAATTTTGTTGAGGGTCTTTTGATTAGATTACTTGATTGAACTATGTCAGTAAGGTATGACTCAGCTTCAGTCTCCAACCCCTTGCTGGGTCTGATATAAAGGGAGACACAAAGACACAGGAAAAGAAAGCTGCTGTATTTGTTCCTGCCCTGTGAGAGAGAGGTTTTGCCCAGAGCTGAGCTGCAAAGAGAGAAGCCCCTGAAAGGCTCAAAGAGCTGAGGCCCAGAAAGAGAGAGAGGAGGCCCAGTAAGAGAAAAGCCCTATGCCAGGTTTGTCTACAGCTGCAGAAAGGCAGAGATTTTGGCAGATATCAATGGCCATCTTGCTTTGCTATGTGGTAGCTGACTTTGGTGAGAAAGCACCTCTTATAGTGCCCTGATTTGGGTTTTTCATGGCCTTGGAACTGTAAGTTTTATCCCCAAATAAATCACTTTTATAAAAGCCAACCCATTTCTGCTACTTCACCTCTGCAGCCCTTTGGCAAACTAAAACACCAACCCACTATAACCCTGATCTTATCCCCTTGATTTCTTATCATTGGCTTCCTCTCATAAAAGTATGAAAATCACCCCTCTACCACAACAAGCAAAGTACAGTCCATCTAGGAAGCTTTTACTGATGAGGTGGGTTCCAGTGAATGCAACGTTTTTAAGCTCTCAAAATGTGCAGATTATCATCTCAACGGGGACTCATTAAATGCTAGTATTTTATATTACCTATTATACAGGCCATATATCTTAATTTTAGGAAAAAATAAAATATGAAAGTATATACAAAGGATAAAGAAGAAACTAGAAATCACCCATTACCCTAAACTCAAAAAAAGAAAATCAACATTTTAGAAGAAGCCCTTTCATCCGTACTTTCATTCTTACAAATATTAGCTCATGCTATGTATTCTGTTTGTAACTCACCAGCAGTGTGACAGAAGCTTGAGGCACAATAATGTGACCTGTGGTATTTTGTTCGTCTATTTCTGCCACTGGGAATGATCTGGCTCCCATTTTAATAGCTGAGAAGCCTGAGGCTTTAGCAGACTTGGGTTATTATTATCAGTCCACATTGAATGCCCCGACTCTGAGCAGCTTTAACTGAATACTGAATTCAGTTAAGGACTCACTGCTTCCTAAGTAGTACTAAGTATTTAAATCTTATCTATGTAAACTGTAAACAGAAGTTGTATATATTAACTTGGTGTTTTTAAAGTATCTAACAGAGGAATGAGCACTCAGTTAGGAGCTTACCACATTTTTACCAAGAGACAGAAGATGAGATTGGATGAGTCAGACCTCATCACCTCCTGGTTCAACAGTATGTGCACTGGAAATAGCTAGAGGCCTTTTCACTAAAAAACAAGTGGCAACCTACCTGTTCCAATAGATTTGGCATCAGCCAAATCACCTTCTCAATTAGCTCACAGACCTTCTGTCATTGTGGCTTCTGTTTGATGTTTTAGTTTCCTAGGCTGCTCCAGCAAATAACATGAAACGGGTTGGCTTAACCAATACAAGCTTATTTGCTCAGGGTTTGAGGCCAGGAAAAAGTCTAAACTGAGGCATCATCAAGGTGAGGCTTTCTTCCCAAAGACTGGCATTCTGGGGCTGGATGCTGGTGATTCCTGGCTTCTCTGTCACAGGTCAAGGCACATGGCCTTGTCTCTTGGTCTGTTCTTTGTCTTCCAGGTTCTGTATTAGCTTTTTGCTTCCTGTGACTTTCTTTCTCTTTGTGTCTGACTTTCATTCTCTTATAAAGGACCCCAGTAATCCTTGATCTCACTCCAGGTCAGTCTCCACTTGACTATATGACTGTATGAGGTCCCTGTTATTCTGGTCAGCTGTGGAGAACGGTGTACAGTCTGTGAAGTGTGGTCTTTTTGGTGGCGCTGCAGCTATCAGTACCCTCACAATAGTCCCATCCCAGCTTCTCTTGGCCACTTTCTTCCCTTCTATTTGCCTTTCTTCACCTTCTACCTTTATCTGCATGTGCTCTAGCTTTCCAGTCTGAATCTTTTCTAACCATCTTTATGCATTTTTAAATATACCTGGAGAGGAGGAGCTCCTTACCCGTTCAAGAATCCACTCTGCCCACTGTCTTTTTTTTCCCATTCATGTCAGACGATCAAAGTAAATAAAATAATCAACATTTTTAAGTCTCTACTGTCTAGCAATGCAATAACCAACTACTGTGAGGCCCATCCATGAGCTAAACTGGAAATTAAATGAACCTTTGTTTTTATACCAGTGTCTTCAGTGATAACTGCCCCCTTCTTGATCCTTCCCCAATCTTCATGTCCCCATCTCCTGCCTCTAAACAGCACAGATCTTTCCCAGTATTCTATAGATAGTGATTTGCTTGAAACATCATCATTACTTAATAAATGTGTGTTGGAGGAATGAATGAAGAGAATAATAAATGAGTGGAGCTCTTATTCTCAAACAGAGTTAAGGTCTCCATCCTAAGCTGGGTTTCTCATGGATAAGAATAACCATCATAATTTCATTCCTGATTTCTACATTGACTTTCCTAATTGCTCTTTCTGCTTCCATTCATGCATACATTTTCTTCCTAGGAGACATTTTCTACATGATGTCTTAAAAAGGGAATTATATTCTGCTTAAGACCTCTATGGTTTCCCCTTGCAATAAGGGTAAAATGCAAATCCCTATCATGGACAGCTGGCGAAGTCCTTTATGATATGGCTCTGCACATCATTACAAGTTCCTTCCTGCTTCATAGTGTTGTCTCCTGGGCTGGAAATCTCCATATTCCTCTCTTCATGGCTGGCTCCTTCTTTCCCTTGAAGTCTCTGCTTAAACGTCACTTGCTCAGAGAGACCCAACTTGAAGAGCTCATCTAAAATTAGTTCCCGTCTCATTTTTCCTTTGTTTCTGCCCCAAGTCTGCTAATTTCCTTATTTTACCATAATCTGAAAGTACTCATTTGTCTATCGACTGGTACAACTTGTATATTTTCTTTACTTCTATACCCATGAAAGTAAGGATCACATCTCTCCTGGTCAGTGTGTCCCAAGTTTCTAATGCAGGGTGTGACACATAAACAGTATTTGGATTGAATCTAGTGCCCCACAAAAAAGATATTCAAGTCCTAACTCCTGGTCCTATAGATGTGACTTAATTTGTAAACAGGATCTTTGAAGATCCAATTAAGAAGAGGTCAGACTGAATCAGGGTGGGCCTAGATCTCATATGACCGGGGTCCTTAAGAGCAAAGGAAGTTTGCACAAGGCAGGAGAAGTGAGGAGAAGACAGGCAGAGACAGATTGCCATGTGAGAGAGGAAGAGATTGAGTTATGGATCACCGTCAAACCACTACTAGCACACTACAGACTTCAGAGAAAGCACGGCTTGCTGATACCTTGATTTTGGACTTCTAGTCTCCAAATCTATGAGACAATAAATGCCTGTTGTTTAGGCCAACCATTCTGTGATATTTGTTATAGCAACGCTGACAAACTAGCAGTCAGTATTCAATGAACAGTTGGTAAATGAATGAAACAGCAGTGGTAACAACCATTTCTCTGCCTAGCCTCATTGGCCATTGGCTGTGATATGTAGCGAGACCCAGAACAGAAAAGGTACTGGGAACAGAGGACTCAGTTGCTTTCCCCAGACCCATTTTTGGGACCCGGAACAAGACTCCAAATTTAGAAATCAAATTCAGAATTCTTTGACTCCTTTGAGTTCTGGGCCAGAATGTAAAGGCAGAGGAGAACTGGTCCATCGTCCCCAAACTCTGGCCTGTCCCTCTTCTCTCCTCTCCACTGCCATCCCTATTGTGTTCTATATGGGGAAACAAAAGCCCTTTTCCAAACAGCTGCTCCTCGACCATATTTTGTCCTAGAGGTGTGCACATCATCAGCCCCCTCTGCCCTCAGAAAAATGGACTAGGAAAGAGGTTCAAGCAGGTCCTAGAATTGGGTCTCATCTATTTACCAGGAATTTCTGGGTGGTCTAAATGGCAGGAAATATGGTATGTGGGTGACCACTGTCCCCTGGCCCCACTGACCCTTCTTTTGGGAAGGGGCATGTTGGAGGAGGGCCAAAGCATACCCCCTAAAGTACTGTACTCAGTGTAGGAACAGTACTTGCCTATGTCTAAGGATTGTATTATTTCTTTCTGGAAAGTAGTACTGTGTTAAAGAAATATGTTGACATGGCTATTGCCATGTATGAGGGAAAGATATATGGAAGTCAAAATGAAAACACTGAGATACGTAGACGAGTTAGTAAACAAACAAACAAACAAACAAAACAAAAAAAAAAAAACGCTTCCTATCAGCCCTCACCTACCTCCTGTTTCCTCACTACCCCACAAATGACCCCTTTACACAGGGTTATACCCCATAATATACAAGCCTGTCTATGCTCACGTCCCGAGGCCAGGCCCTGCTCTTGTGAGCCACATCTCAGAGGCACCTGGAAGCCAAATTTCAATTTATTTAGGGTTTGCCATTCCTTCCGTGTTCACCAAGAATGCTATCAGGGTCAACTCTCTAAGAGCTGCTCTATCCAGCTGATATTTTTCAACTGGTGGATTAGTGTCAGATATCTCAACCAAATGCAATGAACTCTCTAATAACGGAACTAACTTTTTTTTCAATTGGAAAAGTCTGTCTGTCTTTCAAACAACTGACACTCAGACGCTACTGGCCTGCCAAAAGCATGACCTTCCACAAGTCATTCTGGCAGACACAAGTCTATTTATCAAACAAATATCAATTACCTGATGGTTCTGGCTATTCAAGCACATAATGAACTCCTTGGATATTTTTTATATGATGTTTCTGAAGGCAGAATATATGTCAGTGCTGTCTCAGGATGTTAGCAAAATGATCAAAACATCAGAATCTAAAGAAAAGAGAGGGGAAAGGGCTTGCTCTGAGATAAATTGAGAGGGAGAACTGAAACTGTGACAGAATAAGATTCCTCTCAGCCTTCACTTACCTTGGCACAGTTAATCTACTGGGGTTCACCTGGACCCTCCACTCCTTCACCCTTCCTCCAGCACCTGCCCCAGGATGCAAGTTGCAGAACCACTGAACGACAGACCTGGAAAATGTAGCTCTCATAAAAAGAGCTTGTGTTTTGTGGATGAGGAAAAAAAAAGGCTCAGAAAAGGAAGGCGACTGTCTAAGGACAAAATTTATCATCATAATCATTATCATCCCCATCATAATTAAAGCTGCTAACTTTTACTGATCACTTACTATTGGGCCCTGTGCTAAGCATTTGTTACTCATCATCTCAATGTGATATTGAACTCTCAAGTCCTCAGAGATGGGCTTTAGTCTTAAAAATAGCAAATGTAGAGTGGAATCCATGTCTATAGCCTCAGCATTTGGAACTTTCCATGACATTAGGCTACTCCTCGCTTACCTGTATAAATAACATTGTATTTAACATGATTTTTGTTGCTATTGTTGTTTTGTTTTCAAACCAGATCCAATTTTTAGTGCTATGGGGAGACTTAAATTCCATTTGGTTTATTTTACTTTATTCACCAGACTTTTCTGCAAATGACTTTTGGCTTTTCCAAAACCAAACCTGTTTTCAAAGTGTATATATAAATGTGCTGGGTCTATTCAAAGGATAGGAAACAGCCTCTTCTTCTAGCAATACTCACAAGGAGCTCCGTGAACACTGGTAGTAATGCAATTATAACTGGGGAAAGCACAAAACTTTCCACATGGAATATTCTAAAGGGAGCAAAGCCTATTTCAATGAATATATTCTACTGGTTTTGTTTTAAAAAAGAAAAGACATCAAAATTACATTGTAGTTTTAGACTTACAAGCCATGTCAAAAACAGTACAGAGAAGTCCAGTGTAACTCTCACTCAATACCCTTCACTAATGGCATCATACGTAGCTACAGTACATTATCAAAGCCAGCAAATAATACTGGCACAAATCAATCAACTAGCCTACCGACTTTACTTGGTTTTCACCAGTTTTTGCAGATAGTCTTTTTTTTTTTTGGGGGGGGGGGGGGTTTCTTTGTGTATGAAGGTAGGACCTTTTGAGTGGGGACGTGCATGAGTATAAAGAAAGGCTAAGTTTGAAACACAGCTTTGCCACTTTCTTAGTTGGTATGTATAACCTCTTTGCATTAATAAGGTAATGAGTGTGCAGGATGTGATGGTCACAGGTGAAGCTCCTTTGGTTAATTTGACATTTTATGAGATAGAGACTTTCCCGTCACCTTGGTTTGGAGGTATAACCACGTGGAGCTTGTGCAGACCCATAAACACCACCTGCTGAAAAGGTATATGTGACGATTTATTAGGAGGAGAATAATGTATTACATTCCTTTTGACCAACTCTGCCTTCTCCTTCTCATCTAAAAGATGCCTTTCCTTGGGGAAACCCAAACTTATGATCTTATCTTTATTGAGCTCTTCGATGGAAATCCTGCTGGGACTTAAGCAAGATAGCATCAAATAGAAATAACATGCTGGCTGAACTCATAGACAAATTCTATGGGAATTGTGAACACATTTCATGTATCCATCAAATGAACTATTTCCATCTGTAAGTGAACATTTCAAGTCAAAGTAAGAGTTCTTGAAAAACTATGTGGACAAAACAAATTAAAAAAAAAAGGAATGCTTACTTTGAAAAATGTGTTTTCCTTTGCAAGACACATGTCATTTTTCAATTAAGAATATCCCCTAGTAGGTTTTAAATTATTTGATGTGCTAAAGATGGACTTTGCCAGATATATGTTACCAATAACTTTTCATAAACACAGATATGGTGTACATAAAGTTAAGGCAGGAAGAAACCAGTGTAAACTAGAATGACTGAATTTCTGTATTCTTGGCACTGGTTGGAAGAAAAGCATGATTTCTACTCAGAGTATCTCCTTTTCCTTTGGGCATTTTATTTGGTGGGAAACTCTCTGTAAATCACCTTGATAAACACTAAATAACTCCCTCCAGCAGGATTCATATTTCTATTACTTTATACACTGGATTGCCAATGAGTTTTTCAAATCAACATTACAACAGAAACGTGGCAATTACAATATAAGGCACAGATAGAGAACACGTAAGAAGTTGCTTTTTTATTCTATTTTTGGAGGAAAAGAACAATAAAGGAGCAACAAAGGAAATAACCACAAATGGAGGAAGAAAAGCTGTGGCTAACTTGTGACCCTTACTAGCCAAGGAGTAAATCATAGCATTAACATGGAGTAGGTGTAGCTCAGTAGTTGAGCATGTACTCTGCTCCTAAAAAATAATAATAATAATAAATATTTTTAAAAACACAGCACTAAATAATCACATGACATATTATTATTTCTTTTTAGAAGAAAGTTGTTTGCCTCATTTTAGATAAGGAAAATAAAATTCTGGAAAACATTAGTGAGGGCTTGGGTTTATGAAACAAATAAATACCTAATTTTAACTGCTTTACAAAATGAAAATTAAATTATAAAAATGAAATTACTTGGTTTAATGTCCTTTCTAATCCCCTATTTAAAAGAAATAAAGAAGAAATAAAGAAGGAAACAAGGGATGGAAAAAGAGTAGGAGGGAAAAGTGACTCTTCCTAGAATTTGTCTCCTGAAGGGCTGTTTTGACTTCTAATTTTATCAGCAAATCAGAAAGCTTGGGTGTAGTCTCTGAAGAGGAGTTAAAAGCTCTCTCTGTCAGGTTTTTCAAGGCCTCCACGGTACCCAAAGAAATACCTGCTCCAGCAAGCCATGCTAAATTCCTTCATCCTGTAGAAATTTCTGTCTTTGTCACCCGCTCTCTCATATTTAATGTTTCTATATATTTTTTTAATGGTTGGAGGGAATTACACCAATAAACACACTTTCTATACATCCATTCAATTTGGACAATACAATAAATATTATAATTCTTAGATTTGGGAATTATTTGAGAGTACATATATGTTAATATCTTGTCCCTCTACCACCAAGTACATATATTTATTTGACATCTACAGGGCCTATTTTGTGCGAGCCACCGTACTTGACACTGGGGATGAAAAGATTAATTTATCGAAACAATATTTATTAAGAACCTATTGAGTTGCAGACATTGGGGCCAACAGTGAACAGGTCATGATAAGATTCCCTACTGGAACAGAAGAATAACTCTAAAACACCACTTTTGCTTAGCCTTCTTCCCAGGGGACAAGGTGGAGGCAGGCACTGACCTTTAGAGAAAGTGCAGTGAAATGAGTGTTTAGGAGGGTCTATGCTATGTATCATCTAGAAAAAAAAAAAACAGCTACTTAGGCTTTGAAAACAGATTGGCTGGGTGCAAATCACAGCTCTGTCACATAGTTACTAGCTAATAGAACAATGGCAAAGTTAATTAATTTCCTACTAAGGTGGTACAAGAGCATTGTGCATGCCAGGGTGGGCATGGAGATAGGGAACCTATGAGAAAGAGGGCACTACCTAACCATAAAGCATAAATTTCTGACTAATATTGGGATTTCAGCCATCATTATAACAACTATTAGAACAGGGCTTCCTGGCATCATTTACTCTTCCCATTTTTAAGTTCAGATCTATTTGTCCCCATTTTAGAGTGAGGAAACCAAAGCATAGAGGGCTTTAGAGGGGAGCTTCAACTATCAAGAGAAGAGAAATTCCTAGGAAAAGAGAACTGCTTGAAACTCCCAACTACAACTCAAATCTGTTCGTTCTATTGCTTCAATCACTTGTAACCCAACTTCCTATATGCCATGGACAACCAGTGGCCACGATGAAAATTTAAAGAACCTGTAAACATATTAGATTTAGCATTACTATCAAAACAAATTCATAGAGCCCAAAATGTTGAAGCAGGTTCCTTCTTATGGTTTATGCAGGACAGATATCATCTTTCCAATGGTTCAGGCTAAAACTGCTGGGGTGAGATCACTAAGAATTTGAAGGCTGGCAGAAAAAGGCATCCTCATGAACGAAAAGACAAGAGTAGGCTTCATGGTCTAGAAAGATGAAAAAAATAGGTGGGGGTATTCTTAGAATTATGACAGAGGAAATGGCAGGGGAAGTCTCAATTTATAAACAGTGCACCTTGGGGCAAGTTGTTTCTATTGTATGCAAAATGCCTAGAAAATCACAGTGGATAAATGCTTATTTTCTTTCTGGGCTTGGTTCACTGACTGTAAAATAGAAATATCAAGATCTCCAAGGACTATTAATATAGTCAAATTCAATAACATATTTGAAAAGCCATAACACAAACTTCATAGAATAAAATTAGAACTCATCACTCTCGTAATCCCAAGTTCTGAGTATCCACCTGCTGGGACTGTTGTTTATGAGAACAGCCTAACAGCTCTTAGGAAACCAGTGCTAATACCTCCATAGAGGATGAGAAGAAAAGAGAAATAAGCTTTAACCAGAGTCCTATGGCTCCTTCCTTATACTCTGTAATCCATCTAAGAGATATTCCATTCACACCTTAACTAATTCAGGCCTTGTGGCCTTTCAATTACTTGAAACATTGGTTACATCTCAGGATGCACAAAGCCCCATAATAATGAACAAAAGAAGTAAGACTGGTGCTGGTGACTGTTGAATGGGTTGTTTTATTTTCATTTTCCCCAGCTCACATGTATGTATTACTGAATAAAGAAATGAAGAAACCATGAACTTAAAAGGAATACAAAATTGAGTAAAGTTGAAGACAACATTAGAGAGATGTTAAATTGAGCAAGTGATTTCTCAGGGGGGTAATTAGAATCTGCACATGAAAAGGTATTGGCAAAGAGGCCGGGGATGGTGGCTTCAACCATCAAGCAAACATCACTTCGCAGCGCCAAGTTACAGGGACCCAGATAACAGATGAGAAAGCCTGAGAGGGTCTGGATCAGGGACCAGAGAATTTGGAATCATTAGTGTGCCAGCTAAGTAGGAAGGAAAAATAAAATGATGATTTCAGAGCAGAGGGCAAACACTCTACCAGAAAACAAGCCAATAAAAATCACAGGGAAGTTGGGATGGAGAGGGTAGGAAGAGAAATTATAAAAAGGTAGAACTGTGACTCCTTGGCAAGAAAGAAAAATGAATATAGAAGAGACACTCTTAAGAATAAAATGCAAAGAATATTTGTACTCTAATTCCTGGATGCTTGCCACTCATTTCTAGGAGTCTTCAACCCAAAAAACAACTCACAAGATTAATAGTGACTTTTTCAACTGAGAATTGATGACCCAGAAGCTTTCTATTCATCACACAAAAAAAGAGGGAATGGATAGAGAAATGAAACAGAAAGACAATTGTACCCAGATGAAATCGGCACCAACTGAAAAACCAAATGACTAAACCAGTCACAATTATTTCTAAAAATTGAATGAGTAATGGATATTGCTTATAACAGACATAACTCAAGAAACAGAGATTTAAAAAAGAAGAATTAAAAATGTGTCAATACCTGCACAACCTCAAGCTCAATCATGATAGCCTAAATATATACTCCATTTGTCGCAATCTCAAGCAGCATGCTATTTTAAGGAAAAAATGACTTTGAAACCAGAAAGTTCCAATTTCAGATCTCAGCTTGACCATGGACTAGCATGTGTGCAGGCTTAGAAAAGTAACTTTGTGGGAGTGGATGTGACTCAAGCAGTTGAGCGCCTGCTTCCCACATGGGAGGTCCCAGTTTTGGTTCCCAGTGCCTCCTGAAAACATACACACACACACACACAAAACAAACAACAAGCAAAATAAACGAAAAAATCACCTCAGGGAAGCTGATGTGGCTCAGTGTTTGAGCGCCAGCTTCCCACATATGAGGTCCTGAGTTCAATCTCTGACACTGGATACCTCAAAAAAAAAAAGCCTGAGATTCAGTTTCCTCAACAACAAGACAATATTAACTTGTCTGATGGTTTGAAATTGTTTTATGAATCCTCTAAAAGGAAAGATTATGTTTTTTAACTAATCCCTTCCTGTAGGTGTGAGACTCCTTTGATGTGACTAGAAAAGGAGTGAAATGTGAGTCAGATTAAGTCTCTGCCCTCTTAGGTCTGATATAAACAGAGAGAGAGGGACACACAGGAAAAGGAAGCTGCCACATTTGATCCTGCATTGTGAAAGAAAGGATCCAGTTTCACCCACAGCTGAGCTTCAAGGAGAGGAGCCCCTGAGAGGCTCAAAGAGCTGGGGCTCAGGGAGAGATGAGCCATATGCTTGATAGCTTACAGCTGAACTCAGGAAGTGGAGAAGCTGAAACCAACAGAGGAAGCTCAGCAAGAGGCAAGCCCTGTGCCTGATTGTCTACAGCGGAGCTCTAGGAGACGGTAGATTCTGGAAGGGCAGGCAGAGACCTTGGCCATGTGGCTGCCAAACAGGATCAACAGTAGCTGACTTTGGTGAGAAAGTGCCTTGATGTGGATATTAGAACTGTAAGCTTTTACCCCAAATAAATCCCCTTTATAAAAGTCAACCCATTTCTAGTACTTTGCATCGGCAGCCCTGTGGCAAACTAAAACATCTTGCAATGATTCCCCCTGCCTGGTTTGTTCTCATGATGCAATGAGACCTTGTTTTTAGAGCATATAGCACAAAATAGGTAATCAATTAACGATGTTCTTCCCCTCCCCCCCCCGAGATTTCTCGGGCTAGTTACAAAGCACAATATGAGTTGCAAATATAAAACAAGTTGCCTGACCTTTAAACAACAATAAAAAACATCACCAAGCCTTTTAATGCACAGCGAATGATGTTTTAGCAAACCAGATTTCAGGGAAAACCCAACAAAGCTACCCTTGCTGACAATGCTCACAGCTGGAGTTCCTCTTCAGTAACTGCTGTGGGAACTTGATTATCCACAAAGGTAGAAATATCATTCTTCTAAGGAGGCACTGACTTCTGGGAAAAGCTAGCATCATTTAGACTAAGTGTAGTGAATAAGATCTAGCTGAAGTGTGACCACAAAGCAGTGAAACTGATTTTCTCCTGTGACCCATAATCTAGTTCATAAGATGCTATCAGAACAGTTCTGGATCTTATCAGAATACAAGTACCAAGTACATGAAGATTCAGATATAAGGGCATTTATTGCACCAATGAATGTAGAGGCAAAATTAATTGCATGTGTATCAACCGTGGAATGATTGAAAAACTGATGTTATAACTCTACCTTGAAATATGCTAAGAAAATATTTCTCAAAGCGTGTTCCTGGAACAGCTGCATCGGCATTGCCTGAGATCTTGTTAGATGTGCATATTATTGGGCCTCACTGTAGATCTACTAAACTTTGGGGGTAGGGCCTAGCAATCTTTTTAATAAGCTCTCCAGGTAATTCTGATGCACATTGAGATAGAAGTAATCCTTCCGATTTCCTAGAATAAGAATGTTCATGATATAGTAAGCAAGAAAAACAAATTATAGCTTAATAAGGAAAGTTTATTGTCCATCTAGATAGGTGTGTGTGTCTGCAAATAAAAATGTGGTAAGTTATTGTTAAGATCTTAAAATGAGTATAGCTGATAATGGCTGGGGTGAGGACAGTGATAGAGAAGGGGTGAAGGAGGGATAGATGGACAGATACATCAATAGATACACAGATTGGTAAGAAATAGTTGCATCATTCAACTGATTTTGTTGTACATGTTTACTTTTGTAAATTTGAAAAGAATGCTACTAAAACATTTTTTAATATCCTGAGGCATCATCTGGATAATCACGGGGTTACCACTAACTTTTCTCAGAAATCCCATATGTGGACCAGGTGTGCTCTGGATGTATGTTTACTTGTTTAAGAAAACTTTTCTTATGGGTTAATCGTCAGAATGCCTAGTAGAATTCTGGGCTGGAAATGGCTATGACTATGAAGAAGAGAGGCCAACTAAGCAACTTACTCATATTCATTCACAAGGGTTCAGCTTGACCCTTCACATCAAATGCCAGAGTCTCAAGTCATAAACAGGTTACAAACCCATTCTAAAAGGAATCTGTGAGCATTCACTTCACTGCCATCTCACCAAGGACCTCTGTCTGCCCAAGTTCCCCAGAGATGGCAGCCATCCCAAGGCAGTCTCCTCTCCCTTGGGAATCACCTACCCTTCCTCTCAAATCTCCCCTTACCCAGGGATGAGAAAGATGGGAGAAAAGTTAGTACATTAACTTACATTGAAAAGCTAACACTGTAATGATGGATATAGGCCATTATACATTTTGTCAAAACCTATAAAATTGTGCAGGGCAAAGTGTAAACCATAATGTAACCATGGCTAGTAGCAATGCTTCAATATGTGTTCATCAATCGTAACAAATGTACCACACTAATGAAAGAGGTTGTTAATGGGGAAAGTGTGGGAGGGGGAGGGAGTGGGGTATATGAGAATCCCCTATGTTTTCAATGTAACTTTTATGTAATCAAAAACTTCTTTAAAAATAAAGAAATAAAAAATAATCTTTAAAAAAGCTAATGCTGAGAGGAATTGTGGGAAGATGGCAGAGTAAGAAACTACAGGAATCAGTCCTTCCAACAAAACAATAATAAACAGGAAGGAACTGTCTGAATCAATTATTTTGAAACTCCAGAGTCCAGTAGAACACTATGCAGCATCGAGGGAAGAACAGGAGGAAAGACTGATAAATTATGGTAAATACCAGTAAATTGAAATGTCTGTATGAGGTCCGGCACCCATCCCTTACTCTTGCAGCAAGTTTCAGTGGGATACAGACCATGGTAGAGCTTGCTGGTGCGAGAGGAGCATAAACATCCACTTCCCCAAGGTTTGGGGGGACGGGGCATGGACTGACCACTGATTACTTCTTTTGATTAGTTACTTTGGCTCTCTGAGGGCTTGAATCAGAGGGGCATTATTCCAACCACCCCAGATAAAGACGGCAGAGCAGACTTTAAAGGCAGTATGCTTCCAAGGAGCTGTGGAGGACAGTTGAAGGGCTGCATTTGCTGGGCAGGAGCTGAGTCTAGACAGTGTAAATTTGGGGATCCATGGAATGAGCTCCTGGTGCCCTTCCTTGCCCCTCCCTCATCCTTTCTTCAGGGCAGTTTGGAGGTGACCTGGCCTTGTCACTTTGCCCCATTGGAGACTGACTTGGGAAACTCCTTTCTGGCATGCCTTCCCCTCTCAGAATTTGACCTCTGAGCACAAGCAGCTAGAGACAAGGAAAACACAGTGTAAGCAACAATTGAGGAGGATGGCCTGGAGAAAGGGATTACCTGCAGTAGAATACCCAGGAGAGGGATAAGGTCTGTTTCCCTGGAAACTCCTAAAGCCACTAGCAAGCCCAAGTCCAGGACAAGACACAGGCCCAGAAAAGACAGGGAGGGGCCTGTACTTTGAATTAACCTTATGCTGAATTTCCTTATTGGAAGGCTGAACCAGAACAGAGAGCACCAGGCAAAGTAAAGCCAATTTGCAAAGATGGTAAAAGGTGTTTTTGCTTAGGTTTGCTTGGCTTTGTTAGCACCTGATGCACAAGATCTTTCATTACATCAGCTGGTTACAAACTCGAGAACCAGACATCTCAGGGAATAAATCCCAGAGTTAAGATTTTGAAATATTGAAATATATAGTGAGCAGCAAAAGATTACAACACAAACAAAGAAACAGGAGACGAAGGACTATCCAACGGAAAAGGATAAAAGGATAAAAGTCCAGAAAACATCAACAAAGAAGATCAGATTGTGGACATACTGGACTAAGATTTAAAAAAAAAAAAAAAAAAGATCTTCAATATGCTCAAGGAAATGAAGGAAAATAGAGAGAAGGAACTAAAGGATTTAAGGAAGAGAGGCAATTTGCTCAAGGAGATGAATGAAAAGATAGAGAAACAACTAAAGAATATCAGGAAAACAATGAAGAAACAATATGAGAATGCAGATAAAGAGACAGACATTTTTAAAAGGAACCCGACAGATTTACTGGAGTTGAAAACCGCAATAACTGAATGAAAAATTCCCAGGAGGATTTCGACAGCAAACTGGAGCTGGCAGAGGAAAGAATCAGGAAACTTGAAGACAAGACAATTGAAATCAATGAGGCTGAGGGGCAGAGAGAAAAAATTAACTATAAAAAGTGAAAAGAGCCTAAAAGTCCTTTGCATACCAATATACACATTCTGAGAGTTGCAGACAGAGAAGAAAGAGAGAAATGGGGCAGAGGAATATTTAAAGAAATGATGACAGAAAATTCAGAATGGTATTTTTGTATGTAACCTCATTTCTTATTTTATACAGGTTCTAAACTGCAAATGAATAAAAATTAATGATAAATCCATTGTTCTGGAAATACAATGTACAAAGATATAATTTGTAACAAGTAAAAAAAAAGTTGGGAGATAGAGGGGTGGAGGAAGAGTTTATGTGTATGCTATTGAAGTCAAGATGGTATCAAATCAAACATGACTATTATATATTTATGATGTTCAATTTTAGATATAATTTAGAAATTATATGAAAAATATATCCAGATAGAAAAGAGAATGGATTCAATAAGTTACAATACTAAAAATAAAATAATATGAAAGTAGATATTAATTAGGTAGAATACAGGGCAAAAATGTATAAAACTGACAAAGACTAACAAAATGGCAGAAGAAAGTACTGCATTATCAGTAGTGACTTTAAATGTAAATGGATCAAAGTCTCCAATTAAATGCAGAATGGATAAAAAAAGCATGACCCAACTGTATGCTGTTTATAAGAGATGCACCTTAAATTTAAAGACATAAGTAGGCTGACTATGAAAGGATGAAAAAATATATATACCATGCAATTAGCAGCCAAAAGAGAGCTGGGGAAGTTATACTACTATCAAATTAAAAAGACTTTAAGTAAAACAGTTGTTATGAGGGACAAATACAGTCATTATATACTGATAAAGGGGTCAATTCAAAAGAAGGTGTAACAATTATAAATATAAATGCATCTAACAAAAGAGCCCCCAAATTTACAAAATACTGACAGATTTGAATGTAGAAATAGATGGTTCTACATTAATAGTAGGAGACTTTAATACAGCATTTTCAGTAATGGTTAGACCATCTAGATGGAAAATCAATACAGAAATACAAGACTTGAATGATAATCTAAACCAACTAGACATATATCAAGCATTTTGCCCCAAAACAAAAGAATGCACATTCTTCTTAAGAACACATGAATCATTCCCCAGAAGAGACCATCTCCTAAGTCACAAAACAAGTATCAATAATTTTACAAATACTGAAATCATGTGATGTATCTTTTATGACCACAAGGAAATGAAGCTAGAAATCAATATCAGAAGGAGAAACAGAAAATTCACAGATGTGTGGGAATCAAACAATGTACTCTTAAACAACCAACGGGTTAAAGAGGAAATCACAAGGGAAATTAGGAAATATCTTGAAGCAAATAAAAATGAAAATACAACATACCAAAATGTATGGGATGCAGAAAATGCAGTGTTGAGAGGGAAAGTTAGAGCTCTAAAAGCTTATATGAAAAAAGAAGAAAGATTTACAAACATAGACCTAACTTCAAAACTGGAAGAACTAGAAAAAGCAAAAGCAAACTAAACCCAAAGCAAGCAGAAGGAAGGATATAACAAATATTCACGTAGAGATAAATGAAGTAGAGAAGAAAAGAAGAAAAAAAAAACATTGAATCAACAAAACCAAAAGTTGGTTCTTTATAAAGGTAAATAAAATTGACAAAACTTTATGTAGACGGTTGAAGAAAAAAGGGAGAGGACACAATTAGCTAAAATCAGAAATAGAAAAGGGAACATTACTAACAAACCTACTGAACTAGAAAGGACTGTAAGGATACTATGAACAACTGTAGGCCAACAAATTAGATACCTAGATCAACCTGACAAATTCCTAGAAACATACAAATACTTACACTAACTCAAGAAGAAATAGAACATGCCTACAAACCAATAACTAGTAAAGAGATTGAATCAGTTAAAAAAATAAAAAAAAAAAAAAAAAAAAAAAAAAAACTCCCAAAAAAGAAAAATCCATAACCATTTAAAAAAATAAAAAAAAAAAAAAAAAAAAAAAAAGAGCTCCCAACAAAGAAAAATCCAGTACCAGATGGTTTCACAGGGGAATTTTGCCAAATATTCCAAGAATTGTTATCACCATTCGCATATAAACTCTTCCAAAAATTGAAGAGAAGGGAACATTCCCTAATTCATTCTACAAAGCCAATATCACCCTCATTCCAAAGCCAGATAAAGATACTACAAGAAAAGAAATTAAAGACCTATATCTCTTATGAAAATATATGCAAAAATCCTCAATAAAATACTAGCAAACTAAACTTAAGAACACATTAAAAGAATAATACACCATGACCAAGTGGGGTTTATCCCAGAAATGCAAGAGAGGCTCAACCTGAAAAAAATCAATGTGTGTAATGCACCACATGAACAGAATGAAGGGGAAAAAAATACATGATCATCTCAATTGATGTGGAAAAAGCATTTCATAAAATCCAGCATTGCTTCTTGATTATAACACTTAGAAAACTAGTAATGAAGGAAAGTTCCTCACCTGATAAAGTGCATTTCTGAAAATAAAACAAAACAATAGCTATTATCATGGCTAATGGTAAAAGACTGAAAGCTTTTCCTCTAAGATCAGGAACAAGACAAGGATGCCTACTGTCACCACTGTTATTCAACATTTTACTGGAAGTTTAGCCAGAGCAATTAAGCAAGAAAAATAAATAAAAGGCATCCAAATTCAAAATAAATAAGTAAAACTTTCCCTAGTTGCAGATGAAAATATCCTATATACAGAAAATCCTGAAAAAATCCTAAAAGCTCTTAGTGCTAATAAATGAATTCAGCAAAATGACAAATTACAAAATCAACACCAAAAATCACTATTGTTTTTATATTCTAGTAAAGAAGAATCAGAAGATGAAATTGAGGAAAATATTCTACTTAAAATAGGAACTAAAATAAATATCTAGGAATAAATCTAACCAAGGATGTAAAGGACTTAGACACAAACCTACAAACATGGCTAAAAGAAATCAAAGATCTAAATAAATAGAAGGACATTCTATGTTCATGGATTGGAAGACCAAATATTGTTACATCAATTCTAACCAAAGTAATTTATAGGTTCAATGTAATCCAAATGAAAATTCCATAACCTTCTTTGCAGAAATGGAAAAGCCAACCATCAAATTTATATGGAAGGGTAAGGAGCACCAAATAGCCAAATCATCTTGAAAAAGAGTGAAATTGTAAGGCTCACATTTCCCAATTTTAAAACTTATTACAGTGTGACAGTAATCAAAATAGTACGGTGCTGGAACAAGGAGAGATACATGAACCAATTGAATTGAATGAAGGTTCAGAAATAAACCCTCACATTTATGGCCAACTGATTTTTGACTGGGGGTAAAGACAACTCAATTGAGAAAGAATAGTCTCTTCAACATATAGTGCTGGGAAACCTGGATCTCCAGTTGCAAAAGACTGAAGGTAGACCCCCACTTCACACCATATATAAAAACCAACTCAAAATGGATCAAAGACTTAAATATAAGTGCCAGAACTATAAAACTCCTAGAAGAAAACATAGGGAATTATCTTCCAGACCTTGTGTTATGCAATTGTTTCTTAGACTTTACACACAAAACCCAAGAAACCAAAGGAAAGAAAAAACTTGATGAGACTTTATCAAAATTAAAAACTTTTAAGCCTCAAAGGACTTTAACATAAAAGCAAGATGACAAACTCCACAATCACAGAATATATTTGGAAACCACATATCTGTTAAGGGCTTAATATCCAGAATATATTAAGAAATCTTTCATTTTAACAACAAAAAGACAAACAACCCTATTAAAAAATGGCAAAAGACTTGAGCAGACATTGCTCTGAAGAAGACATACAAATGGACAAAGAGCACATGAAAGGACTCCCATCGTCATTAGCCATCAGGGAAATACTAATCAAAAACCACACTAGAATGGCTACTATATAAACAGTTGGAAAAGTGCAAGTGTTGGAAAGGATATGGAGAGAAAGGAAAGCTCATCCATTTCTGATGGGAATGTAAAATGATATAGCCACTGTGGAAGACAGTTTGGTAATTCCTCATAAAGTTAATTCTTGAATTACCATATGACCCAGCAATCCCATTTCAAGGCATATACCCAAAGGAATTGAAAGCAGGGACTCAAACAGAAATTTTCATTCCAGTGTTCATAGCAGCATTATTCAGAATTACCAAAAGAAGAAGCAACCCAATTGTCCATTGACCACTTAAATAATAAATGAAATGTACATGCAATGGAATATTTCTCAGCCCTACAAAGGAATGGTGCTCTGATACATGCAACAACATGGATGATCCTTGAAGACATCTTAGGAAGTGAAATAAGTCAGACACAAAAGGACAAATATTGTGTGATCTCACTGAAATGAAATAATTATAATTATCAAACTCATAGAGTCAGAACCTAAAATATAGGTTAACAGAGGCCAGTGTGAGGGTAGGCAATGGGGAGTTAATGCTAAATTATAGATTCAAATGAAAGGGGTAGAAGAGTCAAGTGTAGAGAAATTATAAATGAATCTAACTCTCTTACACTGGGGAGCATATATTCCAAAGTAAGACCCATTGACAGGGTGCCAAATTCCTGAGATTGTCTGCCCTGTCTAGATGTCTCTAGAGTCCTCAGGAGCCCCGCTGTTTGATGCACTGGAATCCTATATTTCATGCATGATTTTTCTGTAAACATACAACTTTTCTAAAAAAAAAAAAAGTCAATGCCTCTGAGAATTTCAACTGCTAGCTTTTCCAGGGGCAAGTCCATTATCCTAAAGTTATCGAGTCCCACTGGAACAATACGAGGCAGAGTCAGAGCAGGAGGGAAATTATTTTTCATCACATTTCTTTTAGCAGGTCCTGAAATCATCAAGATGACAGACACAGAAAGAAGGCCTGGGGGTCAGAGCCTAGGACTCAGTAGTCACTCAACCCAGGTCTGTGGCTCAGAAGAGGGGGCAATGAAGATACCCCCAGCTGCACAGTTGTCTGCATCTGTCCTGGATCATGCAGAGCAAAGGCATATGCTTCTGAGCCACCCAGAAAGAGGGTCCATTCTTGAGAATAAATAAAGGAAGAAAAGGTGGGGGTTTTAGAAAGAGGAGAAGGAAGAAGAAGAAGGATAGGTTATGAACTGATTTTCTCATAATCTGGCCTTTCCTTAAAGTCAACCTTGCATTTCTTTGAATCCCTCTCTTTTCTTCTGAGTGTTACTCGTTCATTATTCTCCAAGAAGTCTCACATTATAATCTAAAAAGCACTCGAAAATTTGCACAAGAATTGAGCAGGTTATAGTCATATTTAATATGTATTATAATTCTCCAAAGACCATGCAAATGTCAGCTGGATAAATGATTGTCACTCAAAATTAGGGACAACAGACATTGGTTTCACATACCCAACCAAAGGAAGGCTAAGGGCTGACAGTGGTTTGCCAGATCCATTTAGAAAGGGACTTCTTTTTTTTTTTTTGAATCCATGGACAAAATAGTAAGAAGTTAACTGAACTCCAACAATTGCTTTAATAGAGCCACATCTGATTTATGCCTAGTCATACTTTATCTGACTAAATTGTGTGGAGGTGGGGTCGTGGAGAGAGGCAGGTCATTTCTTTTCAGAATCCTTAAATTTTCATAGATGTCTGGGAAATCTGGGGTTTTCAGTCTTGCTTCCTAAGAACTCCCAAGTAAATTCTTGGTAAAGGGAATCCTAGTGAGTATCAAAACACGCTTCAGATTTGTCCAACTCGCAAGGGCATATGACACTCTAACAGTGCTCCAAATCTTCACCTAAAATGGTACATGGCCTTACATAGGAATTGAGTGGTCTCTCTCATGGGAGTGAAAACAAGGTGGAAGAGAAGTCAGGCGCGTCATACTGAAGACATTAGATAGATAAGAAAAGAAAGTGATTGTCAGAAGCACAGAAAAGCAGGAGGAAAAAGGAGCAAGATCAAGTCCATGTCTTTGTGGGGTGTCCTTGGACAGGCTGGGTGCTTTACAAGGTTAGGAACTCAAGAACTGGGTAGCAATTAGGGGAAGCTGCCACTTTCAACAAACTTCATCAACTCCTCAATGTTTTGCAAAGCATTTCTCTCCTGGTTCCTGCGTGGGCCCCTGCTCTTTGTGAGATCCCATTAGGATAAGCAGGATCAACCCTCCTCTTCCTGAATTCAAAAATTGGCAAGATTCCTTTAACACCTCAGATTTGAATATCTACTGCATTTGTTAAACTGAATCAAATGTCAAAGTGGTTGGTGGTACTTTTGGCCTTCTAGTCCTTTCCCATCAACACAGCAGATTAACTAGTTCATTGGGTCCAGTCCTACTGGGGCATTAGAAGCACATAGGGAGCTTTATAGTGACCAGGCCATACCCTACCTTATACCATTTGCATCAAAATCAGCGGTGGGGGCATAGTACATTTTTAGGTTCCCAGAAGATTCTATTATATACTCAGGATAAAAACCATGGAACTAGCTATTACCTAAGGTGCTGGAGGAAAGATTAGAGCTTCCAGTGTGCAGTTGAACAAGGCAACTTTAAAGGTTCCTTCCAAACAATAAAAGTGTCAGTGATTTCCAGAAAGCATCGGCTACAAAAATGATTTTGCACAAATAATATTGGTAGGTATTCTTCCAGGTTAGAGAGAAAAACTTTTGCAAAATGAATCAGAAAATTGAGCCCTCTATCTAGACAATTCTAGCCATATAAGTAAACATAAACATGTCTTTTGTAGCTATATCAATAATGTAGACATAGGGTATCTTAATTTGTTTTATTTTTTATTTTTATCACATATATTTATTTTTTTATTGGTCTCAAGGATCCAGATAATCACCTATGTAATTTGACAGGTAGAAAAACAGCTTACTCCTTCTTTAACTTTACCTAAATCTTTTAACATGAACAAATTAGACTACAGTAGTCTATATCTGATTAATAGACACTGAGTCATATTAACTGCAAAATACAGGACTACATGAATAATTGAAACACCCAAGTATTTTAGAAAGTTCCTCATTTCCCTCAGTTGTAATAGAGGTAACTTATCAACTGGTCTAGACAGAATTATCCTAAACGTGTCTAAGGCAAAATCAAAGGCTTATTTATTTCTTCAAACAGAATGACGTTAGATAAAACATACAACTTATTTCTGCAGCTACCATTAGTAGCCCTTTGGCACTTGCACGGGAAATAGATATTCCCTCCTACCTTTCTCACTGCAGCCTACGTTCAACCTTGGAAGGAAGGAGCAAGGGTGGGTGCCCTAGCTAAGTTTGTGTTTGGTCAAGTAAGCACTGGTCTGATTGTTACTGAGAGGACATTTCATGGACTTAAATCATCAGTAACTTGATTCCATCTATAGCTGATTACCTCTACAATAAGCTGAGGAGACTGCCTTCAGCTATGAGAGATGTCTCATCCAATCAGTTGAAGGCCTTAAAAGGAGAAGTGTGCATTTGGTAGTCAGAAGAGAGAATTTCCATCTCTATTTCAGCCAGCCAGTTTCTCCTGGGAATTCATCGAAAACCTTCATTGGAGTTTCCCAGCTTACAGCCTGCCCTACAGAATTTGGGCTTGCCCATCCCCACAGTTGTGTGAGCCAATTCCTATCTTTAAAAATCTCATAATATTTACATAAAATAAAACATACGTATATATGCCTATGTGTGTGTGTGTACAATCTCTCCTGTTGGTTCTGTTTCCTTAGAGATCCCTGATTAATACAGTGAGGAAGCACAGAGGATAGCATCTTTAATGAACTGAAATTTCAAAGAAGTCATTTTCCCCATTTTCAAAAGTAGATCACCATTTTAGATTTCCTCAGCAGGAGGGAAGGGAGTTTGGAAGGTGTCTGACTTTTAAACAAAAGAAAGTAAACAAAATCTTGCAGAAAAGAAAGACTAACCAAGAGAGACAAGGAGGAGTAAGTGGTAAACTCTCTGAAAACGCAAAAAGTTAGTGCATCATTGCATGAAGGCTTATTCTCAAGAGCAAAAAAAAAGTGACTAGGAATGTGAATTCATCTATCAATTGGCAGTATTTACTGTGAATCTACCAAGTGTTGGGCCTAGGAAGAATTGCAAAGAGTCTGGAAAGGGAATGCTGGAGGCAAACTAAGACAGGCCTTATTAAGTCAGGTTGCATTTTTTCCTGAATCAAGAACACTAATACTAATACTGAAAACAATGTATTGTGTGCTTACTATGAGCCAACATTGTACTAAAAAATTCTTCACACACATTTACTCATCAAATTTCTTCAGGGATCCAATTGTTCCCTCCCCATGCCCCACGCTATAGCTAAGGAAACGAATTTCAAAATGCTTAAGTACCTTGTCTCAGGCCATCCATCTAAAACGCATTGTCTAGGCTTCAGACAATAGATTGTCTAAATCCTGAGCTCTGAAATACTTACTGAATTCAATTGCTCGTAAGACAGTGAGAAACCAAAAGGCATATTTATGTTGGCGACATGGTCAGCTTTGATAAACCACACAATCTGCATCCTAGTTGAGACGTCATGTAAAGTGGAGTTGCAAAGGGTCTAAATACCCCGCTCCACTTCCTCCAGGTGTCAACAACACCCACTCAGCCCTCGCCCATGTGTTCTGAGACCACTTGAGTGTCAGCTTTGCTGGACTTTCCCATGCCACCACCAGGCCTGCTGTAGAACACACGAAATCCATGGAAATACCAGACCATGCAAAACGACCGTCATGGGCCCATGGAAAGGAAAAGAATTAACATGATTTATAACACACAGGAGCCTACACCCCAGAACAGGGCAGACTGTCTCCCTTGGCATGGTATCCAGCTTCTGGGCTTGCAGTAGAGGCTAGAAATGCAAGTAGATACTGTCAGAGCCCACCTCTGCCCCCAGGTTTAGGCATTAGCTCTCTCAAATCAAAATCCTCATAGCCCTCAGGAAAATTATTTTATGAATAAAATAAGAAAGTAACTGCCTATTAAGAGGGGCAGTAACAGGCTCTCGAGCCAGTCTGTCGGAGTTCAGTTCCAAATGTCTCTCCTAGCTGTGTGGGTTTCCCCAAGTCACACACATATTCAGCATCTCAGGTAACCACGAGTTTGTTTTAATGATTAAATGCATTTGTGCGGTTAGAACAAAATTTGGCACATAGTATGCATTCGGCCAATATTATATGTTATAGTTTACAGGGTCTGAGAAGAGAATTCTGTCACAAGATTCCCTCTCCCATTGCTTGACATTCTACTATTAGTTATTCTTGTTCAAAAGTAGGCATTGCCCTTCTCCTTCTCTCTCCTTTTAAAATCCAAAGACCACATGGACTGCATACATTAGTGACAACTACTTTAGTGAGAATTAGTCTGTCATATTGTTTTTTTCCACTTTAATGAAGAGACTAAGTGCCTGAGTATACTTGTCCCCAGAAAGACATGGAAGAGAAGTTAAAAGGTACAAAAAGGAAAGGTGATTTGAAGGCATGAAACACAAATGTCCACTAACTTGTAATTTCAGAGAGACCCTGATGTTCCTTTCAATTCTCATCCCCCATCAAAAATTCTTGCTAAATCTGTTTCCCTTTCCCCTCACATTATTTCTGCAAATGTCCTTCCCACCATCCTGATGGAGAGAGGACCCTTATACAAGTGCTTTCCAACCACGCAATTTCTAACTGGGTAACAGTTTCTCTTTATGCTTCTTACTGCCCCAGTGGCCCCACTCCACGTTTACATAAGGAGCCTTCCTTTTTGGCATAGGTATATTGAATTCACTGTTGCACTCCTCTGACTTCATTTAGACATGCACTCAGGCTGCCCCATAGGATCCTATCACCTCACTACCCCACCTAACCATTTTCCCACTCACTTGCCAAGCCTGTCAGTCAGTGGGCTGCAATAGAATGGTCCCTGATTTGGAATAAGAAGACTTGTCTTTTGGTCCCACTTGTGCAATACCCAAGGGATGGGGCCTCCACACACAGCATCCTCTTTTCTGAGCCTTGGCTCCTCACCTTGAAAAGAAGGGCTTGAACGTAAGTAGCCTCCAGGGCCCCTTCCAGCACGAGCATTCTCTGATTTGATTTTGCAGCTTCCTTGTTTTCCTGCTGACCTCTGGCTGCGGGCCTTCCGGGGGCGAGCTCATCATTGGAGAGAGAAGGTTTCTGACTGGCTGCCCGCCAATCATCACTCAGTGCAAAGACTGTGCTGGAAGGCTGAGCGTGATCAGATAAATGCCCAGGGCTGGCCCTGCGCCATATGTCAGCTCAACACACTGCGTGAGAAGCTGCAGATGGAGACCTGGGGAGACAAGCATGCTGCACGCTGGTCTGCAGAACTAATGAGCAGGGACCTGGTGCCCAGGGTGCTTGCCCTCAACCAGCCTCAGTGAGATCTGCTCATCTGTCTCCTCCACAACCTGGCAGAATCTGGGATCTAAACTCTGTGTTGGATAGGGCTCAAAAAAAAAAAAAATCTGATGCTTGAATATCTCTAATAATAAGGGACTCACAAATAATATTAAACACTACTGAGTGTCAGGCACATCTACTCTCCTTCAGTGCTCATATCAGACCTTGAAGCTAGGGCTCTGATTTTCCCTGTGCTAGAGATGGGGAAGGGGCAGAACCTTCTGGGGGCTCACCAAGCCTTATCCACAGTATGACCCCAGAGCTCACTGAGGAAAATTCTGCACCCTAAGTCCTCACACAACTTTCTAGAGCAGCCCCTTCTCCCTTTGAAGGAAAACTCTTCTTTACACTGAGACAAAACCTATCATCCTATAACAGCTCCTTAAGTTCCCCTTTTATTTGCTCTTCTCCGGTGATGGATAAAAACACTCAGTCCAATCAACTGTAATATTTTAAGATAAAGGACAATTAGATGAGATAACAGAAAACTATGTGGCTTCACCTGGGTTCTCAAACAGTCTCCCTCAGCAATTCAAATTTGGCTCCATATGTTTTCTTCTTTCTCTTTGCCCTTTCATTTTTCTCCAGCAGCATGTTACAATAAGGCAGAGCTTTGAACTACTGGGCAGCTAATTTCTAAATGATTGAAATAATTTATTATTCTAGTCAAGGAGAGTTCCTACAGGAACTGGGACAGCTGGGAAGGGTATCCATAGAATAGGTATTATATCATAACACAAAAGTTTGACATTTAGTGGAAATCACGATGAAGGAAAATGAGGGGGTAGAGAAGGGAAACACGCCTTTTGATTTACATTCACGTCAAAGAATCCTATCACTCCCATTGAAATTATGTTAAGTTACCCTGCCTGTCCTCATACTCTCCTACACAGGAGAGTGATCCCCCAAGCAGAGATTTGTACTGTGTTGTTCCCTATTTAAGCAAGTTGCTAGCATTGTGATATTTCTCTTCTCCCCATTTTCCGGAGATTTTTTTTAACTGCCTCTTTGGACCTAAACAGAATTAACTGAGCACAGCACAAATAGAAAACTCACTAATTAGGAAGTCAGTGCTAACGGCAGCAGAGATTGCCTCCTTTGAACTCACCATATTCGAGTCCAGCCACTAGCTGCCTGCATGGTAAAGACCCCCATCAACACTGCAAACCAAAGCACTACTCTGAGAGCAACGTTCCAGACACACCATCCTGCCATTTGTCTCTCCAGGGCTGGCAAGTGAGGGGTGTCAGTGTCAGTCCTTGCCGTGGCCAGTAATGACCTGTGCTCAGTCTGCCTTGCATGGAAAGCTGGACAGGGTCTGTGTTAGACAATAGAACCTCTTGGGCATTGGAGTTGGAAATCCACCTGCTGTCCCATGCTTGCTAAGCAGTGTGAATCTAGCTCTTAAATTGCCCGCATGATCACCAGGCAGCAGCAACCTGACTAATTCTCTAACCATGGGCAAGGAATACAATTAAGGTTCAATCGCCTCATCTGTAAATGGAAATAATAGTATTTATGACTTCTGATAGGATGGTTGCAAAGATCTTAGTATAGGGTCTGGAACATAATAGGTACCCAATGCATTTTAAATATTGTTTTTATTAGCCACATATTGAATATACTCTGATGTTAACTGCTCTCTTATTCCGGATTTTTGGGTTTTGTCCATGTCCAAATTCTATTCTGTGCCATCCTCTATATACATCTTGAACTTCACCTGGTACACATTGATTTAAATGTACATGAAATGTGTGGGAGAGAGTGTGGTCTACAGTGTGAACTGTGGTCTATGGTTGGTGGCAAGGCTCCAGGATGTGTAAGTTCATTGAGGTTGGTGGGCCACACTGTGGGAGATGTTTGTGTGGGATGTGGTGGGAGGTGTGGGAGGTGGGCAACATGGGAATCCCAGTGGGTTCCGTGTAATATTTTAGGTAATCTAAGCACTTCTTAAAATATATGTATGTATATATATATATAAATAACATTTTTGTAAGCAAATACAAATTTGTATTTGTTTTTGTAAGCAAATAAAATCTTCTGACTTTGTTTAGATTTTCCTTAATTCACAGATAAGATCCTAAACATTTCCCACCCACATCCAAAATAACACCAAATATTTTACTGCAACTCTATTTGAGTTATTGACAAATCCAAGACACTAGAAGTTCCAAATTAAAGGGCTGAACAATATAATAAGTATGAAGTCCTGAAGTGATGTTTCTCAGAACTGAAGCACTTGAAATGGCATGAGGTTCAGTCTACTAAGAATCTGGTAGAATTGTTACACAGGGTGAGCATGAGGTCAGAAGTCTGAGTCATATAATGGGTTTACTCATCCACACAGAGTGGCACAGAATAACGTGGGAGGGTGAGAAAGCCACACAAAGGACAATGCCCCAAATATTTTCAAAGAAAGATGAGTTGTGTATGTTTCTTCCAAAGTGGGAATGGGGGGGAAATACTTTTTTTTTTTTTTAACATTGACACCTTAATGGCCAAGAGGCTATTAATGAAGACTCAGATAAGACAAATAGACAAAAAGACTATAAAACAGTAATAGAAATGCTCCTCTCAAGTTCAGTTGCTGCAAATTACCACCCAATCCAGTGATTCTATTGATTTGCCTGCACTCTATCAAATTTTAATCACCATAAACCATAGACTAATACAGATCTGCCACCAACAAGTGCCCTTAGCAGAAGACTTTGATTACTTTGGACACCTCTGAAAATCTTTTAAGACTGTCTAGCTTGGAAATCTGGAGATACAAGGAAGCATTTGAAATAATGCTCCTTCTTCTGGTTTTGCAAAAAGTAGGTGTGACATTCTGCTCTTCTAAACTTAAGACTTTCAAAAAAATAGATGCTATCAAAAGAAAAAAAGATAAGAGAAGGTTAAAGGGAGTAACTCTGGACAAGGATAATTACCATAAGAACAATCCCGTGAGAAAAAATGACAAAAGAGCTTTCCTACATGGGACTAAATTACAACTAGGCTAGCCCTTTGATCTCAGCACATCTTATTCCTTTACAAGATGTTCTCTTGATATTCCTCTGCTCCCAATACACAAAGCTTAACTACATTTAACCAGCATTCTAATTGTGGACCATAATATTAGTTTTTCAAGATGTTAATAAATGGCCCCTTAAAAAAAAAATGAGTGTTGCATACCACATCCTATCTAGAGATTTACCATGCCCATATGAATATTAAAGACCTAGAAAACTCATCATTACAGAACCTGTTTATTTATGTTGACTTAAACCAAGGGTTTCCATAGAATATCTATTAATACCTCAAAAAGTAGTAAGCTCTGTAAACCAAAGTTTGTGAAATGTTGGATTAAATTTCTCTGGACATTCCTAACATCATAGCTTTGCATTAAGTGAAGAGAAGACACATAACCTGATGCACACCCTGAAGAATCAAACTATTTTTCCTCCAAAATATCCAGACAATTCAACCTCAAGCACTTTTTTTCTTTGTAATTGCCAATAATATGACCAGCTCTCATTCTTCTTAGCATTTGTAGGCACCAACTGTAAACACTTTCAGAAGCATCATTTACCACTTGTAGACCTGGACTAAACTGACAGTCTTGTGTTTGCCTGCACACCAAGGCCATCAGGTGGGGTAACAGAAGGGGTACATGGCCCCTAGAACAAAGTGGTCCCAGATGTTAAATCAAGGTTCATCACTGACTAGTCCTGTGTTAAGCTATTTAATCTCATATCTTCATTGGTCACTAGAAAAATTCTGCAGTCATTCCAATGTCTGATGTTCAAAGAAATTATGAGTTTCTTAATTCAAAGATACAAAGGTAGTTTAAAAATCATAAATGTTCCTGCTCTACAGAACATTTAGTCAGAAGCTCTATTTCAAAATACACCAAGAAAGGGATCCATTAAAAAGCCTTTTAAGTATAGGAAGCTACTTGGCAATAGAATAGAGATTGAAGGAAATCTAGAGCTAGCTCAAAGTACATGGCCATGTGAAAGGATTACAGGTGATTTCTAGTTAGTCCTAACATCTGCATTCTCTAATGATTTTCAATAAACACTTATTACTGTAGTAATGACAAAACAGACCAACAAAATGTTGTTTTGTTTTTAATTCCCTAAGCAGGCTTCTACTCATTTGAAACACTTCATTTTGGGTCACTAGCCCAACATCCCAGACTTGGGGAAAACCAAAATCATGAATATTTGGGATCAAGCAAGACTATGCCTTAGAAAGACATGGAAACTTATCATCAGCTCTACAAGTAAATTATAAAGTATATGGCAGGAATTTGAGAATGAATGTCTTAAGAATTGCTTTGAAAAAAATTAATGGAAGGATGGGAGAAAGGGACAGGGAGGAAAAGGGAGGGAGGGAGGAAGGAAGGAAGGAAGGAAAAAGGGAGGATGAGGGAAAGGAAAACAGCATTGTTATTCTGGCAGTCAACCATTCTGGCATCATTATTTAAGCTCCTGGTTTTTTGAAGATCCTGTTAAATGCAGGGCCCCTGAGAAGTGTTAAACCTCCTTAGCTCCTTGCCTACTAAGAGTCAGCCACTTTGGTCTTAGGATAGGCATGGTCAAAAATAAAATCAATAAAGCCTGCTAATAAGAAAGACTTGTGGAAACAGTTCAACTGGGGTCCTTGGTCCTGGCTGCAAATTCTGGAAAGTTGTGCTTAAACTAAGGATCTGATGTAATCTTGGTTTGATGTAATTTGACTCTTTCTAGAACTCAGTAATTAAGGATAAGTTAGGTGGATTTATAACTGGTTAGTTGGATTTAGTTGAGACTTTACCATAAATATTCAGGACAATCTATTGACATGTTATTAGGTCTTGTTCTTCTTTTGAAAAGGTAAGAATGGAAAAGTAATTTTGTCCCAGCCCCTCTTCTTCTTGGTCTAGGTTCTCCTTAGTCACACCCCACCTCCACACCCACCCCAACTTCCTCCCCTTCCTACCCTTCCACACAAGTTAATAGCATCTTTGTGTTTCTAAGATTAACTAAAGAAAATTCCCATCTATGGATTTGTTTGGAAGTTAGATCCATAAAGTAATCGTTAAGCTGAAGTTGTCCCAGAGTAGGACCAGAAAAAGGGAACAGCTTGACTGGACAAGAATAGTTGAATTTCCCAGGGCTAGGGGGAAAGAAAAGAGGAAAGATTCCACCAGTGGCTTTCTCCCCACCCCAATGAACAAAATTTCTGCTTATACACCAGGAAGTATCAGAGAATCTGTGCACAGAGTATTGAACATGAATATCTGTAATAACCTTTGGATAATCCAGCATGACTGAATGGATGACTTTCACCCAGCCACAGAGTAAGAGAAATAACAGGGCAACAATCCCACACTGAGAAATGAGCTCCTGAACTTTTATAAGATCCCCAGAATACTGTGGGAGGGTCCAGCCACATTTATTTGCTTTAGAAAAATCAAGACAAATGATATTCTTGCTCATGAGTTTCATGGAGCAAACACCTATTACACATAATAACAAAGAGATTTTCAAAGGGGGGAATAATAGATTGATTCCAAAGGGATTTGGCTTGTGAGAAAAATACTACAGGTGAAAAACTACACCAGAAGGTCCCTTAGATTTACAGAAAAAAATTTGGACTACCGTTTGTTCCTCCTCAGATATTCTACCATGTTAATCATAAAAATGACACCAAGCACAAAGATACAATCCACCATTGTTTCAGTTTGCTAAGCTGCTCAACGCAGATCCCAAGAAATGCACTGACTTCAACAAAGAGTATTTATTAGTTTACAGTTTTTAGGCTGAGAAAAATGTCTAAATCAAGGCATTATCAGGTGATGCTTTCTTCCTGAATACCGACTGCCAGTGATCCTGGACTTCTCTGTCACATGGCAAGGCACATAGCAGCATCTGCTGGTCTCTCCCTTCTCTTTCAGGTTTCCTGTCTTTCAGCTTCTTGCTTCCATGGTGTTCTCTCTCTATATATATATCACATTTATAAAAGACTCCAGTAAAAAAATTAAGACAAAACCCTAGACCACTCCTTAACTGAAGTAACCTCATCAAAGTGTCTTACTTACAATAGGTTTTTACTCACAGCAGTAAATTAAGCTTAAGAACAAAATTTTCTGGGGGCAGATACAGTTTCAAACCACCAAAGCCACTTAACTGACAGATCAATTAACTTTAGTCTACTTTCAGCAATGTCTTGATTTTGACAATGACATATTTGTGATGGTCATAATTCTCACTAGTCTTAGGGAAAAAAAATGCCAGGGGGCTTTGAGTGCATGTTAAGGAAAGCTGATGTTTAAAATCCATTTTCCTTTTTTTTGTTTTTGTTTTTTTTGTTTTGTTTTTTTTTTAACAAGCAAAAAATCCTTGCTTCCCCTCAGAAAAATCCAAGGAGAAAATTCATTTCTGGTTCCATCATACTCACCTAGGGAATTTTCAAAAATGCAGATTCCTACATATTACTTAAGACTTTTTGAATTAGACTCTCTTGGAGAGATCTGGCAACATGCATTTTACAAACTTCCCAGGTCACTCTTAGCAACTCTGATGTAAAAATAAGATGTTAAGTGTCCTGTGGACTCCAGAAAAAGACAAGAGTGCCCTTATGATGGTGTGAAGGTAACATTCCAGGCTTTTTATTTAAAATTAACATTTGCCACTAGCTCGAAATATTTATTGAGCAGTTACCTTCTGCAGGAATAATTACAGGAGGATTTTCATCATAGGAACAGAAATGTTGAGTGATTCGCCAAAGATTACATATCCTGTAGATGATGCACTTAAGCTGTGAAACCAGGGTGTCTAAGTCAGAGACTACGTGCTTACCCAGTTCAGTATATAAACCAAAGTAAATGAAGAAGAAAGATTTTAAGTCACACCATTACTGGTTCCAAAAGCTGCTGTCTTTCTACTATAGCTGCAGGGTCAAAGTTGCCTCTTATTACAGCAGCTGGATCAGTGTTTCCCTACATGTGGTTACTCGCCCGTGTCAGAATCAAATGGGGTGGGGGAAGGAAGCAGGGGCTTGTTAAGCAGCAGATTCTTGGATTCTTAGCCAGACCAACTGGATCAAATTTTCAGTGGCAGGAAGATTGAGAACCGAAATTTTATACTGTGTTCTCCCAGGTGATTCTTATACACAGTCAAGCTGGAGAGCCACTGTATTGGGTAAAAATAAACACAAAGCAACAAGATTAAACTCACAGATGTTGAAGTCAAAATTATCTCTAGTCATAGGTTATGGTGAGGCTAAGGTAAAGGCAATGATTCTCCATTGGGGTGGTTTTGCTCTCCAGAGGATATTTGGCACTATCTGAAGACGTTTTTGTTTATTATAACTGGGGATGGGGACACTACTAGTGTCTAATGGAGAGAGAGAGGCTAGAGATGCTGTTAAACATCCTGCAATGCACAGGACAGCCAACACAGCAAACAATCGTCTGGCCTAAAATGCCAGTGGTAACAAGGTTGAGAAGCCCTGGGTTAAGATATTAGGAAGAACAGCCTTATTTCTTACCTTCCTCTATAGCAGCTCCTTTTAGTGAGTACAATTATTTTCACTTTCCTCCCTATTTATTATTTCCTACCCTCTCACCATTGTTCTAGCACTTATTCCTACTTGAAATGTCCTCTCTCCTTCTTTCCACATGGCCAAATCCTACCCTTTCTTCATGGACCAATACTTTCAGAAATCTTTCTATGAATGCTCCTACCCTTAACCAAAATCCAGTTTCTCTTGGAGGCCAGATGACTTAGATAGATCACAAAATTTAGAGACAGGCTGATCCATCCAATTGTTTCCCAACAAAGGAAACTGAGGCTCAGGGAGAATAGTAGAAAATGTACAGGCTTTAGATTCAAATGGATCAGAGTGTGAACCTCAGTTTTGATCTTCCCCAGATAAGAGACCTTGCAAAGCTATTTTAACCTTTTCCAACTCTCCCTTACCCACTTCAAAGGTGTTTGTGGGAACGAATAAAAATCCATATGTGGTGTCCCCAACATGGTGTCAGGGGCACAGGAAGCTTGCAACATTCAGTTCTCTTCTTTCCAAGAGATTTCAAAAGGATTTCCTGAAATATCAAACTAAGAATGTCTCTTAGTTAACATGCCCTAAATACAATGCTAGCCAAATTTTAACTCTAAGTTCTCAACAATCCTTTGAAGTGGGCACTATGATTAGCTTCATCTTTACAGATGAGAAAATTGATGAGAGGTATGGGATATCTCAAAAGTTCCACAGCTAGTTAATGACAGTGTCTGGCTTTACAACCTGGGGAGCCCGACTCTAGGGTACTTTCATTTAACCACACACTCTATAAACTATGTCAAGGCTATAGGCCTCCAAATTCCAAGTTAAGTGTTTTTCCTGTTAGATCCTGGATGTTCTCTTTGTCTCCCCAGAAGAGGTCATATTTTACACTTATTCTGTTTTAGTTTTGATGCTGAGTTCATAGACATTGCTCAATAAATATTTGTTGATTGATAGATAAAAGAAATGAGTAACCTGAAAATTAATTTCCTCGCTTTGTCAGTTAAAACTAATCCTATCATGACCTGAAAACTACCCCTTCTCCTCCATTCTAAAGTCAGCATACATGACTGGGAAGAAGGAGGCTTGTTTGGATTTCATTATTGTCTTGCAATCTTATAAAAGAAAGCAATGTTTCTCTGAGTAAATACTAAAGACCATGCATGGTGTTCACATGGACCCAAGAAATTTTATATGAAATTTGTTTCCCCAGAAAGTCTGCCTTTATTCCATCTGGTGATTAATACTTACGGGCTACAAATTTATACCCCTCCAACCCCCCAATTGCAGATACCAATGGAAGACTAAAATAAGTGAAAGAAAACAATGAGAGCTTTAGTTCCTCTCTGCAGGCCTCTCTGCTACCAGCTTCAAGTGGGTATTATAGGAGAATCTGGGGAAAGAAATGGAAATTCTAGACCCTGTCAGACCTAAGGTCAGCCTATTTTCTAGTTCTGAGATTCTGGAAACTAATTAATAGGAGACAATAAGATGGGGATAATGGCAAAGATGATGCTTGTCTGGGTCTTTCTCTGAAACCACTCACAGTTGTGTTTTGTTTGTCAGGGAGAGAGTTTTAAAGCCTTAAACTCATTAAATTCTTCTCTCCAGTTCCAGAGAAGGAGAAGGTGTTAGGATCTCTATTTAACAGACAGGAAACAGTGAGTAAAAAAGAAAAGAGATAATGAAGTCATGGCCTAGAATTTCAACATCCACCTGGTCACCCTTTGCCTCAGGCATGGGAGCTCATTAGCAAAAGAAGTAATGTAGATATTAAGAAGTAAAAGCAAGATAGAGTAGGGCTCTACTGGGAGTGGGGGGATTGTTGAGGAGAGGAGAGTTGGGAGAGCTCACTAAGTGGTTCACAATTAGTTTGGAGTAAATGCATTTATACTCTAGTCATAGGCCTCGTAGAGGCTTCCCATGTGGTTTGGATAGTTGAACGATAAAGAAACAAGAACTCAAATCTATTGTCCCTGGCCTCTGGTCTAACCTGGCATGGCAGTTTGAGATTATTTGTGAATCCTAAAAGGAGAAAGATTATGCTTGTAAACTAATCTATTTTCTGGGTGTGATACCCTTTGATTATATTGGATTCAGTTGAGGGGGCCCTTGATTAAATTACCTGTTAAGATTAGGGCTTTGATTCAACCACGTCAATAAGGTGTGACTCAGGATGAGTCTCCACCCCCTTTGTGGGCCTATATAAATGGACATTCACTCAAGAAGACACACAGAAGAGGAAGGCACTTTGTCATTTTTTATCCTGAGGCCCCAGGGAGAGATGAGCTGTTTGCCTGATAGTCTGCAGCTGATAAAGAAAGCCCAGAAAGACACAAGCCCTAACCAGGAGAGAGAGATGACTGGAAGCCAGGAGGGAAAGGAGAGACCAGGCAGATATCAGAGACCATATTGCTTAAACATGTGGCAACTGACTTTGGTGAGAAAGCAACCTTGACTTGAACTCCTTATGGCCTTTTAACTGTGAGCTTTTACCCCCAAATAAATATCCTTTATAAAAGCCAACAGATCTCTGGTACCTTGCGTCAGCACCCCTTTGGCAGACTAATATACCTGCAGAAGTGCACATCACATGACTGGGAGCTGTGAGAGATGGATCTATAAATGTCCTCTGACCATATAATCATACTATCCCAAAAAAGGAGCCAAAAAGAATTACTAGAAAGACTTAGGCTTGAGACAAGGGTTGATGAATTAGAGATAAGAAAGCATGGCCCACATGAAGACCTGCTTGTTTACTTGCTTTTTAGAAAACAAACAAGTAATTGTCATATTTGTGGACCTGTAAAATTGGTATACAGATTTCTTCTGCAGGCCACTGGGTGCCTTGAAGTCAGTCCTCTGAGTCTCTATTTCATCCTTAATCAGCAACAGAATTTATTCTTACTGGACCTTGCTCACTCTCCGACTGCTAATAAAACCAGGAAAGATGTAACTCTGATCTATAGCTTCTAGAATAACAATAACAATAAAAGCAATGAGAAGAACTTAGAAATAGGCATAACAACCATATAATAATGAGGATGACAAGTTTCTTGTGTACTTACTATGTGCCAAAAACTGTTCTAAGAATTTACATTATAGTTATCATTTATCGTTCCTAAAAGCTCTATGAAGCCCAAACTGTTATTATCCCCATACTGCAAGTGAAGAATCTGAGGAACAAAGCAGTTAAGTAGCCTGCCCAAAGTCACACAACCACAAATGTGGCCTCAGGATTTCAACCCATGTCGTTCAAAGCTGTTGTACAGAAATAGTGCCCACATGTCTTCTAATAGGGAAAATTCGTTTTAAGGTTAGACTTTTCCTGTCACAAAAGGATGAGATACACTAACCTCCACACTAACAAGCAGAGAACATTGGCCTCATAGTATCTTAGCTCTGGGGGAGGATGTGGTTAGAAGATCAAGATGCTGGAGTAAACATGCAACCATTTTCTTGCCATGTAAAGAAGCAAGGAGATTTGATGGAAGGAAACTGGCTTCATATTCAAGAAAGACCTGGATTCAAAAGTTGATTCCATCAATTACTGGATGTGTGACTTTAGATGACTTGACTTCTCTAGGTCATGGTTTCTCCATTTGTGGGAAACTATTACCTACCAGATAGGGTACATTATAAAGATTAAATGTAATAATGTATGTAAAGCACCAAGCATAAGATCTGCCATTTAGTCTACACTCAATAATTGTCTGCAATTATTATCATTAGCATCATATTGGAAGGGAGCCAACATTACATCAAGTAAGGTGAAGAAGCTCTGACCAAGCATGGAAGATTTGACTACAACTTTCCAGCAATTAATAATTATAAGGCTGAATTAAAAAGTGAGCATTTCAACTATAGGAGAAGGAATCTCCACAGGGAGATTTCATGGGCTTGTCAAAATCCTGGATAGAGAGTCCTCTAACTTTAGACATACTAGTTGAGGTTATTAACAGTTTCTAGCAAAGAAGTAGTATAGGTCACTGTTTTGACTTTTAGAGCTTGTTGGATGTGGGATTGAGACAAAGTAAAACATCAAGTACAGATATTTACTACTCACTCTCCCATCTTTTGAAGAGATAAACTCCTCTGTTATGGAGATGGTGTGAGAAGTAAAGAGGCAGAAATGAAGAAGCCATGGGTAAGGACAAAATGAAGATTAAAAAATTCAGAGGGTCAGAAGATGGGGGGAAGGCAGAGGAAAAAAAGCCTGTAGGGGATAGGGTTTTGAATATAATAATAACAGCTAACACATAAATTGAATTTATAATATTGCAGGTCCTATTCTAGGTTTTCTGCATAAATTATCTCATCCTCACAGCCATCCTATCATTATTCTTATACTACAGATGAATAAACTGATTTTTAAAAGTTTAAGAAACTTAAGGTCAGCCTAGCTAGCAAGTGATAGAACTAAGATTTATAATAGGCAGGTGGTATTTCGAGTCTGTTTTTAGCCATTATGTCAGATCAGAAGATATTTGAGTAAAATGGACATTTGAGGAAAAGGAGATTTTGCTAAAGAGAATTTTTAAAGCCAATTTTGGCTATGTAACAGCATCCACAACTCTCTACACACACACACACACACACACACACCACCATTTATGTGCTCTCAATCGAAACACCAGTGCAGATACACGTTACTCTTCAATGCTTTTTGAGCCAGAGCAATTGCTTCTTTGGGGGTAAATCACCTTACTGAGACTGGTTGTAGACCTAGACCAAGAAAGTCCAAAACCCACTCATATAAATACAAATATAAACTACCTATCACTCTCTTTGCAGATAAGGGAATCAGACATATTAAATGTGTGTGTGTGTGTGTGTGTATGGAATCTAAATGTATATATATATTTATTTAAGGAACTTTACACAATACTTGAAGAATACCACCTTTGCTAAGCTCATTATTGCCTGCAAGCTCTGCAAGTCCATTGCTTGCAGAGCCTGTGATAGTTGTGGTCTTTTCCACCCTCATAAGACATTCTTAGCAGCTACCTTGGACTTGAATTGCAGAAGTCATGGCCGCCAAAGAACAACATGTTGTCTGTGACAGAAGAGTTGTAATTTTTTCAAAAGTTTAATCTTTGAATGATAAAGCTGCTTTTTCTTTCTCTTTTGTAAATCGAAATGAGCTGCTAAGGATATTATATCAGCACTAATGCATATTGAGTGTACGGTCAACAAAACTAAGTCTTTTTTATCTGGGCTGACCTTAAACTTCATCTCTTCAACTTCAAATCTTTGTACAAATTGGTCCTGACCATCTCCTCCCTGAAAAGAAGAGAACTTCACAAGAGGAATCCAGTATCCCCTCTGAACAGCAAAACAAACGACTTGTCAAAATAAAAAAGGATATGGTAGGTGCCCCCAAAATGTTGGTTCTTTTCTCTTCATGCAGGCTCAGAACATCAAGTTGCCTTAGTTGAATTGGCTTTATTTCCAATAAGAAAGCAGCATTCATTTCCTCTGGCTCTCCTAGTATGAGGGTCCATACATCTCAGTTTGCTGAGGACATTCCTGGCTCATGCCACTCGTCCCAGCATAGTCATTTTATTTAGTTTTTAATCTTTTCTATATCTATAGATTTTCTCCTTTCTTTTTTTTATTAGAGAAGTTGTGGATTTACAGAACAATCACGCATAAAATACAGGATTCCCATATACTACCCTATTATTAACACCTGCATTGATGTGGTACATTTGTTACAGTTGAAAACACATTATTATATTGTGCTATGAACTATAGTCCATGGTTTAACTTAAGGTTCACTGTGAAATGCATTTCCATGGGTTTCTTTAAAAATTTTTATTCTGTTACCATATATAATCTAATATTTCTCCTTTTAATGACATTCAGATATATATTTCAGTGTTGTTAATTACATTCACAATATTGTGCTACTATTACCACCATCCGTTACAAAAACATTTCCATCGTTCCAAACAGGAACGCTGTTCGTTTTAAGCCTTAACTTCTCATTCCCCATACATTCTGACTTTATGAGTTTGCTTAGTCTACTTATTTCCTATCAGTGAGATCATACAATATTTGTCCTTTTGTGTCTGGCTTATTTCATTGCACATTATATAGATCATGTCACTTAATCCTTTCAATAACCCTTAATAAGTATCACTGTCTTCATTTTCAGAAACAGAAACTAAAGTAGCTAAGAAAAAAACAGGCTCAGGATGAAAACTCAAGTATTTAGGAATCTACAGACTAAGCTCTCTTCCCACCATGCCATTCTCTTGGCTCTGGCTTTTCTCCCCTAGTAAGAGTATATGTAGCCTCAGGCAAGTCTCTGCATCTCTCTAGGCTTCAGTTTCTTTCTTTCTGAAGTGACAGATCTGAACAAGATGATTCCAGGTGTTCCTTCCACAGTCATAGATTATGTTCTAAATATTGGCCAAGTAGGCACTGAGTGGAAAAGAAGGGGGTTTTGTAAACAGGTAAAGGTAAGGAGACTTTTAAAATATATATATTTATCTTCTGTTAACCAAAACGAAAACAGTGTTCATAATTTAAGAGCACCTGGTCATAAGATGATGGTAATAATGGAGAAAAAAATGTGATTTAAAATAAAGGAGACAATAAAGGAGTGAAAAAATCAAAAGTGAAAATGAGCTCTTCCCATATATTTAAAGCAGGAAATATCAGGATAGACAGATCTTTCAAAACTTCACCCACTGTGTTAACTATTAGTGTGTCTCACTCTAGTCTGGCTCTCTCTACTTTCCAGCCAAAGAGTAGGATTTACTTCTATAACTCTTGAGTGAACTTGCTTTAGCAGATAAAATTTGAGGGGAGGTGTGTGCCACTTCCAAGTGGAACTTTTAGGTGCTGGTGAAGGGTTGGCCCATGTTCACTTGCCCCAGCCACAGATAATGGCATGTTCCAGAGAGTGGCCACTCCATCAGCCCGGGGATGCCCAGCTCACCGAGAATGCTCGATGGGCATGTATAGGGAGGAGAACTGGATCTACATTATTTTAAGCCACTGAGATAGAGGGCTGCACCACAGGATTACCTGGCTTATTCTAACCCCTCCTGCTTGGACTAAAGAATTTGAAATCACAGGATAAAGGATTCCTTAAGGGATAGATATGCTTTTATAGCATTTAGATCACAAATTTGTCAAGGTCTCGTTTTGGCTGCTCCCTTGTGGAGTTCTTCTATCTTCCTTTCTCCATTCTTCCTCAACAATAAGGAGGTGGGTCTTTGATGGCCTAGAACAGAGCTCTTAGGGACCAGCAGAAGTGGTAACTTTATATCAATGTGTGAGCGCTCCTGTGCCAATACGCGCATGTGGACATCTTGGAAGGAACATGATCAGCCCATGAAAGCCATGGATTTAGCATTGACAGAAGTATCTTTTTATTTGCTTAATTCTAAGGCTTTCTTTTAAAAATTGGAAAGTACCTGTCCTAAAAAAAATAAAAAATAAAATAAAATTTAAAAAGCCATTTCCTGCTTATCAAGGCCAAATGGGAGAAGAGGGCTGGCTTTTGCCCATTCCCGCACTATCATTTTTTCAGAAATCCACGCTAATGTCCCATTGTTCTTTTTAATCACTCTATGTTTGTTAAAAATTTCCAAGAAAATATTTACAAGTCATTTGGGTAATCATGCCATAGCCAGTGTACAGGTGGTAGGCAGGCAGAATGGTTAAATTACTAAACACCCAAATCACTTTTTTCCAGACATTGCTCAAATACTATTTTCTTAATACAGCCTCTTTTGACCACCCTAATTAAAACTGCAACCCCCTGCTCCTGGTCTCCCTTATATTGCTCCACTGTTTCTTTTACCATAGCACACTTGTCATCTTCTAGCAATTAAACCTACTTATTTCTTTTGTCTATTTTTATTGTCTGACTTCCACAATTGAAATTAAGCTCCCCATGGGTAGAGAGCTGGTTTTTGTTCACTGATATATCTCATGTGCAAAGAACAGTGCCGGTCATATAGTAGATGTCCGACTATTAGTGGTTGAATGGAATTGAAATGAGAAGGGTGCAAATTTGGACTCTAGACTCAACTCTGGCCCCACCTGGCAGTGTGGCCTTCCTTGAAGAAGCCATCTGCCTTATCTTCCTCGCTGGGCTGTTCCGAGGACCAAGTGCATCATTGATGAAGGTGTTTTTGAAAAACATTAAAAAATGCCATACAAACACTAGCTGTTATTATTGTCAAGCACAGCTGCAAAAATATGCTTCATTTGTTCACACTACCACCGCCTTTTTTACAAACATCTTAACATTAAAATGAAGCAGGTTATTTTTTCCTGACTTTGTCTTAGTAGGTAATAAGATACACTGACCACGATGACGCAGCTTCCAAAGGGCTCTAACATAGACAAAGAATTATTTAGACTTGGGAGAGTTTAGCTCATGGTTACATGATGTAGTCAAGCCATTGCCCTTGCATTCCACCACCACTGTATTTACTCATATAATTTTCAGTGTATATTTTACTACCAAAAAGAGGAAAGGATTTTAGCAATCCATATTTCCCCCAGCAGTGATGGCGACAGACTGAATCAGGGAACGGTAGTTGCTCCAGCTAGGAAATAAGACTTCCCAGAGGGAGCAGAGGAAGCCTTGGTCAACACAAACCCCATGCTTCGCCCCTCTCTGAACCTTTTTGGCAAGGTTTTTCAGCTGTTCAGGGAACATTTTCAGAAGAGGTCTTTCTGGTTCTGGGCAAAGTACCTTGACATGGATGAGTAAGAAATGTATTATGGGGAAATCCACAAAGGCTTTGTGGGTTGGGAATTAATGATGGATTTTGGAAGGGAAAATATAGGCTTTGGTGACTAAATTGTAGCAGAGCGAAACACTCACACAACTCTTCTCCCATGCATCAGGAAATGGAACACATGGAGAATATCATTGGCTGAATCATGATGGAAACTGCCTTAAAATTTTAAGAAACTTCTTAACACAGTCAGGTGTTCCCTAAGTTAACACACTTAGAAAGATTGAGGACTTTTTTTTAAAGGTGCAAGCATCTCAGTCAGAGAAAAAGAATTAGTGATAACCTAGACCACCATAAAATTCACCTCTGAGAGTGGATGTAGCTCAGTGGTTGAGCACCTGCTTCATATAAGGTCCTGAGTTTGATCCCTGGTACCTCCAAAAAACAAAACAAAACAAAACAAACAAGCAACAAAAAAAACAAAAAGCAAAAAAACAACTCTCATTGGGGAATGGATGTAGCTCAGTGATTGAGTGCCTGCTTCTCATATACAAGGTCCTGGGTTCAATCCCCGTTATCTCCTAAAAAAAAAAAAAAATCACCTCTGAGGTGTGCAATTACTGGCAAAAGTTGAAAAGTGAAAATGCAAACCCTTCCAAATAGAGCTATGAAAGTAATTATTTCTGCCTTCTTTATCTCTAAAAAGAAAGGCAATTGGGAGTTATACTTTCAAATGGTCCACATTTTATCCAATTGACTTGGAACAAATGCCAGAAATAATTAATAATAATTGCCAACAAATAATTGGGCCACATAAATATGCATCACCTTAATAGTAATTATGCATTTCTGGGCTGCTTCTGACAAGATGATTTGAAGGCTATTGGTATTTAGCAAGCTGCCTGCCATGACATTTGAAAATTTATCCGTATTTCAGTGTTAAAAAAATAATAATGGTGATTCAAAGTAATCACCCAAAATATTACTTTTATCCTGTCAACCTTACACTTGTGTTCCATAATTAAATCTTAATGATGTCTGGAATTCAAATCCCCTCCTTCCTCTGTACTGCCACCAAGGCCTCATGTTTTAATCTGGGATTTCCCAAAGTGTGTTTCTCAGCACCATTGTGAATTGTGGATCTCCAAAAGGTGTCTACAGTGTCAGGAGCTACTTACATTTTGATCATATAATCTTTTTTTTTTTTTCATCACAAGCATACACTCTGGAAAACAACTTCTCCTATGCGAACACTTCACAGACTTGAGTGAATCTCCTGGGAATACTGATAAAACACAGATTATGATTCAGTTTGTCCATGGTGGGGCCTGAGATTTTGCATTTCCAACAAGCTCCCAGGTGAGGCCGATGATGTTGGCCCACAAGCCAGACTCTGAGCCACAAGGCCTTATGTGTTCTGTAATTGTTAGACTCAAGACCTGGGGAGAGGTGTCTGTCCCTTAATGTACTCAAACACACACATCTGCAAACACCTGCCCCCCTTCACAGGCAGGGGGCAAAGCAACCAATGCCAGAGCCAATGTTCATCATTCCTTGTGACATGGCCACATGGAATGACCATTTTCTTCCTGCTTTTTTGCACCATCTTCACCTTGGAGGGACTTATTTACTAGGCTCGTAGCACCTATTTCCCCTTAGAGGCTTGGAAAACATCCTGCATCATTATTATTTTTTTTTTTTCATTAAAAAATCAAGCAGGATACTGGTACTCTACTGTAGACTTATTGTGATTCTAGCAATGGAAGAAATTACAACATTGATGTGGAGGCAGTGCCACTGGAGGCTCTGAGGGCAAGGAGAGGGAAAAACAGGTGTAATACAGGGGCATTTTCGGGACTTGGGAATCGTCCTGAATGACATTGCAATGACAGATACAGGCCATCCATTATATGTCTTCCCATAACCTACAGAATTGTGTACACTACAATGTAAACTATAATCCATGCTCAGTGACAATGCCCCAAAATGTGTTTATCAATTGCAATGAATGTACTGCACTAATGAGGGATGTTGTTTACATGGGAAAATGTGGGAGGTGGGGGGAGCGGGGCATATGGAAATCCCTATATTTTTTATGTAAGATTTATGTAATCTAAACACCTTTAAAAATTTTTTTAAATATATTTTTTTAAAAATCAAGCAGGAGATCACTAGACAGAGAAATGGGAAAGAAATTCCTGGGTGAGAGAATGGCCTGAGTCTAAGGCTTGGAGGTAACAAGTTTGAGATACGTCAGGGCATCCCCCCCTCCCAGAATAAAAGCTGTAACCTACATGAAAGGCATTTTGTTTGTTTGTTTGCTTGCTTAAGAGATTGATATAAAGTAGGTAGTAAGTTTACAAAATAGATTGAGATCAAGCCAAACTAGGAAATTCTAACCCAAATTTAACCCTTAAACAATAGGTGTTTATTAAGCATACACTATGTTTATACCATCTCATTTAATACTTGGTCTTTCCTGAACCTTTCTGCTGATGTGGATGAAGTGGGACTTTGTCATCTTCCAATCTCTTCTTTATGCATACCTTTTCTGAAAGTATCTTATTACCTACCTACCTCGTCCTCTAATATCTGTTCCTGCCCTCTTTCATCATAAACTTATTTTCAGCCAGCTGCCTGTCTGAATGAGAGACTCCTAATTAAGTATTAATATTTGAAAAACACTTAAGTGTCTCCCTCTTAGAAGTAGTTTCGGAATACTAAGACATTCTTTAACACCAATTAACTTTAAGTAGTAAGAATTTAGGCAACATTGAAGATCATAGCAAAATCATATGGGGACAAAGGCCTTTCACCAAATTACTTATGGGGAGAGAAACTGATGAGGGTTTTATGTAACAGCAATTTCTGAGACAATTCCAATTGAAAAATAGACCTTCACCTATCTCTTCAGTTATCTGAACACTTTATTTGGGTAAAATAATAAATGTTGCAAATTAACCAATGTAGGGTACTGAATGAACATAATTTAAAATTTTTGACATACATATTTATTTTATTTAAATAATGTAGAACAGTTGTTCTCAATCAAGAGCAATTTTGTCCCTAGGGGTCATTTGCAATTTCTGGAGATATTTTTGGTTGTCACAGTTGGGGGTGGGTGATGTGTTCCTGGCATCTAGTGGGTAGAGGCCAGGGGCCACACATCCCACAACGTCAGGACAGCCCTTCAAACAAAGAATTGCCTGGCTCAAAATGTTAATAGTGCTGTGGTTGAGAAATTCTGTTGTAGGTCAACCATATTTTCCTCATTAAATACTTTGATCTTCATCACTTCTAGTCATGTATGAAATCTCATCCCAAGTAAAGGAGATCAGCTCCTTTGAAAGTATTACCATCCGCCATCTTGTCCTGGGATGATAAGCAATCCCAAGAGTAATCATTATAACTGCTACTAGTGCATGGCATTTCTGAAAAATTGCAAATATCTTTGAACAAAGCAGAGTTCATTCCATTGAAGTTTATTGTGGAAGAGAAGGCTGGGAAATTCCAAGCAACTATGTGGAAATGAAAACCCACTAAACTTCCTTCTTCCCGCCAGTGAAATTTGTAATGGAAATTGTCATTTCACACTGAGGTTCTCCAAGACAGGCTGAAGAAACATTATCTTCAATGCTCTCCTTGTAGATTTATACTTGAACTCTTCAGGGCAAGAAAACCACTTGCACAAATGCCATTAATACTTTTTGACCATGAGAAACTATTTCAAATTCTGAGGCAGCCATTTATTGACGCTATTTGAACAAAAATCTTTCAAACACTAATTAAGCAACTAGGACAAAAACACATTGTTTTCCCTTTGAGAAAAGCAAAATTCTTTTCATTACCCTCAAAATTCCAGGCAAAAATCCAACAAAGAGAATTCATTGGATGCTAGATTTATTTCCCAAAAAACAATCAGGGTAAATAATGGGCAATGATATAACCAGTATTTGCAGAAAGCTGCAAACATATTGAATGCCCAGTGGAAAGACTTCTCGCGATAGGACGACCATGGAGGGAAATCATAGAGGTCAAGCAGAGTCTGTGAAGTCAACGGGAGGAGAAAATGGTCCACAAAGCAAAATTCAAGGACAGAAAAATAGCAAGAGTATAACTTATGAATTCAAGCCACGCCAGAGAGCACTGTCAGCATAGGCAACTGGATTCCCTGCCTTCCTTGCTAACATTGGACATCCATTCCTCTTCCTCCTTTGCTCCAATATGTGAATTCTCCAGTCTTCCTGCATGCTGAGCTTCTGACTTTGCCTTGGCAGCCTGGATCACACTTCCTGAGTTATTCCTGATTGAATTTCCAGTTTCTTCCTCAAGATATTGCCTCTCTTTATATGAGATTTGGCTCTGACTTTCTCAACTGTGGACTTTATAAGTGGGGGGTGATTCACCCAACACAGCAGGCTCTGTGGGGCTCACCTGAGCCTCTTTTTTGGATGGGTGTGAAACCAAGGTGTTACAGGACCTCTGCTGGGGACAAACACCTGCCTGTTGTGATGTTTAAAGAATAGACATATGAAAAGTGTACCAATTTGGATGCAATTTTGGGTTTTCTTTTTAAAGAGCTCTGCATAACAGAGACACTTGAAGATACCTACTTGAAAAGACTTGACTTTTTGAGATACTTGATTGCTGGGATCAAAACAGCCTCTTTAGCTGAGTATTGTGTTGGGATAGGTCAGATTACTGCCTATTTTTAGCTTGCAGAATTACTAATCTATAGGAAACTCTATGGCCCCACAACCTCCAAGTCTTCAGTCTCCGTGTAGAACTGTTATGATATTTTACAGAAAATCTGCAGCACCTTTCCTAGTATAGGCAGTTAGAAATGCTCTTTTGCCCAAACCTTACTGACTTCACCATCAAAACATTTCACATTTCAAAGTTAGGTTGTAAACCAACCTTTTAGAAAATTTAAAATAATAAAAAAATACGGTAACCTATGTGAGCGAGGGAAGCTGATACATCTGATGTCTTCAATCCCTCCACATAAATCTGGAAAGGGAATCATTTTGTTGGAAAAATTTAGAGATTTAGAAAAATATGTTTGTTCTTTTTGACATTCAAGAAAACACTTAGGAAAGATTAGTCATTATGCGTCTATTGTTTTAGTATGAAAAAAAAAAAGTGTGAGTCTAAGTAACTATATTTTGGTGGCAACTGGCATTCCATAAAAGTATTGACTGAATTCCCAGGCACTTTGGATGTGTGAAATTCACGCTCTGTGGCAGCTCCAGAATGTCTAAAAAGGAGCAGCCAAGGGCAGCAATCTGGGTGGAAGTAGCAGTGGAAATTTCTGGAAGGTGCATTTGTATTACAGTTTTCACTTAGATTTTATATTAAACGTCATTTAAAACATCACCATTTTTCTAAAAATACTCATATTGTATTTTACACATGCTGGAGAAAATATCCATTCTTTAGAGCAAATAGATGTCTATGTCTAATATACATATTGTTATGGATTTAATCATGTTCTCCACAAAGACATTTTCAAGTCCCATCCCCTAGTCCTGTGGGTGTGAACTCATTTGTAAATAGGATCTTTGAAGATGATATTAGTTAAGATGAGGCCAAATCTTGGTGGGATTTAAACCAATATGATTAGATTCCTAAGCAGGGGAAGTTGAGACAGAGGGAGGAGGAGGCAGGGAGAGAAATTGCTATGTGACAAGGTAGAGAATGAATTATGGATTGCCAGCAAGCCACTACCAGAATGCGGCAGACTTCACAGCCCTGCTGACACCTTGATTTTGGACTTCTAGCCTCTCTAACTGAAAGCCAGTAAATTCCTGTTGTTTAAGCCAACTCATTTGTGGTACTTTGTGTTAGCTGCCCTGGCAGTCTAAGACATATACCCTGTAGTAGATTGGATTTTGTACCTTAACAAAGACATAATCTTTATCTGCATTCCTATGGGTATGCATTTATTTGTTAATAGGACCTTTCAAAGATGTTATTTTAGCTAAGGTGTAGCTAAATGTATTGAGGTCTGGATCTACATTGCTGTAGACCTTATAAAGAGAAGAAATTGAAACCCAGGAGTTAGAGAAGACCACAAGGAGGAATGGAAGTCATCAGAAACTAGAAGAGCAGGCACAAGGAGAGAGAAAGCACCATGTGATGGGAGGCAGAGATGCAATCCTTAACCCTAAGGCTTGCAGCAAACCAGTACCAAAATGCTACAGACTTCAGGGGCAAGCATATACTTTCTGACACCTTGATTTTGACCTTGTAGCCTCTTAAACCGTGAGGCAATACATTATTGTTGTTTAAGCCAATCCATTGTGTGATATTTGTTATAGCAGCTCTGGCAAACTAAGACATTCCTACACACTCAGACAAACTGGGGTAGCTTTGAGGGCCAGGGAATGCTTTTATATATTGGAGTACAGTGAGCTAAAGAGTGTCACACCAGCTGCTACCCTTGGCATTCCAGCCGTTTGCACCTTCTGGCTTTCATCCGCAGGCACTAATGAGCCTGCAGAGAAAGTTGAAAATGGAAGCTTTTAATTCATATAAAAAAATGATCTCATTTAATAACAGAACATTAGTTAACTAATATGTAGATTTTCTCTGGGGCAAGCATTGACTTCTCTTCTCTTACTGGTTCTCATATATATAACAGCCAAGTTGGTGAAGAGCCATTCTAACCTGTCTTTTAGACACTTGGTCAGATGGGGCCCAAGGCCATGGGAGTATGATAAGGAGCTGTAAGACACATGTTGTTGGTCACTCAATGGTCTGGCCAGCTTGGCCGCCAACTGTACACCAAGCTTCAGTTCTGTGTTCACTTGAGACATGAGGGTATGGGAAACTATGCAGTGATATGTTCTCCTAACAGTCTACAAGTTCCAAATTCACCACCAGTGCATCCTATAATATGACTTACAAATTCCAGATTCACCACCAATGCATCCTAAAATATAACAGTTATTTGGGTCTTCTCTTTTCCTTGAATCCAAAAACATGAAAGGTTCTTAGAAGTATTAAATGTTAGAGAGGGACAGGACATAAACGATGATGTGCTAGATGAAATGTCTGAGAGCTAGAGGATTAAAGTGATTTGTTAGTTCATACAGCCACAGGGGTATATCATTACATCATCAAAAAAAATTCCAGTCATCAGGTCCAAAAGACGCATTGTTGTTTTTTAGGTAAGGATTGAAAGTACATACCTACTAAGCCTCGGGCTAGCCACAGGGCATCATGAAATAGAATTCTGACCCCTTCTAAAGCCAGTGGAGTTAACATAATCTGAAAACTTGTTTATAGTTCAAAAGAGCAATGTCCCAACATACCACACCTCTCAAACTATGGCTTCAGGCTGGTTAGGGAGCTTTGTGATATAAAAAGCCCATACAGCTCACAGAGATTAAATACTTGAGCATCAGGAGGTGTTTCCTAGGCAAAAAAAAAAAAAAAAAAAAAAAAGTCTTGCTCTTAAACAAACCGCATCATTTTTAATGGGACTGGATTTTTCATTTTTGCATTGAAGGGGTCTTACCTTAACAATATAAGGTTATGTCACATGGCCATTTTTTCTGAGTTAGCTAGGCTTGCAAGGTCGAAATTATATATACCTTTTAACAGTTGGAGAAGACACAAAACTCAAGAGAAAACACATATCTACATACAGAGAACACTCAGTCCTTACATAGAAGGTGAAACAGTAAAATTAATTAGTACAACAAAGATCAAACATTTCCTACCTGTCTGCAGCAGCCACACTGAATGTAACCTTTCTAATGTCTGATATGACAGAATCACAATTACAGACCAGACCCTTGGTTCCTTGGAATCTTTCTAATACATCTCACTACTCTTTCTCAACTTTGGAAAGTAAGCCAAAAGAGTATTACTATTGTGTTGGCTTATTATTTTATTATAGTGAGCTTCAGTTGGTCAAAAATGTGTAAGGCTAATAAATATAAATGTAAATATTTATATATACAAAGAGAGAAGTGTGTATTATGTAATTAAGAACCCTCTCTTTTCTGAGTGTTTCTTTACAAAGCTACTTAATGCACCCACTGGGCCATATAATTTGGGGGTAAGTTGTGGTGGGTTAAGTTTTTATCCTGATGCCAGCAAGCCAAGTTTTCATGGAAAATGATAGTCAATATTTCTTTCATATAAAAGAAAACTGATTTCATTTTCATGGCTCTGCATTTTGTATCATGACTATAATTTAAAAATTAAAATGAAACCTAAAAGTAGACATCTTATGTTAATGGTCAATGTACTACAATAGTCCTTTGGTATGAAAATATTTAATATTCTGGGATTCCACTATTTGCAAGCAACCTTGAAAGTCCATGGCATTTAACAATGTGCAGAAATTTGAAGCATGCAGGCTGTGTGAACTAAGAATCATGATGCTAATGAGTGAGCCCAGTTTACCACCCAGCACCAGTGCCTAAAGCAGCTTGGATGATCTACACCACTAGGTACACAGCAACACTGCTAATTATAAATATGATTGTGGCTTAAAGGGGTAGTCTGTGGATGTAAATGTCCATTGAAAGGAAACTAGAGAATAATTCAGGGTATGTATAATAGAGTGATTTCAGTGGTAGATGAAGATTGTGGTTCAGAGTATAAATAAAAGAATGTTCTTCCTTTTCAAAATGTCAAAAATATAGCGATACATGGGAAAATTAACAACTAATGTAATATTGGATGGTAGTTAACAGTAATATTGTAATATTTTTGAAGCAAGGCAAAGAAGATATTATAGCAATTCTAAGAGAAAACTATAGGGGAGTATCAAGGGGTATGGACTTTTTCCTTTTGGAGAATGAAAACATTCTAAAATTAACTGAGATGATGACAGCACAACTCTGTGATGAAAATGAGTGTACACTTTGAATGGATTATACAAAACATGGGGCTATATAACACATGGAATCTAGTGGCGGATGATGGACTGTGGTTAACAGGACAAATATGAGAATGTTCTCTCATGAATTATAACAAATGTATAATACTAATACAGGGTGTTAATATTTGGGTGGGTTGGAGGAAAATACACCAAATGTAAGATATGGACTATAGTTAGTAGTAATACTTTGACAATGCTATTTCACAGTTTGTAACAAATTTTTCAACATAATGGAAGGTGGTGGTGGTGGGGTATATGGGAGCCCTGTATGGTGATAAGCATGTTTGTAAGTTCACAATTTTTACCCTACATTTATTGTTTATGTATGTTCATGTATGAATGATATACACCAATAAAGTATTATTAAAAAAAGAAAATCTACTATAAGTTTACATGCTTGAGCTGAATAATTCTTTATAGACTTATGATTTAATAGTTTATTATGCCTTAATTAATTGAGAAACTCAAATAATTCCATTCTATTTCAAACATTTTAACTGGACTGAGGTCAGTATTGAGGAAAAGGGGGATAAGAATATTCAGTTTGCACTTAAAAAAAAGAAAAACATGGGGATCCAGTTTCATCAAGAGAACTTTTGATGCTGTTTTGTTTTTGGTCCATGGTTTGAATCAAGACCTCGTAATTTACAAAACTGCCTTATATTCATTCAAACCCAAGACACTTGTGGAGGGTTTTCAGATCATACCTATCAAACAGTTGCAGCCAGAAGCCAATCAAGAAACAGTCCAAACATATAGACTATATATTTTTTTACAAGTTCCAATTGGTTTCACTGCTATAGCATGGCAAACTTGGAATTATTCCAAACTCTTCTTTATCTCACATCCTTATATCCAATAAATGTGCTCAACCTTGGAAAAGTAATTAAAATGCAATCACTTCTTCCCACCTCCTCTGCTTTCATTGTAGTTAGAGTACCAATCCCATGTTGGACTATTGCACCTTCCTTTTATCTCCTTTTGTCACAGTGTTATATCTCACATATAATAGCAGAGTGATCCTTTACAAATGGAAGTCAGATAATGTCTTGTCTTTGCTAGAACCCTCCAAGGGATTCAAATAGCTCTGAGTAAAATATAAAATCTTTACACCTCACCCCCAGGCTCATCTCTGAGATTATCCCTCTCACCTCCTCAGCTCCCATCACACTGGGCTCTTTGTTCTTTGTCAAAGAGATCAAATACACTCCTGCCTCAGGACCTTTGCTCTTGCTGTTCTCACAGTCTGTAATGTCCATCCTATTCCACTTCCTTCCAATTTCCCTTTCCAGTGTCTACTTTGTAGTCATCTTAAGGGTGAAGCCTTTTCCGACCACACATGCTCTCCTCCATCATTCTCTTTGCCCCAACTCCGATGTATGTTGCTCCACAGTGCATGGTTCCACCTGACACACTATATATTCATCTCATTCTTTGGTTTCCCCACCAGAATGTAAGCCCTCAGAGGTTAGGAAGTTCATCTGCTTTTTTCATGGTTATATTGCCAACAACCGGATCAGTGTCAGCACATGGCAGCCACTCTGCCATCTGTTGCTGAAGAAATCTTCTGCGTAAGTGGTGGGAATTAACTGAGAAAAGCAATTTACTCAAAGCTGAAACTAAGGCACGCCAGTGCTTTACTTATGGTCAAATTAGTGATTCTGGATTTACAGGTGTTGTAACTATCACAGTCTTTTATGTGTTGCCTTGGCATATCTTACTTTGGCTAAGCCACTGGCGTCAACACTGACCTTTGTTCTAGTTAATAAGCAGCTTTCCAGCCCTGGGGCTGAAACTCCCCCAGAGCCCAAACCGGCATCTGCAGCCACCACCCACATAACACACACATCTCCCCCAGAACCCACAGCTGGTCTCAAGTGCTAAGCTCACCATCCCCACTTATCTCAGACCCCCAGTCCCTTTCCCTTTTCATGTGTTTGTTTTAAACTAACCAAGCCTTGACTCCTGCGGGAAATCTATTAACCTCTCCCCCTAGACCACAATAAAGAGAGAAGCCCATCGGGTCCCTTTGCTCTGCCTGTGTGCTCCCCACCTGCTGGTTGAGCCCTTTAGCAGACCAGGTTCCCCGTCGACCCCTTGGACACCCCGCCTCTCACTATCTCATGCATTCTGGCCTCAGTTTCCCATTGTGTCGCACCTGACCTCTATCCGGACCCAGATTTTAAATCCAACTTAACTAATTTGAAACACAGGGTTTTCTTCCCCCCTAACATTCAAACCTTGAATTTTCCAATAGATACAGCTTCTACCCTGCTTGGAGTCATCACGAGTAACTAAATCAAGAGAAGGAAGCAGAGAATCAAGATTCCTTTTTCTAACTCACCATTATCATGGTCTTGATACCGTTCTTTACTTTGTCAGATAAAACCAGCTCCCTCTCTCACATCCACTGCAGCTGAGGGTAAGAAGAGAAGACGCAGAGGGAGGGGAAGAAATGACAGCAGAGTCAGGGGCATTACCTAAGGTGCATCCTGAGTTAGTTCAACTTCTCTGAGGAGCCATGCATCGCAAGCAGCAAGGCCTTTTTACCTGGTAGAGATGAGGATTCTTCACTTTAGTTCTTCTCAGAGTCTAAATTCCTCTCTGGTAGTAAATTAGGGGATTCAGTAGGCACAGAAGTCACATATTTACTGCAGGCACTTTTACTGCTGGTAGCGAAGGTGACAGTTTAGGGTCCTGACTCCATGCTATTAAAATTTTTATTACTCGGGGTGCAGAGTTGCCAGTCTCTCTGGTTACATTAGTTCTTTTATTCATTCTTAAGGCAATATTTGCTAGCTATATGCTAGGCACTGGACTGGGTGATAGGGTATACTTAGAAATCAATTAGAAATCATCCCTGCCCTAAAGGAATTGCTAAACTAACAGGGGAATTGGCATATCCTTGTGGAGTTAGATTCTATACACATAAACAAAAAGTAAATAAAGTACCAGGAATGAGGACTAGAAAGTAAGGGATAGAGTGGGAAGTATATTGGGAAAGTGGACAACATAAGCATAGATGTAAGGTGAGAAGATGAGATATTCAACAAACAGCAAGTCCTGTGTGTCTGATGCCTGGGAGAGAGAGGGGAGGACAGGGAGGTGAGCCCGGAGACTGAAGAGGGTGCCTGGGTAGTGCAAGCCTTGTAGGAGTCTTTAAAATGTTTGCCTTTAACCTGAGAACAACAGGAGGCTTCTGAATGGCCTCAGACAGGAAAATTGCAGGATCTGATTGGCCTTGTTAGAAGTCCACTGTGTCCGCTGTGTGCAGAAGGGACTGGAAGAAGGCCAAGTGGATGGAGAGACCCGTAGGGAGCCAGCCCACTGCGGTTCCTCCACAATAAAGTGTGTACCCTAACTAGGGTAATTGTGATACAGACGGGAGAGAAGAAGGAAGAGGACGTGGATTGACCGAGTGCAAAGCAATGGAAGGAGTAAAAGAAGTCCAGAGGCTTTGAAAATAGTTGTGTTGATTTTGCATCTCATTTTCAAGATGAGCCTTTATTTTCATTGCTGCAATGCATATTTTGCCCCCAATTTACATTGACTGAGTTCACATCTATCATTGGTACTTCATTGCCATAATTTGCATTCCATTTCTCCAAAAGGCTTTTGAAACGAGTCTAACAGCTGTACCCTGATGAGTCAGAACATCCTCAGAGTAGGCACTGTCTGGATGCCCTTAGTGACCCCTCAGAGAGGCTGGTTTCTGGAGATGAGGAAGAGGAAGAATTATTAATGTTTCTTTTCTTCAGTTTTACTGGTTATCCTTCCTATAGCAGCTGAAATCATAGATAACAAAGCATCATAGTTGGTTTGTTCATTTCTCTTAACCAATAAACCCTAGTGAAAGTTCACCTAGTCTTTCTTAACTGCTACTTTTGTTACGAGAAAAGTACCCCACAAAATTTTTCTTATCAGGTAAATATGAAGTTATATTATTTTTTCCTATTCATATTTTATTAATATTTTCTTTACAACAAGGCTAGTCTTCTGAAGAATTTTATGAGGACCATAGCATCATGTAATGGGTTGTGACATCCTCCATTCACTTCCTACTATCCAGTTCTGTGAACTTCAAACTGGCACATAAATATAAGGAAAAATAAAAAATAGAATAATAGATGAGAGACAGGACATACTATAACTAAACTCAATAGTCAAGAACTGTTGAAGGACTAAAACTCTCATCATTTATTCATTTTTTCATGCATTCTTCATTCAAAAAAATTAGAATGATTCTTGTATGATTTAGCATTAATGGAAATGTAGAGATTTAGCTCCATTAGTGGTTCTCAAACAAAGATCAATTAAGCCCTAAAAAGTTTCTGTGCTTATGCTTGGTGGAGGGAGGAGGCATAAGTGAGGGAATTGTAGGAAGTAGACAGAGCTCCAGGCTTACTATTTCAATTCAGCCAGATCAGTTTTTCTTGAATTACGTATTTATTTGAAGTATGCAAGCCCAGTATCTCCAAAGAGTAAATATAATTTTGACTAAGTATGTTAACAACAACACAACCACAACAACAATACAAACCTATCTAAACCAGCTCTCAGGAATTTCCATTGCCAGCTGTGATGTAGTAGCATAGTAGAGATGCACAGTTCTGCTGAGAAAAACTAGAAATGTAGAATAAGAAAAAAAATTGTCTGAAGACACAGGAGAGCTGCCAAGGAAGCCAAAACCTAGACTAAATCACAAAGAGATGCTCAATTTTTTACAAGTCTCTTTTTCTTTCAGGGAGTTACCAATTCTTGGTGCTAAAGAGAAACTGATGAGCCAGGTAGAACGTAGCTGTTGCTTTCCACAATCTCATAGGGCTGGGGAGGAAATAAATGGTGGTGTGGACAACCAAGGCAACAAGGATTTGGGATATGTGACAGTTTGAAGTTCTTTTATGAATCCCCAAAAGAAAAAGATTATGTTTTTTAACTAATCCATTCCTGCGGGTGTGAGACCCTTTCGATTGGAATATGTCAGTAAGGTGAGACTCGGGTTTAGTCTCTATCCTCTTGCTGGATCTGATATAAGTGGAAACACAGAGAGACAGACAAACACACAAAAGGGGCCACCATAGTATACTGATCCTCCATGTGATAGAGAGGGCTGCAGGAAAACAGAAGCCCTGGAGGCTCAAGGAGCCGACGCCCAGGGAGAGATGAGCCATATGCCTGATAGCTCACAGCTGAACTCAAGTAGAAAGCAGAACAGCCAAGACTGATAGAGGAAGCCGAGAAAGAGACAAGCCCTATGCTTGGTTGCTCGCAGCTGAGCTCCCGGGGCTGGGCTCTGAGAGACGGTGAGCTGGAGGGGAAGGCAGAGTTCGGCAGCCATCTTTGCTACATGGCAGGACGCTAGTATCAACTGTAGATGACTTTGGTGAGAAAGCATCTTTGATGGTACCTTTATTTGGACATTTCACGGCCTCAGAATTGTAAGCTTTTCCCGAAATAAATTTCCCATTATGAAAGCCAACCTATTTCTGGCACTTTGCGTTGGCTGCCCTTTGGCAAACTAGGACAGGTGACTAAGATCCCATAAAGAAGGGAAGTTCAAAAAAATGAGTCTGATACTTTATATCAAGTTTTCTCCCAAGGCCATTGTCAATTAAGTTATACAAGGCATCAGTCAAGACGTCAAATAGAAAGCATCCAAAGAGCAGAGCAAAATTTTCAGCAGACTCATGGTGCTGGGTAAACAAAAATTGGAGTTGATGATTCACAAATGAGGTGGGATATTTAGTAACACACCTGATGCTCAACTGGCACACTTGAAAAACTATTCCTCAGAACTGGGGTAAAAGAAAGGGGGATAGAACCTTAGAAAGACTACAAACTAGCCTCAAGTCAGAGAAATATTTTATTTGTTTGAGATGGTCTGCTTATCTGCTGCCCACTGGAAGACAGGGTGAATCTCCTCTGGAGAAAACATTATCCATACCCTCTATATTTTTCCTACCAATGTTTGCCATTCAATCAAAAATTACCTAAAACACCAAAAAATAAAAATAAAATAAAAACATGGAAAAATAATTTATAAATATAAAATATAAATAAATAATAACAATAAAGAATATGACTTCATTTTGAAGTTCTCCTATGGCACTATAATGACTTACTTAATCAATCTCAAATTCAATTAATTTCCAGTCATCAGTCAAGCATTACAGGTGAACCGAGTTTGAGTCCATTTTGGATGCTTGACCACTGAGAGTTTTCAAGCCTCAAACTTCCCCCTTTCCCTTTTGCCCCAAATCAGGGCAAGGTAATAAGAAAGCACACATTTTGCATCTTTTGGCACCAGTGGGGAAATTCAAACCATGAAATCACCAAACCAAAGCCATTTGTCCCTCTTTACACAAGTCATTTTGGACCTACTTGGATGCCTGCCTTTCTTTCCCCAGAAGATCCTATTATGTGAGTAAGAAAACTTTGCATTCACTCTTGTTTCATGTATGGCTTCAACAGTCTCAACATTCAAACCAAACTTGGGTGGGAAGGTGACCAGGTGGAGGGGTTTGACCATGCCTCCCATGGGGAAACCATAAGACAGGCACAAAGCTGAAGTTCTTATACTTGGACTTTAAAAGTAACTATGGATAATACATTTTTAAAACCAGTGATGGTCTGGTTATGAATTTTACTAGAGAACTGGAATCTATTAAAAAAAGAATCACCTGGAAATTTTAGAAAAAATGTATTATTTGAAAAATTGAACTCAGTAGATGTGTTCCAGGCATATTGGACACAGATTGAGGATTCGTGAGCTAGAAATTAGGTCAGTAGAAAATAACCAGACTTGAGCATAGCTTAGAGAGACATTTATAGCCTTAAATTCATATATTAAAAAAATATGAAATGCTGAAAATCAATGATGTGGATAAAAATCAATGATGTGATTATCCATTTCAAAAAGTGAGACAAAGAACCATATGTTAAACCAGAATTACTGGGTTTGTTGTTTCAATAACCCATAGCGGCTGGTTTCACCTGCAGTGAAATCTTAGGAAGACATGGAAGAAATGCGGATGTGTCCAAAGTCTATCACAGGAGCAAGAAGAATGGGTAGGCAGGAGAGCCACTTGGCCCTGGCTTTGCACTTACATGTAGCCTCAAGTTTGAACTTCAGTTAATATCACCACACAGAATACACACAGAATGACAGGCACTGATGGGATAGAAAGTAGGAGTTGTTTCTCATGCAACTATAAATTTGTATCCTTTTCTTGACCCACAATGTCTGCAGCACACCATTAACTGCTGTTTTCTGTAAGTTCTACAACTATCTTGTGAATACTGAAATTATATATATGGAGAAGTATACTTCCCTGATAATAGTAGTATTTTATTGCATGTAAATATTAAAACTCCTGGAGCATTCATTCAGCATTATTTCTTTTCACCTTAATCCTCCTCCCTCCTCAAGCTTCCCCTCCTCCTCCAACTTCTCCTGCACCTTCTTTTTTAATATACAAAAGTCTCAGACATGGAAGGTCGACCTTGGAAAGCCTCTAGATTCCTCAATGGTCAAGTGAGCTTTCTGGATATGTGGGTGAAATATGAGTGGTGATGGAGGGCTTGCTTCCCAGTTGGGGACAGAGCTAGGAAGACTATCCTGGTATTAACTTATGACCTTATATTAGCTACATGCAGGTTCTGCCTGGAGACCCTGGGGTTACAGTTGGAGGTTCAGGGGTTCCATTATCATGGCCTAGGCTGCACACACTCATGCTTCTGTCATGGGTGATGGCTCTGACCAAACCCTGGAATATCATGGGCTCCCCTCTGGGCTTGAGGCAGAACATTCTGCTGGCAGGTTGTCTTCAGCCCCAGAGGTGCCACCAGTGCTGGATTAACCAAAGAACAAAACTATGCAGGTGCTGGGGCACAGCTAAATAGGAGCACCTTCCAATCACCTCTCCAAGAAAATAAGAGAGTTCACATTTGATAAACTTATTCATATTTTAATTTTGCCATTGGGAGATAAATCAACAAAACCTCTTTTACTTTCAGCTTGCATATAAGTTGCCTGTCATTTTGAGCAAGTTGTATTTTATTTGAACTAAAGTGGGGATGCAACAGAATTTGGTGGTGGTGGTTGTCTTAAGTACTCAGAGCCTGCAGAAGTCATATCCTGGACCTGGTAACCATACCCTGGATTTGCCAGGATCCTTGTGCCTCCTGGGCTCTCTTTGCTAGCATGCACATTTCCAGTTTTACATCTCTATTTTCTATGTGGCCCCACATTGCCAATCCCACCTTTACCAAACCATTGGCTTTCAACTCCCAGATTTAGGCAGTCTAGATATCATTCCACTTTTCCTTTGTTTCCCCTTTACAGGGCATTTTTTCTTCAAGATTTTACAGTACAATTTTGTATTTCTAAAGCAACGCCCACAGGTTATTTTAACCCCTAAAACATACTTATGACCTAAAATTTATGCTCCTACTACTGCCCCCAAGATTCTTCAACTAGAATCCAAACATCTTTTAGTGGAAAGTGGGATGTTTTTTTTTTTCACAAGTTCACAGAATGACCAGCTAATCTAAGCTTGGAGGGGGTGGAGGGGGGTGGGGAGGAGAATAATGTTGTCTTTGATCTCCATTCAGCAGTTTTAATTCTACTTCCTCAAATCAAAGTTGGGATTCAGCACTTTAGAGTGTCTTTCCTGCTCTACAGTTTCTGCCTGTGCCTATTATTAAGTAAAATGAGTAGACAATTTCCAGAACATGTTTAGAGCAGTGGGATAGAGAGAGGACAGAATATTGATAACCTTTTCCTTTGCAAGGGTGGAATAATCAGAAGGTAAAGAGAAAAAAGATTCCAGGACTTCGTTTCTCCAGGAAAAGAGGTAGAATAAATGTCTATAGAAATCCAAGAGCCATATGTAGATATTAGACCTGTCAATAAGTACTAACTTCAAGTCTCTACTGACTTACCTCCACCAGTTTGTTGGCATGTTCACGGAAAACCTGGGCATATTCTTTCACTTCCTTTTCATTCCCACTCTTTGCGGCCTCGATGAGAACTAGCAAAGGGACGTTGGTTTCCAAGAAAGAATCAGATATGTGATCCATAACTGCCTTCCGAAGCTATAGAAAAACAAAACAAAACAAAACATGCCATTAAGGTCTAAAAGAATTGTCAATATATTTTTTCTAAATTATTGATTATTTCTTATTACCCATGAAAATAATTTTCCAAGTAATTATCACATCAAAAGAGCAAACAAAAACATGAAAGGTGGGGGGAGGCAAAGGACTGTTGGATGACTCTGAATTAAATGTATTAACAAATGTCAGCTTGAAAGACCATGGCTTGTAGTTCGATACGCTATATGTTCTCCCAATCAAAGGTTGCCTCTTATCTTTTATTGGCCCAAATGTCCCTCTTTACGAGGTTTTGAATCCTGATATAGTTCAAGGACTTGGATTCCTAATAAAAGGAGAATTTTAGACATCAACTAGCAAGTGGGGAAAAGTCTGGATGAAGAGCTAGGCCTTGAAGCCAAGCCTAAATCTTTACCACTTTCCAGTCTCCTGGAAAGATCCATTGTTGGTACTCAATGGAGGTGCCAACATCAAAGGTCTATGTCTCAAAAATGTTTCTTCCAAAAAAATATTTTTTTTGTCCAGGTGCTGTGATGTTATAGTTGCTTTGCTCCAGAAAAAAAGTACTAACAATGATTCTTCAAAGTTAGTAAGAATAAACAGACCCAAATCTCTAACTATAGAATTATACATCATTCCCACTTTGTTGAAATAAGGACAGCTACATAAAAAAGAATTGAAACTGTCCTTGAACAATCCCCTCAGGGCTGCTTTGTTCATAGTTGTCTGAATGTATATAGGGAGAAACACCCCAAATACAAATAGACACAAAAGCAGATGGGAAACAATGCGTATGTTTTCTAAACAAATGTACCCATACAGGAGTATTCAGGCAAATCTTTTGATAGGGAGATACATACACATTTATTACGGATCACAGAGGGAACATGTAAACACATCTCAGTCTCTTTTAACACTAATCGCCAAAAAGTACATATGTGTGTATATATAATTTAGTTTGGCTTGACTTTAGATTTGGTTTGACATTTCATCATACAAAATATAATTAATCCTATGTTAACAAATTGCATAGTTACTCATTTGGCAATAGGTATCAAATTATTGTCTGGGAATTATGTTGGTTATTGGTAAGCTAACAATTCTAGGTACATATAACATGCGAGATACGCAACCAAGATATTCACGTATCGTATAACACTTGAACCCTACAACAGCACTACAAGTCAGGGACTATTTTTATACCAGTTTTTGAAATGTAGACTCTAGGACTTAGAAAAGATAAATAGCTTGCCTGCAATCATAAGATAGTAAGTGACAGAACCCACAATACAAAGCCACAAAGGGGATGGTACAGGGAACATTTGAAACTGACCTAATACTGCTGTCCTCCAGGACAGGACCCCACTTATGAAAAACCACTAGGAATGCAATCAAAATTGAGTAGGACAGGGACAACCAGAGATCAAAGAAAGAGAAGGTTCGGGTAAAGTGGGGAGACACAAGCAGAGGTCAGGTTATCTCAAAATCAAGCCATGGTATTTTTTCACACCATACAAAAATAACGGAAGTGAAAGATCTATAAGGGAGAACAGCTATCTGCACCAAGCCCCTTTCTAAACTTTCAGCAAGAATAATTTCACATAGAATTAAGCAACTAAAAATCATTGTGGTCATATCTCATATAAAGCTAACATTTTAAAATTAAGAATAAGAAAAAGAATATCATCCCTAAACACACTGAAAGCATTCCAGAAGGATGTGCCTTCAAAGGAGAACAAAACTATTACCTACTATTTCAAATAAATCAAAAACATTAAGAAAGTGGTATAAGATATGAAAGAACAGTATAAACTAGGAATTAACAAAACTCAAGAAATAATTATAAATAAAAGAACAATCATTGTGAAAAAGAATGCTAAACAAGAGTGAATAAATACAACAGCAAATACCTTAACAATAAAAGCAGAAAAGAAGAGAAAAAAGTAATATCCAAAAGAAATGATAAAAATGATACATGAAAGGATTTAAGAAAAGATGACAAATATTGAAACTAGGCAAAGAAAATTTGCTACATGGCTACCAGGGGTCTCTGAAGAAAAACATCAGGGCAAGAAAACAGAACAAATACTAAACATTGTAATTCATGGAAACTTTTCCAAATATGTACACACATGTATATAAAATTACATTCTGAAAGAGTATATCATGTACCTGAGAAACTGACCAATAACTGTTAAACAAGACATATATTAGTTAAACTACTAGATTTTAAAGAAAAAAAAAAAGGGGAAAAAAATCCCTTGTATATTTAGGCAAATAGAGCAAATGGTTTATAGAAGAAAATTAGATTCTCACAGAATTTTCTTTGTTAAAAAAGTAACTTTACTTCAAATTCAAAAATATAAAATAACAGAAAAAGGCAGCACAACAAGTTATGCAAGCATTGCTCCTAAAAAAGTTCTGTCCAGGCACCTTTAACTCATCTAATTCCAACTACTATATCAATTGTTCAGACACTTTCAACAGTGAAGCTTTGTACTAGAAGAAACTGAAGTAACTTATTTAAGGCAAGAAGGAAAGAAAATGTGACCTAAGATGTTTATATCCAGCTAAACTGATTTTCAAGTATGTAAGGCATTGGTAAAATCTGATCAACATGCAAGAACTCAGAAAATCTAGTTTCCATGAAACTTTCTTGGGCAATCTATTAAAGAATGGGGTTTAATAACCAAAATAATTATAAATACATCAACATAAACACTAACAGTGAACATTAAATGTATGCTTATTTGTCTTACCAAGAATAAATAATGGTTGAATGAGAGAAAGAATAATATGAAATGGTTGTATGCTTTGACAATGAAAACATGGTACAGTAATGTAAAAATGAAAGCAGAAAAGGGATAGAATATGCAAAAATAATTTAACTGTTTTATGTAATTTTAATTTAGTTAGTAGTGGTGGTATAAATATTGTCATTTTAAAAGTATAGGTATAATAAGGCAAATTACTAATTATGAGATTTTAGTACTACCATATTCTGTGTCCTTGATAATCAGGAATATCAGTGTGGGAGAAGGATGTTATATAGAAGAGGCTAACGAAAGACCCTATATTTCTAAATCTGAATTAGAAATATCAATATGAAATTATAAGATTTCAGATTGAAAATGCATGCATGCACACACACACACACACTCACAATTTCCCATTTCTGTACAAGGAAAAGTCCTGAAAACAATGTCCAACCCAGTGGCAATAAATATCTTAAAGATAATTTTCCACTAAAATAAACCAGGGCTTCTTGGAAGAACAGCTGATTCCAGGTACTCTGAGGCTGGGAATATAAAATTAAGACTGAAATATCTTGCCATACCATATAGCAAAGAGCTATCAAAAACTACTAGGGTCATGTGAAAACAACTCAGGAGTCCCCTATTGGCCAAAGATGAGACAATTTGAACTTCATGAAGGATAAACATTTCAGTGGATTGAAACTCATCAAATACATTTAAATCATGATTTTTTAATGACTAAAAAAAGAAAACACTAATGTTCACTTTGGCAACCAATTCTTTTTCTTCAAAGAATGAAGAATTCATCATGTCTTTCCTATATGAACTGGAATTCTGGATAACAAGGGAAATGGCTGTTTATAAAATTATTCCAGTCAGCAAGTGAAAGCAAAATGATAGAATTAGAATATTACCATTTCTTAGCCTTTAACTAGTTAATAAATCTAGACAATGAGCATCTGTGGTTGATGGCATCATAAAAAATAGACAAACAGACATTATGTACCTTCTGATAGAACAGCACAACCCCAGAGAAAGTCTTGCAAAAGGGATCAAACATGAAAATGATAGAGACTCTGCATTGCACTGGTGATTTGCAGGAAATACAGAGAAGAGAAAAACAGACGGAACTGCACCACACACCTCCAATCAGTAGATTCCATACTGTGCAGAAACTGCAGATCAAAGTGCTCAGGTTCTTCAAGTGATGGATTATACGCAAACAGATGGGTTATAAGCAAAAGGAAGGGACAGAAGATGAACCAGTAGATTAAGAGAAACGTGAAAGTCATAGTCCCAAAAGTCAGCAAAACTAAACTCTAATACCTAAAGATGGATACTTTGGTGATAAAATCCCAAAGAAACAAAAGGAACTATAAAAGTCTGGATAATGGTTACTTTTAGAGGGAGGGAGGGAACCTATGGAGGGGCTTCTAGGGAAGTAGGTGGAATTCTATTTCTTGGCCTGGATAATGGTAACAAGAGCATTTGCATAATAATAATTCAATAAGCTCTGTCTTCATTGTGAGTGGTTTTCTATATTCATGTTTTATTTTGCCACAGAAAAGTTAAAAAAAATACATGAACAAGCATTTCTCATATGTATTCCTTCACATATTTTTTTTCAATTCCATCTGGATGGAATACAGATAACCTCCAGGGGGACCCAGGAAGTCATAAGTTGAAGATGACAAACCACCTGTGGTGGCATGACACTGTATGTACCCCCCAAAAAAACATGTTCTTAAAGTTAATCCATTCCTGTGAGTGTGAACCCATTGTAAATAGAACCTACTGATGATCTACTTCAGTTAAAGTGTGGCCCACCTCAATTAGGATGAGTTATAAAGGAATGAAATTCAGACAAAGAAAGAAAGCCACAGGAAGCAAGAAGTTGAAATCAATTAAACCCGAAAGAGAAGGGAGAGACTAGGAGATGCCTCCATGTACCTTGCCGTGTGACAGAGAAACAAGGATCGCTGGCAGCTAGACCCAGGAAGCCAGTCTTTGGGGCATCCTTGATTTGGACTTTTTTCCAGACTCAACCCACGAGTGAATAGATTCCCACTGTTTAAGCCAAACTATTTCATGGCATTTGCTTAAGCAGCCCAGGAAACTAAAACACCACCCTTACCCATCATCCCTCAGGCCCTAAAGGCACAGAGGAAAACTTTCTAGAGTCCCGTTCCCCACCCACTACTATTACCTAACCCTGACTGAGAAATACAACTCTGTTGAGGTGAAGCCATTGCACACCTTGTGGTATATTTGTTACAGTAATTAGCCTACCGTTATTTAACTACAACACCCCAAAACAGACTCCTTTTTTTCTTTTTTGACAATTCTGCTTTCTTTTAGCCTGCCTTTAATTCCCTAGATGCTTTCTGGAAGCTTGCTAGAAATGCAAACTCAAGGCCCAACCCTAGATCTCCATTTTAATCAGAATTTGCATTTTAACAAAACTTCCAGGTGATTCTTCTGCAGGTTAAAGTTTGAGAAGCCCTACCTGGGAAGACCTATTGTTTCAGTCAAATTCTTAATATTAACCAATAGAAACCAATCCTGGCTCAGTGAAGCAGAAAAGCTGCTTGCTCGTTGGTTCACAGAAAGGACACACGGAGGCTCTGTGCCATGAGTTTTTGATTCAAAGTCTTAGGAGGTGGACCTGATCTTTTTCTTGGTGAAATACAGGTCCAAACTCTGGATCACGTGCCTATACCTAGTCATAAGAGTGCAAGAGGCAAATGGTGGAAGGCCATTAGTTTCAAATACCAAGATTCATAGAATGGGTAATTCTCCAAATATAGAAAAGGAAGTCAGATGCTGATCCAGACAAACATAGGAACAATCAAGAATAAACCTGGAAGAACACTAATTCGGGGACTCAAGAATGGATGGAAAGTGGAAAAGATAGAGACATATTTATAGGAAATAGCTAAAGGGCAAAGGGTTTTTCATAAGGAACAATATCAGAAACCATGAACTAGGACGGGGTTGGCAAGTTTGCTACAACACTTCCTTTATATGCCCACACCAGACATGGTTAATCAATCACAACCTTCTTTTATGCCACTTTAATAATCCTTCTCACGGCAGTGCTCCAAAGAGCTGCTACTAATCAACCCTATTATTTTTCCTGCAAGATGAAAGTTTTCTCTCTTCAGCAAACTATAGTTAAAGTTTTATTGTCTGAACCACCCAAGTGCCATCTTGACTTTCAGAAACTAAAAGTGAGCATCTAAGAAGTCTAGGCTGGGCTGATGATATTTAGCAAATGTCTGACCATTTAACATCTGTCTTATTATTTAGACAGATGTTGAGAAAAAAACCCTCTTAAGAATAACAATATTAACTTCTTCACTACTGTGATGTAAGACATACCAAACAAGGACAAATTCCAGGCAAGGGATAGTTTTCAAAACTATGAAGCCTTAAATCTTCCAACAGATACAAGTACTTCAAGTTCTTTAGGAATGCTGACATATTTTTGCCATATTTCCTTCAGCTTTGGGGTGTAATTGTTATTAAAAATGAAAAATCACAGCAACAAAGTGACTGGGCCAGGAGCCATCTGGCCTAGAGGGCTCGACAAGAATTGAGCCTCATTAAGTCAGACAACATTTAGCCAGTCTGAAGGTCAATTACGGTAATCAGTCAGTGCAATAATCCACCCAAAGCCACTTTAATAAGCAAAGGGGCTGTCAATGTACAGATACCATTGATAATGACCCGACTGTTCATTGTCTGGGCTGGGGCTGGATGTAGGTGAGGGAGGAGCAAAGGCACATTTTTGAAGCCTGGGAAAGAGCACTTACAGAATGATCACTGGTTTATTATGTTTCTTTTTAAGAGAAACATGAAATTCATCGGTCACTCTATCCATTATCCTGATGGCACCTACAATCTTCCTTGAAGCAAAATCATTTTAATTGGGATTTAATTGGGATTCCTTGGTGGAACCAATTACCTCTGAAAAATGAGCAGTTCACAGTCCATACTCCACCCCTATCCCTGGCCTGCCCAAATTCAGGCTCTACTGAATCTATTAAAAGCAGAACTATCATCATTAGCAACACCTCTTTGCGTGGTCTCAGTAGAAAACACTTGGTGGTGAAGTTTAGCCAGATAGCTTTGTCCTCTAGATATTTCCTTCAAGAGTGCTGATACAATTATGATAAAAGTAAGATATCACCCTGATGGAATAAGGAATATTGATGCAAACTTAGATAATTATAGTAGATTTAGTGCATAAATGGCCCCATTCTTCATGCCTCCTTGAAACAATGCCTGATGTCATATAATTCTGTAGTGCCCTCTCTCTCTGAATCTGGGCTTGGCCATGTGGCAAATGTAAGGCCAATGGATCTTCACCACCGCTATGCAAGCAGAGGCTTGAAAGGCCTTTCACCACTAGGCTTGTCTGCTGTGCCCTCTATTATCCCCATTAGAGGGATATGCCCAGGCAAGAGCTCTGGTCCCAGGAAGCGGGTAACAAACACGTTTAATAGAATCTAGTCATCCCAATTGTCCCTGTCAAGGCTATCCTAGATCAATCAAGAGCCACTGACTCCAGACACATGAAAAAGCCCGGCCACCATAACCATCCCAGGCTAGTGGGAAACAAATAGTTGTATGCCACTGAACAATTGTTGTGTTTGGCACACTGCACCATTGCAACAATAGATAAGTGACACAATAATATATATATATATAACTAGACTCATTTTTGGGGTGGGAGAGACATCCTGGAAATAACTTTCTGATCCATCAGTTAACTAGTTTGATGCAAATCCAATTCAGTTACTTGGTCAAAGCCACAGAATTAATAGCAACCTGCTCCACGTGTTCCATTTTACAGCCATGGAACGTGTTTTAACACATCACGGTTGCAATTCCTTATGTCTATAGCTTAATGCTTTAGTTAAAAAACTGTAACAAAGACACAAATCTTGGGGTCTAAGACAGGGAAGGGTTGATCGGGGTATCGGGGGTCCATCCTTAAGGAGAGTAGCAGGAGGTTGGCTCCTTCTGCTACTTTCATTTTCTGCCCCATCACACTCAGATCTGTGCCAAAGTCTCCTTCTCTCTCCAGGACATGCGAAGGCAATTGCCTTCATGGGAAGAGGCATTGAAAGGTTGCCTCAGGGTCCCAGGTAGTGCTGTAATTATTGTGCAACTCCAGATGGTCTCAATCCAGCAGGTGCAGTAACTTCTTAGCTTGGTGTTCTTAGAAATGTTAGCAAAAAAATGGGCACCACATGTGCTATAGTAAGAGTAAATGAAAGAGAGATTGGAAGAATGGAGGGTCTATGCAGAAGGAAAAAGTGGGCTTTGGTAGTAATGCATGGAGAGAGGTGGTGAGGAGGGTAGTAAAGGATTGGGGAAAATTAATATTTCATATCAATAAACTTCACTGAGTGCTTATTATGTGCCAGACACTGTTCTAAACACTTTACTTAGAATAACTAATTTACTTCTCTCAAGAGCTGGATACTATTTTCACCATTTTCCAGATAAGAAAATTGAGGCAATAGAATGAAGTCACTTGCCGACATAGTTAATAAGTGCCAGGGCAGGATTTAAAACCAGGTTGCCTGGCCCCAGAGTTCATGATTTAAATTAGTAGCATAAATGAACAGAATATGGCTACTGTGTCACCTTTACATACATTATTGGCAAAAGGCAATGATGTACTGGTGATGGTGGAGAAAGTTCTAGTAGTATCCATGGTCCAGCTTGGATGGTGAGTGTGGTAGTGTAAAGAGGATTCTAGAAGCCACCCCACATGCCACACCTGGGGCAATAGGATCAAAAAGAAGAAAAATCCAGTAGAGAGGATGGAAGAACAGCCCCGGTGACTGATGGACACCCAAGAGAGAAGCAGTGATACCACCAGAGGCAGAGGTGGTGCTGAGTCCCAGTGAATCCCCACTCCCAGGGCCGAGAGGAACCTGCTATGTACTCACTGTGAGACTCTGTGACTTCCTGGGGCTAGAGGAGGTTGTAAAAGTGATGGCCTCATGGTTTATGCGATGCCTGCCGCAAAAATGTATTGACAAATTATGCTTGTTCTTATACAGGCATCTCATTACAACTTATTAGCCAAAGTATCTTAAAATGGTAAATTTTGGAATGCTCAGTAAAGTGTGTTTCTCAGAATTCTTACTCGAGCACAAACTAAGAACCAAGAGAAGGACCCATGAGCTAAGGAAGGCAGAAATGATGCGATCTACTTTCCATGCTTTGATATGGTAATTATGATATATATGGAATTCCACAGGCCAGGTGATGGCTGAGGTAGACAGAGATCTTCTTTATTACAAAGAGATCTTTGAAAGCTATGGAGGCAGGTTAGTACGATGACAATCAAACATTCCAGTTTTTATTTTTATTCTTCAGAGTTCTAGGATCAAACTATATTCAACCTAAATAGTTCTACCTATAATATCGTCCAGATGTACAGGGACATCCAAAAGTTAGGCAGAACCAGGGACTGCTTGAACCAGATGTCATCCAGCAATCACAGGGACTCATAAATACTGCTTTCATTAGCTCATGGGGCCTGCGATTTGTTTCTCTGATGAATGGGGGCGCATTTTTTTGACCCCTCCAGTAAACAGGCAGTGTAATTCCTCTGTAAAGTGACTATTAGAATGGTTTAAATGTCCTTGCCTACAAGCTGAAAGGCATAGTTAACACTTTTTACATAAGCTAGAAGACCAAAATTCAGCTGTCAATCAACCAGGGCAGAAAGGAATGACTTGACAAAATCATCCGTTAAGTCTGACAGGAGTCAAAAACGCAAGGCTTTCTTCCAACTGTTTAAATGTATGTGTGACAAGGGAATATTAATTGCATAAGACAAAACATTTAAAGGTATTAGCTCAGCACTACTAGACTATTTTATCCAATTAAGGCAATTCATCAATGTAAATAACTGCATTTTCTTCAGCAAACCAAAAGAAATGTAGTTGATGGATCATAGTATTCTAATAACCCATTCAACCCACTTCCTTATTTCATGGAAGGGCAGGATGATGAACGGATAGCTACAGCTTAACCTCAAAACTCGGGGAAAAATTGCTGTCTCAAAAATGAACACAAGTTGTATGTGTATGGGATGAGACATGAGGAGTGTATGGTGTATATTGAACAACCTTCAAATAGATGTTACAGAATTGTTTTGCACAAAGTCTGAAAACTACAGAGGTTAGAAGAATGTGAAATAGTTCCCTGCAAAAGAAAGTGCAAGAAAAAAAATGGGTCTCCCCAGCCAACTAGAATCACAGAAGCTTAAACTTGGACCAGATGTCAAAGGCTGAGTGTACAATTTAAATCTACCCAGTGAAAGGACATTCCTGCAATACCTTTTTAATGGATGGATGTTCATTCTTGAAAAAACAGAAAAAAAGGCCTCCTCATGATTTGTTCTCAATTGTACACTTCAACATTTCTTTATGAATGCCTCTCTGATCTCAAGGGAAACAATTGATCCATAGTGATAAATCTACACAAATGCTACACTTTTATTAAGGAAGTCTAAGTGTTAAGTCAAATAAAAGAAATGACAGTGAATGCACAAAATATATAATGGGGTAGATATTGATGAGATTCACTCAGAAGAGACAGAAACCTTATTATAAGAGCAATAAGAAGTACTCAGAGAGGAAATAATGCTTTATCCCTTACTTACTTTTACACTCTTTACTTATGGTTGGGTTTTCACTCATTTATTTCTCTGCTAGTATCTGAGAAGCTCCTGGTGTACAAAGCATACTGTTTAGTCCCAGAGATATAGAGATAAACAGGACAAGCCATCTTCTCTCATTAACACTGAAAAAGGCCTCCACTGTCTCAGTTCCCAGTTACTAGTAAAGCTAAAGTGATCAACTTGACCTCATACATGCTTGGCTGGCCTCATAAAAGATGCTTCTTGAAGGTGAGCATGAGGTATTCTTGCTGTGTTTGAGGCTGGCCTAAAGAACACTGTGGAAAAATCCAAATTGGTCGTGTCACATTGCTTAAGCTTCACATCACATGGTTTAAGCTTCTTTCTAACTTAGACTCTCTCAGGATTTCTCCACCCCTCTATGAAGACCACCCACTCTTTCAATTTTCCAGTTTGTTAGTCCAGAAGATTTGGTGTTTCAAAAGGTTTTGATTTTAGGCAGCAGTGGTGAAAATTTTATATGTGATACCAGAATAAAATTTTTTTAAATAATTCATGTATCTACACAACACAAACTATAAACCCTAAGTTATACTTATTATAGTTGACAGTATAGTTATAAAAATGTGATTTCATCAATTGTAACAAATGTACTACATAATATAAGGTGTTAGTAATAATAGTGCAGTATCAGGGAATCCTGTATTTTATGCATTATTGTTTTATAAACCCACAACTTCTCTAATAAAACTAATTAAAAACTAAAAATAAATTTTGAAAAAAGAGTGAAGGTGGAAAAGATATTTCTAGTTGGCTAACTCACTCAGATCCCTTAACCCATACCAAAAAGTAGACCAATTCTGCATATTTGCAAGGCCTACTCAGCTTCTGGCTGGTTATTGCCTTGAATAATAATCCTGTACATGACCGGTTTTTATAGCCTGCAGAGAACTTTCCTAGACATTATTTCATTTGACCTTCCTTACAATGTAATGGTGGGGGTGAGGGGTGCAGTTTGCAAGGCAAGCATCATTTTACATATTGGATAGATGATAAAAGGGAGGATCCTACTGGCTGCACATAGTAAGCACCAGTATTGGGTCTTCTGTTTTAAAAAATAGTGGTATTTTATCTAAGGGCCATGTGTTTATGGACCTGGCTATTCAAGTATACAAATCCCAACTGAAGAAAGGTTACCTTTCTTTCCAGCCCTCAATCCCACACCTCGTTACTCATCCCCGCCACGGGCTGCCTAACAAGCATTGCCTACCACAAAAGAGAATCTAAGATAGGTGCCTGGATATTTTTTTCTGAATATCTAACATCTGCCATTGATTATCTGATATTGAATGGGCACAAGCTGTTTGAATCCAGGGAGAGAGGGTCAACTGTTGCATCCCTAACAAGAAAAGCAAAACCCAGCAAGGATCCTTTGGAAGCTTATGAAAGGCTGCCCAAAGAAAATATTTAATCCTCACACAATTAGCAGTTGGGGAAGACATCACTGACTGGATGGATTTGATGGCAGTTTAACAGCAGAATCTAAAAGTGTGCAGTTAAAGAATTTGACGACAGATACAAGAGAAAGGAACTCTTTAAAACTACTATTTCTTTCCAACAGGGTGAATCCTACATAGTGTGGTAGGATTTGTACCAGTTAGTCTAGCCCCATCTTTCTATTGCCAAGGCCTGCCATTCCACATTACAGAACAAGCTCTGTGAATTTTAGAAGAAATCCTCACTAGAAATACAAAAGTCCCTGGGAGGACCCCAGCTAAAACTAATCAATTCAGGGGAGTGGATGTGGGTCAAGCGACTGAGCTCCCATGTACCAAATGGGAGGTCCCGGGTTTGGCTCCTGGTGCCTCCTGGAGAAGACGAGCAAGACAGTGAGTTGGAGTGACGGGAAGGTGTGGTGAGCTGACACAAAAAGATGACGCAACAAGAAGACACAAAGAGGAAAGACAATGAGAAACACAGCAAAGCAGGGAGCTGAGCTGGCTCGAGCTATTGAGCAACTCTCTCCTACATGGGAGGTCCCAGGTTTGGTTCCCTGCCGCCTAAAGAGAAGACAAGCAGACACAGAGAGCACACAGCAAATGGACACAGAGAACAAGGCAGCGAGCACAAATAATGAGGGGTGGGGGTGGGATTAATTAATTAATTAATTTTTAAAAAACAAATCATTTAATCCTCTAGGTAGCAGATGAGTGACAGCTCAGTTCACTTGACCAGGATGGGTAACTTGGGGAAATAAAATGTTATTGAGAAAGGGGGAAGGGAAGACAAACACTTGTTTGTTGGAACAGATGTCACTGATAAATGCACCTTTGAGCTTCTGACCATTTGTAGTCATTAAAGAGCCCATCACACTTTCTAAAATGGAAAATCATTCACCATGTACTCTACTCTCCTCCAGTTATGGATAATTGCATTCTGAGGAACTAACTTCTCTCTCCAGAGTTCTGCCTCCATATGCTATATTTCTTTACTTCCTGTCTTTAAGTATTGAACAACTTTGCATTTCCAACAGCTGCTGAATTTTTCCCCAGAGGGCTTTTACCTCAAATAGAGGTTCAATGATTACTCCACATTCCCGACTTTGTGGAAATCCTAGGAAATGACAGGTGCACTTGCTGTTTAAGGGAAAGGCAAGAGGCAGTCGGATTCAAGGTCTCCCAGCTTTTCAGGGAATCATCACATTTGTTTTTGTTTTTTGTGGGGGTTTTTTCACTTTTACATCACATTTGTATTTTCTCAAGCTAGACTTCTTCTAAACCACGGGTCAGCAAACTTTACCTATAAAGTGCCAGATAGTAAATAATTTAGTCTTTGTGGGTCAGTCGGTCTCTTCCATGGTGATTCAACTCTGCTGTTGAGCACAAAAGCAGCCAATACAACTTTAATTACATAAACAGGCAGAGGGCTGATTTGGCTCATGGGCAATAGTTCACCGACCCCTGTTCTCGACGGTTTCATTAGTGGGTTTTAGTCTTATGGTTCTGTCACTCTGTCCATAAATTGCTACTACAAATCCCTGGCTATTTCAAGCTCCATTCACTCACTCACAGCTTACTTATAACTGAGCATCTGCTGTGTCCCAAACCACCTACTTAAGAAGAGAATGGAGGAGGTTAGAGAGGACCTCTCAAGAGTCCATGAATGGCAGGTTTGACTGATATTATTTGACTGAGTTAACTTTTGCTCTTTCCTTGCTTCTCTGTTGGAAAACATAGGTTATGCCAGTAGTCTCTAAGCACCTGCCTTTGCAGGAGAAGCTTTGAGGCAAGGCAAGGAAAAGAGGGGTAAAGCATAAGGCAGAAGTTGTTGGCTTTCTCTAAAAATTCTGTGCTTTAAGAGATTGTTTGGTGGGGATGCCCAGCCTACTTAATACAGTTGTTCTAACCTGGACAGGACCCCAAAAACTGATATTTCCCCTTACTTTGGCAAAAGTATTGAAAGCACTGTCCATGGACTGCACAGAGAGCACCAGGCAAGCTGGTTGCTGTGGTGATATATACACACAATGACTAACTGATCAGTCACAAGTTATCCCCTTTCACCTAGATCTCATGGATACAGCCTCAGGGTCATATTGATCTTTGCCTACTGATTTCAAAGGCGCTGAGGGAAATCTGCTCAGAATCAGGCATGGTTCATTAGTGCTGATTTCTTCCTACACATCTGCAACTCAGGACACTCCTTCTTCTACTCATAACTGTGCGGACCTCCCAGTTTGCTTTGCCCAAAGATGTTTTTCAGTTTTTCAATCCCCTTCCTTTACACAGCAGCAACTTAAGACCATAACTGTTTTCAGGCAACCTGATCTTCACAGAAATTGAAGGAATCATATAAAAATATAGAAATCCTGCCCTTAGCAGTCAACAGGATTCAAGCACCCTGGACAAAACTAAGAAAGTATGGAATGAGAGAGGATGGGGTTGGCACTGATTAATCACCCAAACTTCTGACCAGGACTTATGATTGGATCAAGGAGAGAATCTTCTCTTATCACCAAAGTCCTCATGACAAATAGTTCTCTTTTGATTCTGGAACATTTGGGCACGATCCATTCAATGGTGTCTCACTGAATAAACCAAGCAGGTCTGCCAGCCTCCTGATCTGTATTTCATCAGATATACCCTCAGTTAAAATGATAGTTCTTTACTATTTACACTATGAATAATTAGAAAAATACTGATCAAAATCCCTTTCACAGTGTTTCTTCCATGAGCTAGACACAAATCTAATATGGACAGTTTAAGGAAGGAAAAATAGTTATTATATTAATCTTTTTTTTTTTTTTTAAGTAAACAATTTTTTAATTCTTTTGTAAAGAACAGTCGATGCATGCAAATAAAATTGGTACTCCCAAACACTAGTCTTGAAGATTGTACAACCTTTCTGGAAAGCCATTTGGTAATATGCACCAGGATCTTTAAATGTTATAGCTATTGGCTGCCCAGTAGGGTACTAAATTCTGTTTATGTTTCAATATATTTTCAAAAAGTATATGTATTTAAAAACAGACTAAAAGAAAAGAAATAAGGTTATCTCATCTCTGTATTTTTCCAAATTTTCTATTATATATGTATAGCAGTTAACTGCAATTGAATTCAAGTCCCTCTTCTTACTGATAGAGTTACTGTGCACAAGTTTTTTGATGTTTCCTCACATGTAAAATCAGAATTGTACCAGCTTCATAGGGTTGTTGTATATGGTAATACGTGTAATGTGTTTGGCTATTTTTATTATATTCAGCATAAAGTTATTTAAAAAAAACAAAAACAAACCAGTGATGAATTGTACCTTCGTAAGTTGTATCTCAATACAGCTGTTTAAAAGAATTCACTGTGATGGAACAGTTCTGGTAACACCTTTTACTTCATTTAGTTGTTCACTTGTAGTCAAATACTAGCCCCCAAAAAATGCAATTGAAAAGTTCCTATTTCCATTTAAGTTTGGGCAATTATTCATGACAGAAGGTAAGTAAACTAATGCTTGCATGATAAAGCCCCATCTTACAAACAAAACCCAAACAACTCATAGTTTGTAGCTTTATTGCAACTTTCCTCCAATGCTTTCTGTGACCCAGGAAATTCCTGGTATTTTCCTATCAGACTAAAGAAGAAACACAGTATCACAGACTTTGAAGTATTAGGGAGTTTAGACCCTATATTCCATATATGACCAGTTCCAAAGGCACACATTTTCCTAGAGGCTGTAGTTCTTCATTTCCAGGACCAGGTGAAGAAGGTGCAGCCCCGTCGATCGATAAAAACGAGAGTGGTGAATTAGGGCTAGGACCATTTCTTAGTGACATTGAGATGGTTGAGCTGGTCTACAACAAATCTATGAGCGGGAAATTTGGAAGTGGTGGCTGCCTTGATGGCCTCAAAGGCCTGCGCCTTGCGGACCGCGGCGTGGCCATACTCCTGCTCCGCGGTGAGGTAGGGCCTGCTCAGCCAGTAGTGGTTCTCCGCTTCGATCTCCAGGCGACGGATCATGTTCTGCTTAGCACGTAAAGAGACGGTCCGTGGCCGCCAGTGCTTCCCGATCCACTGATGTCCAGGAATCTTATTGCGGCGAAGGAACGCGGTCAGGAACATGGTGCCAAACCCACTCCTTCGAGTCGAGCCGGGCGGACCGCTGGCCAAGGCCACAGCGGAAGCGCGTCCTCTTCTCGAAGCCTATTATATTAATCTTGAAGCCTATTATTATGATTATTATTGGGAAACTCAAGATAGATAATTCATTGATATTTACCTTATGCTCTTCCCATTAAGAGAATTTTAATAAAACATATAAACTAAGACCAAAAGGAATCAACTTTAACGACTACAGTCATTAAAAGGACAGGCTTCGAAGTCAGCCAACTTGAGTTCTCTCAGTGTCTGAACTTCAATATCTTACACTGTTTAAAAAACTAATATATAGATGTAACAATATGCCCTCTGCAGAATTGTTTCAGGTATAGTAGATGGAGTGTCAAGGAAAGATAGACACTAAATAAATATCAGACAGTTTCAGTGGGCATTTTTGCTTTTCTGAATTTCATATCTAGGTACAAACAGGAGCAATGGGTCAGATTAACAAAGAGCTGGTTATTTCCATTGCGTGAGTGACAAGAGGATCAATGGCTCAGTCCCCATACCTAATGGGACTTAGCAATCAGGACTATGGAAAAAGCAGGCCAATTTACTGTTGAGAAATGGCTTCTTAAGCAATAGTAACTATTATCTGTAAGTCTTTGGAACTCAGTAGAATTCTTTACTGAAGCTTTTATTTGGACCTTAAACTTGGGTAAAGTAGAAAAGAAACATCAGTTTTGCAGTACACAATCAACATCAATGGTAGATAATTACCAAACCACTGATCTTTACCTCAATTTGCTTATGAATAAAATTGCCTAGTAATGGGACAAACTGCTGAGGGAAGGGTGAGAGCCCATATCTAATGCAGACTGGCAGAGGGGATCTTAAGGATGCTGATGAAAGACCTGTTGCCCTGGGAAGACCCTGAACTAAAATCCCTTGCAGTCACATCCACATCTAAGAGTCTATGAATCCATATTACCTTTATCAAAGACAGTTGAAAAATAAGCACAAGTGTTATTAGCCTTATTTCTTTTCTATCTCTCCTTTTCCTCTAGATTCTACACACTCCATGATTTTTTTTTTTTTTTTTTTTTTTTTTTTTTTTTTTTGGTATCTAAAAAGCTTTATATATATAATCTTCATTCGGTTTTTAAAATAAGTATTCAAAGAGATTGTATCCTTCTTCCTCAAGTTAAAGATAGGTGTGATTTTTCTCCCTCTCATTGGGAAACATTCTTTATCAAGTTGATTAAGTTCCTTAGCACTTCTTTTTCCCTGTATGTGAAGGACATTTTCCATGCCGTGGCCTGAAAAAAAATACCTGTTCTGGGTAGTTTCCTGAAATGTGATACCATATGTGCATCAGTAAACATTACGTGTGGACTAAATTAAACCAAGCTTTATAATTAGGCAGTAAGGAAATTACTGTAGACCTGAAAGAGTAAATCAGCAGTATTAAAATGCTCTCCATTTTCTCTTAAGCACTTCAGAGGGCCATATAAAGCTTGTGTCACTGTGATAAACATCAAGAAGAAATGCATTTTGAGCAAGACAACCTAAAGGACACCACAATTCAAATAAGTCTTCGAATCTGGAGTCCAAGCTGTCATCACATAAAATTTAAAAGCCAGCCTTATTGCCACTATTGGTGGCGAGGGGGGGAGATAAAAACACAACTGATATTCAGAATTTTAGATGGAGCTTTCTCATAAAGCAGCTGCAGTAAAGATTTTAATAAGCAATTTTGGAGTAAAGGAAGGACTAAGGCGAGGTTATCCATGATGAACAAAACAGCAAGTTTTTGAATAAACACAGAAACAGTATAACTGGTTTCTCCTTTTTCTTTAGGCTCAGTGTGGGTCAGAATTGCACTCTTACAGATCCTCTATTTAAAATGTTTCTATGTAGTTCATCATGGATTTTTTTGCACTGATTTTGATTTTCTAAAATTCTGCATAAAATATTATTTGTCTTGATTGCTGAGGTTTAGGTATTCCCTAAAATCTAGTGCCTGTTCCTGCTAACGGGCACACCATCAGGCCCCGCGAGCAGGTGAGCCCCTAGGCCCCATGCGTGGGTGTGCCAGGCCCTGCTGAGCCATGAAGCAAGATGATGAAGTAACAGGAGAGTGACACAAGGGAGAGCCAAAACGAGACGTGCCGAAAAACCAGGAAATGAAGTGGCACAGGTGGCAGAATACCTCTCTCCCACACTGGAGGCTCACAGGATCGAATCCCAGTGAAGACAGGACAAGAAGGATAAGAAGAGGGGACAAGAAACAAACATACAGAATTGTCCAGTGAATGGACACAGAAACAGCAAAAACAGGGGGGAGGTGGGGTTTAAAATGGATAAAAGTAAAATAAATAAATAAATCTTAAAAAAAAAAAAAAAAAAAATCTAGTACCTGATGTTAAGCACCTCACTTGCCTTAGACCCAGCCCTGCTCTGGAAAGCCTGGCTCTTGCCAAAGCCTGGAATTCCTGCTGAATTCCCAGCCTTTCAATGTGGCACAATGAGCAATCAGACCTTCTGCATCTAATCTTGGCCTGTGGGGAGAGAAGCCTCAAGTGCTGATTCTCCATCCTTTGCAACAGTTAATATCTCTGCAAAGTGTAGAAGTCTAGTAGAGGCTAAAGGAGTTGGAGAAGCATTGGAAGGCCTCACAGATTCTTAGATACAGATTCTCAAGGCACTACAATGAGGTCTGAGACTTCCCACTATCAGAATCAAAGTCAGTGGAATTCAAATATGCAAAACCATCAGAAAGGACCAGTGAAGCTTGCTGTGATTCAGATCTTAAGGTGCCATCACGTGCACATGAAATAAGTCTCTCCCAAGATGAAGCCATAAATCTGGATTTTAACAGATTCTTGAGCCAAGTCTTCTAAAGCCAGGTCAACAAATGGAAATCACTGGGCTAAGCTTAGACGCTCTCTCTTAAAATGAAAATAACTGTTATTATCTTAGAACAAATTGATTTTTTTTAAGATTAGCAAACCTAGTCCCTGAAAATAATGGAACCAGGGGCCTGTGTATTAAGTAATGGGGGAGGGTATGGGAGGTGTGGGGAGTGGGGCATATAGGAATCCCTATATATTTTTGTGTAACATTTATGTAATCTAAGTATCTTTTAAAAACAAAATTATAATAAAAAATTTAATAAGAAAAAAAAGTGAATGGAGGAAGGTAACGATTAAAATATTTCCTGGGTGTGCTGGCTACATACAGGGTATTCATCATTCTTTCAACTTGTATCCATTGCAGGTTTACTCTTTCTCCAGTACTGGCATATGTACTGAAAAAACACGGGCTATTAGGGCATGGGCACAGTAAAAAACAAATAAACATACCTGTTGCAAAAAAAAAAAGGCATAACAAAAGCTCAAGAAGCCTACTGGATAAACCCTAACAGGAACTGGATGAAGTTATGAAGAGAAGGTGACATTTAAGCTAGACCCTGTAGGGAAAATGGTGCATTTTCCTAGAGGAGGTGGGCAGGGGGTGAGAAGAAAGGGCATTCCAGGCAATAGCAACAGCCAGTGCAAAGGCTTAAAGGTATGTAAACCCTGGCTTCTCAGACTGCATTGGCTACAGGGAGCTGAAAGCAGGGAGGCTGATATCAGGGAGACTAGCTTTGAGGAAGAGGCCATAATTTTTGTAAAAGGCAAATAAGCAGTGCCAATGAGAATGGAGAGGAAGGAACAGACACTAAGTAAATTTGGGACGGAGAATCAAGTGGACTGAATGACTGAGTCAGGTGTAAGGAATGCTAGTCAGGAGTTGCTTGGGGCTTTTGCTTAGAGATTGGATAGATAAAGCTGATGAGGACTTCCAGTCAACCAAGATGGCAACATAAGGTGCTCTAGGGTACCATTCCCCCAAAGAATCCTTGAATTATTAGTAAAAACTGGCAGAGCCATCTTCCTCAAAACTCCAGGAAACAATAAAAGGGTTACAGTAACTAAGCAGTATCGAATAAAGGAAATGCAGCTTTGGGGAGCAGATGTGGCTCAAGCAGTTAAGTGCCTGCTTTCCAAATATGAGGTTCTGGGTTCAATCCCCAGCCTCAGTACCTTAAAAAAATTTTTTTTTAATCTAGCTTTAAAAATGGTAGGAAAAGATCATGGTGCCCCAACCCCTTCCCCATTGCAGGACAGAGCCAGTCTCCTCTCCCTTTGTGTGTCCCTGGCACTCTAGAGGAAGCAGGGTAACCACTAGGTGCATATTGGGTCATGTGGATATTGGTGCCAATCTACTGGGTGGCAGCCTGAAAAAAATGAACCTGGAAACTCCTCTATGGCTTGCCTTCCCAGACTTTCTCTTTAGGCAGAAGCAGCTTGGGGGCAGCCAAAGCAGTGTAAGAAACAACTAAGTCAAAGATGTCTGGGGCAAAAGATTAGCTGATTTAAGTCACATAATAGAGCACCAAAGAAGGGGATGAATTCTATTCCATAGGAAGCAGAGAGTGCAATGAGTTCCTGAAACAAGGGAATTGCTAAAGCCATAAGCAAGCAAAATCCCAGGACAAGAAGCAGGCTCCACACAGACTCAGATAAGATGGAGAGGACCCTAAACTTGGCATTCCCCTCAGGCTGCTGTTGATAAAAAGGCTAAATTCTGAAGGACACCACCAGGCAAAGTAGAGCCCATTTGCAAGGACTGTGAAAGGTGTTTGTTTTTTTTTCTTCCCATTGTTTTTGTTAACTCTTGCCACTGCAGGAAATCCCTGTCATATCTCTAGCTAGATACAAACTTAAGGAACAGACAGTTCAGGGGCTAAATCTCAAATTTAACCCTCACTTTAAAATATTGAAATGTACAGTATGCAACAAAAGATTACAAGACAAAGAAACAAGAAATGATAGCAGATCCAAAGGAGCAAGACAAAAATGCAGCAACCATCAATGAAGAGTACCACACTTTGGACATACTGAACAAAGACTCTAAAAATAATGACCCACAGTATGCTCAAAAGATAAAAGAAAACATAGAGAAAGAGCTAAAGGATATCAGGAAAACATAAATGAAAAAAATATGAGACTCTCAGGAAAGAGATGGAAATTTTATAAAGGAACAAAGCAGAAATACTGGTGTTGAAGAACACAATACTAAAATGAAAAATTCCTTAGAGGGTTTCAACAGAAGATTGGGGTTGACAGAAGAAAGAATCAGTGAACTCACAGACAAGACAATTGATATGATTCAGGCTGAGGAACAGAAAGAGAAAGAAAAATTAAAACGTGAACAGAACCCAAGAGACCTGTGGGATACCATCAAGCATAGCAATATGCACATTATGGAAGTCCCAGAAGGAGAAGAAAGGGGCAGAGGGAATATTCAAAGAAATAATGGCAGAAAACTTCCCAAAATTAATAAAAGACATGAATATGCACATTCAAGAAGGTCAATGAAACCCAAACAGGATAAATTCTAAGAAACTCTCACCCAGATATATAATAGTAAAACTGTCAAATACCAAGGACATGTAGAGAGTTCTGAAAGCTGCAAGAGAAAAGTAACATGTTATGTGCAAGGGAGTACAATAAATTTATGTGCCAATTTCTGACCAGACACCATAGAGGCAAGAAGGCAGTGGGATGAAATATTTAAGTAGAGAATTAAAACAATTGCCAACCAACAAATGTATATCCAGAGAGACTGTCTTTTTTAAATGAGGGAAATATTTATATATTACCAGAAAAACAAAATCTGAGAGTTTATCACCAATACTACAAGCAATGTAGAAAGCAATTCTTCAGATTAAAAGTAAATGACACTAGACAGTGGATCATAGCAGCATAAAGAAATAAAGAACTCCAGGAAAGTTTTCTATAGGGGTAATTATAAATGTTAATACTATAATATTGTACTTTTTATGTCTTACATGTCCTTAAATGCAAATGCATAAAAGGTAATGATAAATGTATGGTTTTGGACATAAAAAAGGTATAAAGATATAAATTTTAACAAGTACAACCAAAAGATGGGGTGTATGGAAGGGTATAGAAACAGTGTACAGATATGCTATCGAAGTTAAATCAGTATCCAATCAACTGTGATGGTTACAGATTCAGGATTTTAAATTTAAGCCCCATGGTAACCACAAAGAAAATTTATAAAAAATATATATACAGAAAAAAATAAGAAGGAACTCAAAATGGTACAATATAAAAAATCAAATAAATATGAAAGCAGGCCTTAATAGAAGAATTGAGGGACAAAATGGTATAAGACTTACAAAGGCCAAATAGCAAAATGGAAGAATAAAGTCATGCATTTTCAGTACCTTTAAATATAAGTGGATTAAAATCTCAGGCAAAAGGCAAAGATTAGCAAAATGGATAAAGAAGCATGGTCAGACCATATGCTGTTTATAAGGAATCATTGTAAATTCAAAACTGCAAGTAGGTTGAAAGTGAAAGGATGGAAAGACATATACCATTCAAATATTAACCAAAGGAGAGCTGGGGTATCGTTATCATAAAATAGACTTCCAGTCAAAAACTGTTACAAGGGACAAAGAAGGTGACTATATACTAATAAAGAGGTTAATTCAATAATAAGAAGAAGAATTATAAATATATATGCACCTAATTGCAGAGTCACAAAATATATGAAACAAATCTTGACAGATTTGATGGGAGAAATAGATAGTGCCACATTAATAGTAGGAGACTTCAATGCACCACTTGCAATAATGGATATAAAATCTAGGCAGAAGATAAATAAGAAAACAGAAGACTTGAATGACACTATAAACCTACTAACCTAACAGACATACATAGCACACTTTACCTGACAGAATATATACTCTTTGTTAGTGCACATCGGCCAGAACAAGTCTCAATAAACTGAAAACTATTGAAATCATACAATGTATCTTCTGTGACCACAATGGACTAACAAAAGGAAAACTGGAAAATTCACAAATATGTGGAAATTAAACAATGTACACTTAAACAACCATTGAGTTGTTTAATCACAATGGAAATTAGGAAATATCTTGTACCTAATGAAAATGAAAACAGCATATCAAAACTTATGGGATGCAGCAAATATATAGCTTTAAATGAAAGAAGCTGGGCACTAAAGGACAAATATTGAATGATCTCACTGATATGAAATAATTAATATAAGTATATTCATGGAGTTAGAAACTAGAAATATGGGTTGCCAAGGACCAGGGTGGGTGGGGAATGGGGAGTTAATTCTTAAATTGTACAGAGTTTCTATTTGGAGTGATGGAAAAGTTTTGATAATGGACAGTGGTGATGGGAGCACAACACTGGGAATTAAATTAACAGCATTGAATTATATAGTTGAATGTGATTAAAAGGACAAAGTAGGACTGTACAACACAAAAAGTAAAACATGGACTACAGGTAGTAGTACAATTATAACAATATTCTTTCATCAATTGCAACAAATTTACCACACTAATGCAAAGTGTTAGTAATAGGGTGGGTACATGGGAACTCTGTATTTTCTGTGTGGTTTTAATGTAAACCTATAACTTCTCTAATTTAAAAAACTATATAAAAAAAGAAAGTTGATCACAGTAAAAAGTACACATTTGTGTGCAATGGTGTGGGGTGAGGGTAGAGTTGGTCTCTGAGATATACTGGAATTTCATTCAGCCAAGGAGAACAAAGCTGGGTAAAGAGCACAAAAAATTAGTAGAGGCATATTCCACCCAATGGCATCCTCCTGACAAGTTTTCTACCCAAGCGAAGAATAATGTTGAATTCCCTCAGCCACCAGCACTGGCTTCCACAGGAGCCATGAAGGCACTGAGTGATATGATCCTAGATCAAACAGGCTTCCACCAGGGTTGGTGGTGACAGGAGGAGAGGCAAAACCTGCAGGAAGATGACTCACTTTCTAAATTTCAGATTTATCCAGACTCCTCATAAAAACAGGGAGATAAAGAAATTTCAGCAGCTCTGATGGAAACATCTCCTGGAAAAATGATGCCAGAAGCTATTTCAGGTAATAAAAGGTAACCTCAGCAAGGAAGGGTCAAATGGAACAGATAGATTTGGCCACAAGCTGACTGCAATGATCTACTCACTGGGTACTTTCAGTCAGAATCAAGGTGATTAGCTGCTATCATCAACTCTAGAAACATCTCAATCCAGGGCAGTGTCGGACAACTGCAAGCACACTTTAAAATTATCTCGTTTTTGGTGACAGTTTTGGATAAGAAATTCCAGCCTATGCATTGCCTCCAACAACAAATTTGGGACAATCTAGGCTACAAGGATGAATATTATTAAATAAATGTTCTGATTAAAAAAATCTTTATTGATTAAATCATCATCGGAAAATCTTCCAAATTTTCCTACTTGAGAATTTCAGCCTGTAAAACATGATAGATTTTTTTATACTAATACAGTGGATTTTCCAGTCTCAGGATCTGGATTCTGAATGGCAAGGTCATTGCCTAGAATAGGGGAAGGTTTGGGAGATTGGACCAAATGCAGACATTTTTTGGGATGTATTTTGGGACTCAGTCCTCGTCATTTACTTCTTTCGCTTCCTACTTTTTCTTGAACTGCCAGGACTTGGGGAAACTAGAAGAGAACAAGTCAGTAGCAGGGGCTTCCTACTTGGCTGAGATTTTCCTCTGATTCACACGTTATAGAGCCCTCTGCTGAGTATAGCATGCCGTATGATTAGTCAGTGTTGATCAAGACACTGGACTTTTCCTGTGATGTAGTCTTGTTTTGGAGGGAGAGACAGGTCATGTCTGGTGTCCTTTCCAGGCTTGTGCTAATATAGGATCAATTAACCATAATGAGGCTTATGGGAGTAAATTAAACCACTTCATGAATTGAACAGAAACTGGGAAAGGGAAGAATTTACCCAGAGTGATGTTTCAAGAGGTGTTTCCAACTGATTTAATCATATACCTTGAACCTGGCCTAATGAGGGTTATCCAGGAGATAAGTTAAGTGTATGTTGGTCTGAAATTCAGGGCTGTTATATTTTGATTTTCTTAAGATAGAGATGGCTTCAATAATATATAACCTGTGATCCAGGGGTATGCCCAAACGATGGCCTTTTGCAGTGATCCTGAATCCTCTCCTACCTACTCTGCCCAGCTCCTCCTGGCCTTTTTATTTCTGATTTCTGGTATGTCTGAGCCCACTTCAGTTCAGTTGACTCTGAGTTGCTTATGATCCTCCTTCAAATCCCATTCGCTGTATTTTCTGATCTTTACGCTTTGACGGCAGCGTGGCGATCTGACCCAGGGATTATTAGCTCTGACATGAAGAACACAAACCTTGACATTTGAGAGAAATCAATATTTTATTTTATAATTATTTTTTGTTGTAGCCATACAGATAGCCTCATGCACTTATGAGGAAAAGCTGACTCAAGTACAGAAATAAATTATTTTAAAATGTTGTCTTACAATGAGTCTAAAATAATTGACCCCATCATGGGCAGATGTGAGAAAAAGAATAGAACGTCTTAAAAATTCTATGTTCTGTAAATGTTTTTAAAGTTTATAATTCTTGCTTTGATAAGCCAGATAGCTAAACATAATAGCACTTCGTCAAAAGAGGATCCAATGAAGCATAACAGCTGGAGAATTGGGAGGTGATATCACCTCCATAACCAAATTTTTGACAGTAACTATAGATTTCATTTTGCGGTGTGTAGATATCTCCCACTCCCCAATCCGAGAGTGGTACAGGGGCTCTTGAAAACCACCAAGCACCTCTGCTTATGTATGTGAAGCCTCCTTCTTCCCCCACTGCATTCCCTGGAGTAGAATCATATACAGGTGATGCAAGATGGGATGAAGGTTATGAACAAAGGCTCTGTGGCAAAACTATCTGGGCTGGAAGCCACAGGCATCCACATACTGCATGGATTTGGATGTGTTACTTTCCTTACTGTTCTTCATTGGTGACACTCTCTTCTGTCTCACAGAACTAGTGAGAGGATTAGATGAGGTCAATATATGGAGAGAACTTAGAGCAGTGCCTAGACTCAATAGAGTTGTCAGGTATGATTTAGCCTGCATTTAGGGGACAATGATTTTACAAGATAGCAGTAAATGGCCCTTCAGCCACAGATTCTAAATGAAGAATTGGGTCAGAAAGGGGACAGCTAATGAAAATCTTTGGCTATATTTATTTCTTATTAATCTTGGCAGATTTTTTTGAAGTCCTATCTGGAGATGGAGAATAGATGAATCAACCTGTAAAACATTCCATCCTGTGACATGTTTTCCTTGTTTGTTTTCAATCCTTTTTTATATGTCCCTCCTACTCAGCACACCTCACAATGTAAAATAATTCTGTACGTGCTTTTTGTTGTCTGTTTAAAATGCTTTGATCTCCATAGCCTTTGAGACTTTTGTCAAGGTGACACTCATTGAATCTTGTTGGAAGCATTGCTATGGGTATTAGGGGTGAGGGGACAAGAATTAGGCTCTTGAATGGTTGAGGAGTGCGAGAGTCACTAAGGAAACAACACCCTAATGTTATGAATATTATTTATTTACTTTTCATAAGGAAAACGTTGGGTCCTGATTTGCTTATCAACTAGATTTATTTTAAAAAGACTAGTAAAAGGACCAAAATAATAACCAGGATAAACTGGCTTCCCTATAAGTATATAAACACTAAGAGACCATGCTTAGAATAGTTCTCGGTGGTGCACAGGAGGACTTGGGGGAGCAGCTGGCAGACACTGTCTGTTGTCCTCTCTAAGGGATGGAAAGACCATGTGGGTCACTAGGTATTCAGACAGGGAGTCAGCCAAAAGCTCTGGTTTCCATGATGGTCTGAATCCAGAATCACAGCAGTGATAATAGCTGAGACACAGGGCATACTGTGCCCAGAGCTCTAAAATTAGAATACAATGCTTAAAGCTGCCAGTTATATTCTCTAATTCCAGTTTCTTTAAACTGTACAATTTGAGCATTAATTCTCCATTCCTTATCCCCACCCGAGCCCCTCGTAACCTAAATCCGTTTTCAATCCCAAATAAAATACTCCTCAGATGATTCTGCCCTACCATTGCCTCCTGCCAGAGGTTTAATTGACAAGATGGATCCATGCCAACCAGCTTTAAATAGCACCCTTGAGTCCTTGTGACCTTTTTCACAATTTGTGTCTCCCCAGCTCCTCGGGATATGCTGCCTGAAGAGAAGAGATTCTAATTATTGAAAATTTCTAGTGAAACAGAAATCCTTTTCATTCAATTACTCGTGATTTTTGTGTGTGTCTATAAGCCTTTGTCCACTTTCCTTCATTAGGGAAGTGCACATTAATGATCATAACTGACTTTATTTCCTTCTAATTTGGTGACTGGTACTTTGCAAGATTCCATGATCACCCTTCTAAAGAACATTTCCTTACCTAAGGACTGTGAGGAAGAGGCAGGAGATTGAAGGAGTGGGAACCAGAAAGTCAGAAGAAACCTTTTTTGTCTTTTTAAAATAAAATCATTGATTTTAGCTTTTTTATCCTGTGTGATTTGATTGCTTTAAGTATTGTATAAAGGAATACATGTGTACAGGGAAGTGGACATGGATAATTGAGGGTTCTCATTTAGAATCTTCTTTAACAAAGGTTTTGCTGTAATTGAAGGAACAGAATATGTCTCAGCAATAGGGAAACATTGATTTGAGCCACAAACATTCACTGAGCCACTCTTGCATTGCTGCCATTAGAGACCCAGGTAAAACCTTGTCGTTCCAATTAAACAGATACGCAGATCTAACCTGAGGACCTACCAGAGCCAAGCAAATTAAAAGAGTTACATTTTCTAACTATACAGTGCTAGGTGGCTTTGGTATAAATAAGACATGTTTGTGTTCCACCACAGGTGTATTTGGGGACCAGAAGAGATAGGAAGAAAGGCAAAAATATCCCAACATATGGGTAGAGAAAGAACTGACAGATGGGGACCATATTAGTTCTAGCAAGGCAGATTCAGGAAGAGAAAGATGTTTGAACCAAATTCAATGAGATAGTTTGAAATTATGCCATAACTGTTAGATATTCAGACAATGAAACAATTCTCCTTTTATCCTTATTTCTCTGTATCTTTGGGAAAGGTGAGAAGGAACAAAATACCATCTGCATGGATGATTTCAGGGGAGGATGTGCTCCTTCCAATGCCATCCAAAATGAGGCTCACCATGGAGCTTGTCTCCAAAGCTTTTTATATTCCACCATAAATTCAACCTTCAAATTTCATCACTGTCCTCAGTAAAAAACAAAACAAAACAAAACACAAAACTAATCCTTTTCTTGGAGTTGTAATACCAGAGTAAAAATTATCTTATTCATTCTTTCCTAATAAGGTAGAAAAGTGTTATGCTAGGTCCATGAGTGGAGAGAGCTGAAGGAACTGGCTCCTGGACATGAAAGAGGAGCCCCTACTAAGAACTAAATAATGGAGAGGTTGGAGGACCCAGTTCATGAATTTTGCCTGCATCACAACATAGCCAAAGGAAGCCCTGGAGAAGATGCCTTCCCACTGCTTTTAAAATCTGTGACTATCAGGCATTAGAACCTCTGGCATTAGAAAAGAATGACTATTTTCTTTCCTTGGACCCATATTATCTTATGCAACTCAAAGACAACTTACACATCTGGTTTACTTCCCTAATTTTACAGAGAAGAAAATGAGATCAATCAAGAGATGAAGACCTCATCATCACACGTCCAGTATAGTGACAGAGCCAGAACTAAAAGCTCAGGCTCCAGACCCTGATTCAATGTTTCCCATTAACCTCAGCCCAATTCCTACTATCCATGTTGTTTCACATAAGAAGGGGTTTTGCATGGTGTTATGTGTATAAGAAGGCAAGAACAGGCAAACTTGGCCTTATATCTCTTGTGTTACTAATGCCTAAGAGGTCATGTTTTATCCTCCCTTATTTCAAGGTAAAATAATAAGGAAATACTTTCCCTTTTGGGCAAAGTGGGCAGTCAAGCTAAAGTCTTCATATCCCAGAACTAATTCTATTTCTTCTGGAAGACATTAGCTCAAGTGTGTGCACACACCTTCAGGCTATAACCTGAAGAAAGCACAAAGCTCCCCATCAATAGTTAAAAGTGGCTTCTTCCTTGCATTCAAACCATTTCTAAGGTGCTCATGGGCCATTCTTGCCCAAGCACTTGTTAATCTTGTCTGTACTTGATGGCCTACAGGAGTGAGCGTAAGACTCAGTCATGCTAGTCCTGCTTTCCCAGCTACAGAGAGTAGAGGAGGTGTTACCCAAGGCAGCAGGTGGCTCTCTCTGACTAACACAGCCAATACTTACTTAATGAATGAGATGGACATTTGCAGAAGCTCTCAGTAAGATACAAGTTGTTTACAGGCAGAAATCAGGAAGGGCTTTATTGTATCTGAATAGATGTTATTATCTCTTCTAAAGAGCAGACATTACCAAAGAAAGCAGAGATAACTATGGAAATTTGTAAAACAAGGATTCCAAGACCACATTTACCAGCATTCATTCAATTCTTTCAAGGTGAACAGTGGCCCTGCCCAGAGATCTGTTTTTATTCTGCTCCAGAAAATGGATCCATCAGACTGATGATGACATTAGACATTTAAATAATCCAACTAACTCTCCTTGCTTTAGTTCCCCGCTTTCCAAACAACCTTCTGACAATCAGACTTTTCCCTAGTTTTATGTGCCCGAGGGAATACACTGGATCTTAATTAGCCCCTCAAATTAAGAGCTTTATTTCTTGTTAACCATTAGGTTTCTGATTTATCCATTTAATATCCGGGGCATTTGATAAGCAAGAACCAGCAGAGACAGGTTCTCGACATACCCGGATCTGGAAAACTGAACATCAGATGTAGAAAAGAGATATGTCATTGTCTTTACCTGGGATGATTGAACCTGTGTAGTGAGCAGGCTGCCCCTTAAAGGTTGTTTGCATCATTACAACCCTTACAGTTAGCAGCCAAGACACATCAGAACGTCTACCTTGCTGAGGAAATGTTTCTACGCATATTTAGATGTTATTAAGAATAGCAGCCTGAAGGTTGTCTCTAAGACGGCACTCTGAAAAAGGACATTCTTAGAAACCATTACTGATTATTTACCATGCATTTAGAATAAAAACAAAAAGTACAGTACCTGTCTCCTTAGATCTCTTGTTTTCTTGGTCATCTTATCAATTGCAATATTTAGAGGATCTCCTTTTTCTTTCCTTCCAGTCTATTAAGAAAAGAGAAATCATTCCTGATTTAGAAAATTAAACATTAGACATTAAAAGTCTAAAAAAAAATATCAAGGGTACACAGAGTTGTAGAGTCCAACCAATAAAAAAGATTATTTCCTATACACAGCCAACATGACTTGGTCACTTGTGTTGTTTTCTTCCAAATAAAAATCAAAACAGATGAAGTCAATATACTTTCAGGATGGTACAAATAGGCCCATATTCAACTCCATGCAAATCTTTCTTCCCTTTGCCAGACATTTAACTATTTCCTATACATGTCAAGGATGTTTTGGTTTTTTCTTCAAACATAAACTTTGGTGTTGCTTTATTATATAAGCACAATTCTACTGAAAAGAAGATAATTGAGATGAATGAAAATTAAATAGAAAAGGAATTTAAAGTAAATTATCAGAATTCTGAATTTTTTTTACCAAGATATCATACACCATTATTACAATTTCTCTACCAAAATCCAAAGAGATGCTTTATTGGAAAATACAGTGCTTTTAATCTCTGTTCGGTCATGCAGTAACACATGATAACAAGCAACCCATGACTTGAGGCCATGAGGGAAATTTTCCTTATGGATGTAATAGGCAGGGTAGAAGCAGAGAAAAATCTTTCATGAATTATTCACTAGGAAGTTTCATGAAATAGTTATTTTTTTCCTTTTCTTTTTTTCTATTTTTGGTGGCTGAAGAAAAACAATTAAGACCAAACAAAACACAATCTCCATTGTGGTTTTTTTATTTTTATTTTTTTAATTAGAGAAGTCGTGAGTTTACAAAATGGTCATGTATAACATACAGGATTCCCATACACCACCCCACCACCAACACCTTGCATTGTTGCAGAACATTTGTTACAATTGATGAAAGAACATCAAAATATTACTACTAACTATATTCCATAGCTTACATTAGGTGTATTTTCCCATAAACCACTCTATTATTAATACCATGTAGTAGTATGGTACATCTGCTATACATGAAAGAACATTTTCATCTTTGTACTGGTAACCATAGTCCATCATTCACCACAAGTTCACTGTGTTATACAGTCCCATGCCTTGTACAATCCATCCAAATTGTACAATCAGTGATTCTCAGTATCATCACTGAGCTGTGCTGTCATCACCACAGTCAATTTTCATTATTCCAAGAAGAAAAATCCCATATACCCCCCATTGTTGATGCTTAGCATTGATATAGTACCTTCATTCCTACTGATGCAAAATGTTACAATCTTACTGTTGACTATAGTCCCTAAATTACATTGGTTTTATTTTCCTCATATATCATCATATTTTTTACACCTTGTAATAATGACATACATTTGTTCTAGTTCATGTAAAACATTCTTGCATTTGTACTATTAACCACAATCCTCATCTACCAACAAAATCACTATTATATCCATTGTATTTATTTATTTTTATTTATTTTTTTTTTTTTGAGGTACCAGAGGCCGGAGACTAAACCCGGGACCCTGCATGTGGGAAGCCAGTGCTCAACCACTGAGCCACATCAGCTATCCAGCACTGGGTTTTTTTGGTTGTTTTGCTTGCTGTTTGCCTTTTTCTTTGTTTTTTCTAGGAGGCACCGAGACCCAACCCAGGACCTCCCATGGGAAGAAGGCACTCACCTGCTTGAACCACATCCGTTCCCCTCCATTGTATTTTTTTTTTTAAGATTAGTTTTATTTATTTATTCCCCACACCTCATTGTTTGCACTCACTGTCTGCTCTCTGTATCCATCTGTTGTGTACTCGTCTTCTTTTTGGGAGGCACCCGGAACTGAACCCGGACCTCCCATGTGGCACGGAGGTGCCCAATGGCTTGAACCATCTCTGCTCCCTGCTTATTGTGTCTCTCATCATATATCCTTATTGTGTCTCTTCATTGTGTCATCTCACTGAGTCACCTTGTTGCATAGCTTGCCCCTCCAGCCCATCGCATCAGCTTGTTGTCTTGCTTGTCTTCTTTAAGAGGAACCAGGAGCTGAACCCCAGGACCTCCCATGTGGTAGGTGGGCACCCAACTGCTTGAGCCACATCTGCTTCCCTCCATTGTACTTTAACACAAGAACAGTGACAACAAAATTCCTATGGATGAAAAGCTCTACAAAACTTCATGGGTGGCATTTTCTTCCCTTTAAAAGAATACTGTTTTCAAAAGCTTTATCAAATCTATTAAAACAACTAAACTTTAGTCCAACACTCTACAGATTTATTTATTTATGGTTCTAGTGGTAGGTCAATTCTTGTTCCATATTCCAACTCTGCAAAATCATGTAAGTCTCCATAGTAAATTGTGTATAGGATGAAATGAGCTCTCAAGTCATCAGTTATGTCTAATGAGGCAATATATTTTGAGAATCTCTAGCAACTAATAGCCAACAGGTTTCTAAATTTTCTCTTTCAATTCAGTAGTATTGAGTAAATTCACAATGTTATGCCACCATCACCACCACCATTTGTTACTGACACATTTCCATCACCACAATGCAACATTTTAAAAAATGAAAATTAATGCAAACAAAACAAAACATGATGAACGAACTACCAGAAATTTAAATAAAGATAGCACCCAACCTGGACCTGGATTTGGGTGAGGTGAAGAGTTAAGGGTGTGAATGCAAAATCAGATAACATTTTTAAATTTCAAACTTTAAAAAATTTTGGAATGCACTTAAACTAAAAAAAAAAAAAAAAAAAAAAAAAAAGTTGTTTATCTGAAATTCAAATTTAATTCGGTGTCCTGTATTTTATTTACCCAGGGGTAAGAGTGATGCTCCAGATTGTTACTGGGGTTGTTAGACACATGGGTAAGGCTTGGTTGCCCCATTCTATGAGTCAAAGAGCAACACATGGACTCTGTAATCCCAGCTGGCGTCAATAACCTACAACTGTAAAACATGTATTTCTTAGATGTGAGGCATCATGTTGGACACTGGAACACACACAAAAAGTGAAAGTAACAGTCCTCCCAGTCAAGGAACTCCCTGTCTAGTTGAATATTCCAAAAAGAGACTCACAACAGTGCTAGAGAGACGAGCACTTTTTTTTTTATTATTATTTATTTATTTTTTATTGTGGGTAAAAATCAAAATTTTCACAATACATACCAATATTTGTAAAATGATATATAAATCTATATGCATATATGTGCATTTGCTTACAAAAAATGTTATTTATATATATATACAAATATATTTTAAGAGGTGCTTAGATTACCCAAAATATTACACAGAACCCACTGGGATTCCCATGTTGCCCACCTCCCACACCTCCCACCACATCCCACACAAACATCTCCCCCAAGTGTGGCCCACCACCCTCAATGGACTTACACATCCTGGGGCCTTGCCACCAACCATAGACCACAGTTCACACCGTAGACCACACTCTCTCCTACACAGTTCTGAGTGGTGGACCAGCGCTCTTTAAAAGGGGCTTAGCTGCTCAGAAGAAGAAGACATTGTATTTGGGAGGTAAGGCCATCATACAGAAGAATGGGGGCATTTTGCTGGACCTTATTTCCCAGGTAAGATTTGAATAGGGAGGAGGGGGGACTTGAAAGGTTGGAGGAGTGGCAGAAAGAAAGACATTAAGACAGAAGATGGCGAGCAGGTTCTGGGAAGAGCATGAGTGGAGTGGGCCAGCTTGTCCTGGAGTGGGGATCAGTTTGACTAGCTGTCTAGGCAAATTATTTTTATGAGCTCTTCTTTATAGCTGATAACTGCTGACACTGTTTTTATCTGCAAACCCAGAGGATTTCTGGTGATATTAGCCTTCTATGACACTGTGTTGTTGGGATTCTATTTTTATAATATTTGTGATCCTGGGTTTCTCCAGCTTTCAATTCTTTGGTTGAGGGCAATTCAGACATGCATTTGACCTGAGCGCCATTCTAGTTCTCACTGTTTAAGGAAGCTGGGAATATTAAAGCAAGGCCTGGAGCTTAGGAAATTTGAGCACCAGCTGAAATTGTCAATTCAATATTACCATCAAATTCTTTTAAAATAAGGCATTTGTGCAAGTATAACTGTAATAGCCTGTCATCACTCAGATTTCCACAGTAAATAGGGACTCTCAAGCCATCACCCTACACTTCCCTGCCTTCTTACATTAGCATATGCAAATCATTTTAGGTTATCAACTTAAACTAGACTGGAAGCCAATCACAGAAAGAGAGAGAGAAAAGGGAAAAGAGGCCCCACCTCCTACTGCCACCCCCACCCCCCCATTAGTGGGCTCTGTGATCTTGGACTAATGATTTGGCTCATTTCTGATGCCTGAATTTTCTCATAAGCACAATGGATAACATAATACATGCCCTGTCTTCTTCACAAGGTTTGCCAGATGTTCAATCAGGAGGACAATGTGCTGGAGATAATAAAAAGTATTAACAATATTCAGGGTAATTAGGAAAGTGTTTTTGCTGTGGAAGAAATTAAAGAATTGATTTGGATACTACATAGAAACTGTTTTTGGATCACCTGGACTTCTGCTTTCTTCGTTAGGCAGGACGAAACCTTGCCAAAAACTAGAATCCCTAAAGGAAAACTGATTTCTCTTTAAAGAAGGAATTTTCAGGCAGTTCATTTGAAATAGGCAACTCATCTGGACTGATTCTAAAAGGTGGAATAAGGGGCAGAAGCTCCAGCTCAATGCTTTTTACATAGTAGGCTCTTCTACATATTTGTTAAATAACTAAGATCTGATCATCTTGAGCAAATTCTGCATCTCAAGGAGTCAACCAGAAGGCTCTCCCATCTCCTCCTTCCTAGTCCTTCAAGTTCTTTTAAAAAAGCTAAAGATAGTTTAACAAAGGTGAAAGGAGACCTGAGATTTCGTTTTGACATAATCACCTAATAATAAGACAAGTGTGTGATCTTCATTCAGGCATTCATTTACTCCCAGCCTTTGAGGAATAGAAGGAAGTATAAACCAGTTGTAACTCACTTGTGTTTCCTGGGCAAGTTCTCTAGCCTGTAGTCTTATTGGTGGAACGAAGGGGCCAGAGACAAGTGACAGAACCATGGAATGTGGGAGCCAGAAAAGCCACGGAGAACATGCACCGTTCTTGCCTTGCCAAGGGAAGTTCTAACGGCATGGCAGAAAGGGCTGGGGATTGAGCAGCCGGTCAGGGTTTTCTCGGGTTTAAATGTGGGTAAATGATTTTACTCATTGGGACTATCAGGAACATTAAAAGAGAAAGGAACTGTACTGTGTTTAGTATGGTACTTGGCCCAGCAGAAGTGTCTCCGCTCTCCATGCCCTCATCCCCCTCAAAGAGGTCAGCAAGTTCCAGAGAGATGAAGGGGCTGATTCTGATCACCTGGCTCATGAATGTCTGACCAGAACTTCCACAGTCCCAGCCCAGGTCTCCTTCCATTCCATGCCTAAGTCATCTTCCATCGCTAAAATTCTAAGATTCTGGGATTTTATAGAGTTTCAGGTATTTCTTTGAAAGGCTATTAAAAAAAAAAGTCAGTTTAAGGTCTATTTCCTCTGCCATTTTTTTGCCCAGAGACCTTGTGTTTTCCTTGGACCTGCTCCCCACTAGCCTTCCTTATCTTTACCTGCAGAGAATGAGTCTGCAGTAGAGACAACCATTTAATGAATATCGTTATTATAAAAAAGAGGAAAACAGGCCGGAGTACTCTCTCACGATGCTTCAGGCGGCTTTCCTAGTTGCCATCTGTTGTGCTAGGGAGGTGCATGTTTATTAAACTATATTTGCTTTGGTCGTTGAGCACTATTTTACAAAACACACTCATGGTAGAACCATGGCTTGAATTGATGAGAGGGAAGGAAATGAATTGCCTGATTTGGATTCTTATAAGGGATCCTTTATTCCTCTGCTAAATTCAAGTCTAATGTACAAAGTACCAGGAGTCATGAAGAAGACCTTCCTATTTCCAGTTTAATCCCAAACCAAAGGATTGGGCTATTGATCGAAAGTCTGATTTCCACAAATAGTCTTCAGGAAAAGCACAATATTTTATTTCAACAATTTTCTCTTTAGGAAATAAAAGCCCTTCCACTTTGAGGGAAGATCTTCCTTCCCTTTTTCCATCCACCCTCTCTCTCACTCTTTCTTTCTTTTTCTTTCATGGTATTGATATCCATTTTCTCTTTTGATATATTGAAAATGTAAACAACATGTTTATATTGTGTGCTTGCACAACTGATACCAGCTCCCTTACTTACAGAACAAAAAGGCAAGTCACATTAATTTTTAAATTTATGGAAATGACTGAATATTTTTTTACAGGCTGCCTCCTTATCCCAGCACCTCACCACATCCTAAAGGTATGTTTCAATACAGGTGGTCACTTATGGATGCCCTGGGAATAAAAATCAACTATTCTAGTATTTCTGCCAGATCGATGGTTTCATGTTAGATTTAAGGAACAAAATTAATGCCTGTGGGGGTGGCTATAAGAAGGCAAATGCCTGTCACACTATACCTTTCCCTCAAAGGAACTGAAAACTTACTGAATTTATGAGAAAGGAATTGTCAAGATTTGTATAGCTGTGACTCTAATATATTGGATGTGTAGGGAGTTAATCAAATGCCCAGTCTTCAAATTGTCATTTGTGGAAGTCAAAATGACAGAAAACAGTAATGTAGCATGCACTCTGTATCCAACATGTTTTCCTGTCATTTAAACCTGTGATTTAGACAATGGGAGGGAGGACAAAAAGATTATCTATTGATCCAACAGTCAGCCTATCATGTTTGCAGAGGTACCCACCCACCCTCAATCTCCACATAGAAATCATATCCTTATTACAAATAGTACCATTATTTACAGAACCTTGAACATTTCAAAATACCTTTATAATATGTGTAAATCACAGCCTGAGAATGTGGGTCTTTCTAAATAGTTCCTTTTCACTGGCTGAGGCCATTTCTCTTGGAAAAGAAACTCCTTAGAACAGATGAAAGCTTAGCAGTGGCCAGAAACCAAATCCATGTTCAGGGGGAGGAGTGATTCTTAGGCCAAATCACTATCCAGCTCTTTCTGGACCTTGAGGTGGTGGGGTGGGGTAAAGATGGAGGGGAAGAAAACACTGATGCTAAAGTGGCAGATCAAAAATGTATCTCTGGCAATTCTCTGCCAGACCCTGTCAACTCTCAAGGCAAGATTCACGAATGTATCATGTAAACATATCAGGATGGCATCATTGGGGAGATCACCAGGCTCTACCAGCTGGCATAGCAACATGAGTGCTGACCCTGGAGATACAAGGAGGGATGGGCTCTGGGAGATAGCAGAGGATCACAGTTGTTTTTGTCCACCCAGCAACCCATCCATCTTCTTTTGGTAAGAGCTCTCTAATTTTTCCTTCTGACTCTCAACCAAAGTGCTCTAGCTAAAGGATAAACTTCTGATTCCATCCAAACCAGTGAGAATCAGCTGTAGGGCTGTAGGTGGAATTATTAAGATGGAGGCATCCTCCCCACACACACACAAACACTGGGGTTGATAAACTGGTAGCAGACAAACTTTGAGCTATTTAGGGAGTCTCTAAATATAGAACCCACAGAAAGGAAAGCATATCTGAGAAAGGGGAGGGAAAGGTTAGGGAGAAAGATTATTAGTGAACTTAGGGGAAGAGAAGGAATAAAGAGTTAGGGAAAGGGAAGAAAAGAGAGGGGGAAGGGAGGCAAAGGGAAGAGAAATCAGAATTTGAAGTCAAATCTAGTTGGTTCATGCTTTAGACTATATAATATTATAAAATAAAGCTTCGTGAGGGTACAGTTTTTGCTGTTTATCATTGTATCCCTTAAATCTGGAAATGTGTTTGGCACATAATAGGCATTCAATAAATTGAATTAAATCAATGACTGAAATATTTGGACATCTGAATTCAGCTGTACCTAAAGCCATAAGTATCTATCTAATGGACTTCCTGATACCATGAGTTAGTAAATCTTCCCATGACTTTGATTTTAGATTTCTGTCACTTGCAACCAAAAAGGCCTGGCTAAAGTGGAGACCACTAAACAGAAGATCAAAATATTTTGAATGCAAGATGGTGGGAAGGGAAGGACCTCAACTAAGTTCCCAAGTGACTATAGCAAGGAGCACTGCCTGGGGAGCTCAGGCCTAGCCAAGGTTCTAACTTCATCACAAAGAGCCCAAGCTCTGCATCCTAATATCCTAATTCTCCCCTAAATACACTGAGTCACTAGCTTTTAGAATTTGCCCACCAAAATTTATCTAGGATTCTTGCTTTCCCTCAAATCCCTCTACCCAGGAAATCCACCCACGCCAATGCTTGATGTCCAACACCACAGCACCTTTTATTGATTTCTCTGACACATCATTGTCAACCTGTTGAGAGCAAGCTTTCATTTCTTCAGTTCAATAGTCCTCAGTCCCTATTTACTTCTTACTGGATCTTTACTTTCTACTAAATTCTTGGGCATGAATTTTGAGACTTCATAATTTGACTTCTTTCTCAGAATCACCCACATCTCTAATCATTATGTTCCTTCTCTCTGACTCACAAATTTCCTGTCTGTTTTTAGGCTCATATTGGTGCCTAGTTGGAAGCAGCCATTCTCCCTTCCGCCATTCACCTAACCAGGTTCTACCTACTGTTCAAAGCACAGCTCAGAGTCCCCTCCTCCAGGAAGTATTCCTAGACTAATCTAGCCCTTGAAGATGTCCCTCTCCTCTGACCACATCCTTCAGTTAGGTACTGTACCAAATAATGCAGCTGTTAACAATATACCAGCCTGCATTATTTAACAAATTTTCATGTGGTTACAGAGTAGAATTCAAGCTTTCTGTGGGTGGACAATGCCTTAGTTTTCTCCCAAACAACTCAGCATGAAACTCATAAGAAGTGCTTCGGAAAGACTTGTGCTTGGATAGATAGAAGGATGGAAGGTCCAAGTAGGCACCTTTAGATAGGAAGTAAGTATGAAAGGGCTGGATGATTTGGAAAATGTGGGGCCCTAAAAATAAATTTCACCTTCTTCCCAACTTGCTGATCAAAACCATAAGAAGTAGTTAGCAGCTGTGCAATGCTACAATTCTTGCTCATTGAGTTATTTTATCAACACAGGTGTAGTCCTCAGTGATTATCTGTCAGGCAATCCTGCACAGAAGACATTTTTCATTAACGCTGCCCCCCGCCCCATCTTGGATGATTGCTGAAAGCCAGGGTTCATTAACCATGTATTCCTTCTCAGCCTGTGAGAGGCCATGAAATGAATGAACTGCTAAAAACTGCCATTTCATCTTCACAGTTTAGATGAAAATAGTCCAGGCATAGGATAAATTCCCATTGATTTTATGCACACATATACAAACACATATATACTCATACTGATAAATCATTTAATGTTCGATGAAATTTAAAGTTCCATTTCATTTTTAAGTGCATATTCCCCAAGCGACTCAGCTACAGTTCAGACTATCACCAACTAAAGGGTCCTTAGAGTCTGGCATTTTCCACCTTCTCAAAGAAAGGTCAATAAGTAGGTCTACATTGCTGAGGCTCACAGAAGTCAGAAAACATTCTGGCAGAGGCTTATCTCAGTTTATGGAAAGTATGCCTTGGTTTTCCTGTGCCACAACTGCTGCTAGATCAGGAGACAGTTCATATTATAATTCCTCTATCAAGCTGCCCTGAAACATTTGATATCTTACAAACAATTACCCAGGCAACAATTAGGTATTGGGCAAAACCTTTGCACTGTAAATGAATTCCAGGTGTCACACTCTACAACAAAACACAGATATACAAGAAGTATCATTATGATCTTGTATTGTTCAGACACTTGTCATTAGTAAATATCCCTTCTTCCCAGTTAGACACCCAGGAGCTCAAGGATGGGAAGGCATTAACCAATTTATTTCCTTGAAACTCTAAAGTTTCTAGTGCAGTGCCTTACACAGAGTAGGTACTAAACACTTTAAAAATATGAATTCAATGAATAGATGAAGTAATTAGGGTTCTGGCTGTTTCACAGGATTATATGATCTGGATCTTTGGGGGCAAGTCCAGTTTTGTGTAGAGGTGAAGCTGAAGAGTAATTGAGCCTTCACATGGGGAAGAGTAAACTTGTATTCTAAGCTTCCACTGCCCTCACTATCTTCCTTCCCTGCTCTAAACTTTTATGCAGGAAGAAGAGTGAAATTCCCAGGAGACAAAGCCTGTGTTTGCGCCCATTGGATTAACACATGCATACCTTTGAGAGAAGGAACATGCAAAGAGTAAGACTTTATCAAAGGCTTCTCTTCAAATAATAGGAGGTGGGAATAAATGAGCTTGAGGACGTTAAGTACAAAAAGGGAACTAATTTGATGAAAAGGCACTTGGAAATGAAGGGCAGACCCCTGGATGGGACAAGGAGGAAAGACATAATAGAGAACACCTGGGGACCTCCCATTTTGCCAACCCCACAGTACAGGTAAGTGAGGGAAGTTCATGAGTGACATTGGACGAGGGACTTGTTTGGGGGATGCAAGGCATTTCCTGCTTGCCCAGAGCACCACAGAGATCTCTTTGCATGTGATAAGACTAAAGCCTTTATTCCCGCCCAAATCAACTTGGACCTCTCTTACTTTGCTAAAGCCCCTAAGACCACCTCCTCCTTTCCTCTCTAGCACCCTTACCTTCCTATCTCTACCTTGGTGCTGCTCCTTCCTTTCATTCTCCCATCCAAAAGGCCAGCACTGTCTGGAAAGCAACCTCGAAGGTTCTGTTCACTTTAAGTCCTACCAGCCTGAGGGAAATCACAGGAAATAATAGTTTCTTCTTAACTAAGCAGGCCACCTAAACAGCAAGGAACTATTTCAACTCTTTATTCACTAACAAGCCCTGATCTAGAGCTGCTAACCTCATTGTTGGTCTTGCTGTGTTGTCCTTTGTCTTCCAGGAATGGAGTCCATCCAGCCTGGGGTTCTTCCCCCAATTCCCTGAACACATGCCAAGCCCGGGCTGCTCTCCCCACTCCAACGCCACTTAAGCAGCCAGCAAGCATCAGACACTCCTAAGGCATAAGTGAGTCAGGAGCCTCTCTGAGAACTTTCTCACTGAGAATAAGTAGACTCCGCCTCTTCGTAGAACCATCTCAGGGGGCATTTCTTCATTTCCGAAGCCAATGAAAACTTTCATGATGCAAATCACATTTTTGCCACTTGACAGTTAAAAACGAAGCTAAGTAGAAAGCAGGCCAAATCCCTGCAACACATGTCTCACATTGTCCCAAATATTCCTCACTATGTGGCTCCCATAAACACCATCTGCTGTGTTAATTTGTAAAGAATTACAAGGTTCTTAAAATTACACTTTGCTCTCTGTAGCATACACTGTGTCTATTAAGGGGGAGACTTGAGAATGTACATCACATCCAGCCAGACACTCAGATCTTTTTCCTTCCTATGCTGGGATCTTAAATGAAAATTTGCTAGGTTTGCACAGAATTTTAAGAAGTGCATCACATTCTCTCCAGCTGTAGGTACAAACCAAAACAAGATGCACACAATAAAACCTTTGCTTAGATTATAACCCTAGACTCTTATATTTTTCCCCCTTCGTTGGATCCTCACAACCATATGAAGCAACCAGGATACAAAGTCTTTGACTGTAAGTCAAAGAGGATGAGCAGCCCAAATGAGGAGAAAGAAGAACTGTTTAGACGTGACTTGATTCTCCATGGTTGGCTTCTAACTACCAGGCTCTCTTCATAGTCCTGTAGTGGTGGCTTAGAGGGTTTCTTAATTATTCACTGAGTCTACTGGCAAAGCCAGATGAGAAGCTTCTCATGCCCAAATATACACCATGATGTGGCGAACCATACAGGGCTTGGAAGACAGTATTCTAAAGTCAGACTTACTAGAGATAAATGAGTCCTCATGATGTGGCTGGCAAAATGGTGGTAAAAGATGCTTCAAAATGAAAGGGTAGGCAGGAAAGTCTTAGGCTCAAAAATCTTTAGGTCACAAACATTCTTGATGAAATAGTTATACATACAGATTCCTGGGCTTTTCCTCCAAGACATTCTGTTTTAGTAACTCTGGACTAGGACCTGGAAATCTTCATTTTAACAACCTTTTTTTTTTTTAAGTATAGTTGAGTTCTGGATACACAATGGGTTTCATCTTCATGAATAATCTGAAGCTTTTCAAATATAGAGATGCTCAAACCTTATGCCCAGCCTCCTGAATCAAAACCTCTCCAGTGAAGGGTCCCAGGAATCTGTATGTATTTCTTCAATTTTCCATGGAGTTCTGTTGAACAGCCTAATTTGGGGACTACAAGCTTTGCAACCATTTACTGATAGTGAGCCTAAAATAGAACTAAGGATCCACAATTACGGCAATTCTGCTTAATTCTAGATGAATTAGTCGCACTTACCTCAAAACAGTAGTTTCCCAAGACAAGTCACTTAAAAAAGAAAAGCCATACTGCCTGAGAAACTAAAACAATGCAGAGTAGACACAGCCCTCCCTCCAACTCACAGACCCTGCCACACCACTTCAAAAAAAATGTCCCTGCACAAAGGAAAAGAAAGCTAAACCAGCACCACAGAGTTTCTTGTCATGGTCACCTCACTACAAGTAGGCATCCAAATAAAGCTGGCTGTATACAGTGGACAAAGAGATAAAGGAGATGGCTGATTTAAGCATAGAGAGTTTCAGAAAATTAGGACCACAAAAAAACAGGATCCTAATGAAGGCAGTATTCCAGAACTTCTGCTGCTAAACCCAAATCTACATTCTACTGATTTCCCAAGATTGTTTGAAAATTTACTCCCACGATCCCCTACCTGTGAGCCAACCCTCCCTATTCCCTTGTGATTACATCTCAGTCTCCAAAACACAAGAGTTTCTCTGAGCACCCCCATAACCCTGCATGCTAACTCTGCTTTCTTTCACTCATCTATTTCTGAAACATTCTCTATAATTCAGATCAAGCCCTGCCTTTCCCTGACCCCATAGCCCACACAGAATTCTCCTTTCTCTCAACTGAAATAGCGATTAGAAGTCCTTTCCTGATGCCTGGCATGGTATCCCTCTCACATAAACCCTTGAAAACCTTTCTTTGGTCAATGAGCACTTGAGTGGCCCAACCTCACAGCCTCCACAGTCACACATCTGGCTTGCAGCTGCCCCTGTCTTCTGGACCCTGCTGAAAAAATGCAGGAGGCGTGCTAAAGGTTGTTGCTTTTATTTTTCTCTGTTCATTCAGAATAAGCTTAACTGAATGAACTAGTATTGCTTCCAATTATATAATCAAACCTATGAAAAACTAGATTTTCAACATGGATTGTAAAGAAAAAAAAAATTAGAAGTAACCCCAAATTGTTTTGGAGATGCATTTGTCAATTTCACATATAGCGCAGTATTACTAGCTGTGTAACTCTGAGCAATTTACCTAAACTAAGTCTCCATTTCTTCATCTGTAAAACTAGTAAAAATAATACCTAACTCAAGATTGTGGTGAAAATTAAATGAGATTATGCATGTAAAATGTCTATCGTTGAGTCTAGGAAGAAAATGGAATCTAATAAATAATAGACTCCTTACCCTGAGTTTTTCCTCTCTCAATGGCAAGCTTCTTAGGGAGAGGCACAGTGCCAGCATCTGAACCACAGGTGGAAGGAGGATGGATGGATTCAAAGTCTAGGAAGAATATATTACTTTATAGGCTAAATCGGGGTTTACCAAGATTTGCCATGGAAATAGTTGAGCATCTGAAAGGTATTTCACGTTCATGAAAATTTCACACCTTAAAATCCATTCATGATACAATCAAATATGAGGCAAATGAAAAAAGGAAACCAGACGCAGAACCCGAGATTTCACCAACGAAATAGTAAGGAGGTCAATCTCCGACAACCCTGGTTTCTTACACTAGGGACAAGTGGGAAGCAAATGTTGGAGACTGATTCCTCCTTTTCAGTTTTGTGCATCGATAATGAAATCAGTGGTAAACACTCCTCGCTGATGAGTTTAATCAAACCGAGCACCTGTAACTGCCAGGAAGGCACCGCCTCCCCAAGCAGCAAGAATGGATTCTATTTTAGTCAACCTCACTTGGGATGTCGAGGAAGGGATGGCCTTGACAAATGGAAAAACAAAAAAAAAATAGATGCAGCAGGCTTGCCATGCCATGTGTGCCCCATATTGATGGGGAGTTAACTCGGGGAGCCGCTAATGACTTACACACACTTCAGTGAGTGGGGCCCTCCAGAGATGGAGCTGAGCAGCAAAAAAAAAAAAAATCCTCATTTCCTCTCCACTACGTTACAAAGTCCAAAAATCTATCATTGGAGACATTTTCTTTAAAATTCATTTGTAAAGCCTCTTACAGTTCCCTGCTAAAATACAAGTAAAAAGGAGAAATTTTGCTTATTGGTCTCTCATCTCTTTCTATCATTAGACCATGAGCTTCATGGGATTAGTAAACTCGTCTCTCTAGTTTATGCATATGTGTTTCACCAAGTCCAGTACCTGCACACAGTTTCTCATTGAAAGAGTGATACGGAATGGTTGTCATTTTGGAAAATAGAACCTTGCTCCCCAGAAAGAAAGACAGAAACCTCTCTGTGAGCAGTGAGAAAAAGAACCCAAAGGGATTAAACAAACAAACAAACAAACAAACAAAAAAACCCACTCTGGTTCTATAAAGAATTAGTTGCTTAGGGAGTCTGGTTTTTAGGAATTAGACATATCTACTCCACAAAACAAAACAAAAGTCTGAGGGAAAAAATAAAATAATAGCAGGTGTGAAGGGGGTGGACAAAGAGAGAAGAAAAACAAGATAAATTTATATGCTTGAGGCCAGGGGTGGTAGAGACTTCCTCGACCTGGAGCTTGAAGGTGGTTACAGTTCAGGACCCCGAGTCAGGATCCTAAGCTGGAACTACCCAGGGAATAAAATTACAGGCCAGGCACCTGTTGACTATTACTGAAGTAGAAGGTACTAGCAGGTGGTTAAAACAGGAGGTCACAGACCAGGAACCAGAATGGAGGCTCAAGTCCTGGGTGACAACAGCAGTGAGTCTACCTCAGGGATGACTCCCCAAGTTACGGATTCCAGTCCCTTCCATCTCCAGATGGGCCCCAAGCCAGCTCAGTGTTGCCCAGCCATCCACCCTGCCCTCTCCCACACAAATACACACAAACTCAAAGTCAGGTTTACCACCACCCAGCTGTGCACCTTCCTTCCCCTCTCCTCCACCACATCCAGAGAGCTCTACAGGAATGCCCACCTCTAGGGACGACCTTCCCCACTAGGGACAGCCTTCCACCTAAGCCCCTTCCCCAGCCTACTGTCCCCACCATCTCATTGACTCTTTCCCTCCTGATTAATTAAGTCTGCTAAGTGGAAAACAAAACAAACAAACATACAAAAAAAAAACCAGAACCATCAAACTAATCAACATGAAATACAGAATAAATGTTGGAAACTTAAACCCAGGGACTCCAGTGGTGGGGCTTTCCAGCACTGATGCAAGCTTCCACATGGGGTAGCCTGGGTCAGGGTGGAATTCGCTTGTTGCACCTCACACCAGCCAGGCTGGCCCTGTCAGCCTCCACATTCTATTGCCCTGTCAAGTAGCTAGTGTTTATTGAGCACCTACATGATGGTGAGCCCCCTAGAGGTGTCACAGGGAACACCAGCACGATAATTTGTAGAGGTTTTGGCTTCCTATTAAAACATATTTGTTAGTAAGGACTTTAAGATAGTGGAGGTGAAGGCAGGGAGAGAATGGCTTCCTCCAGAAATCCTACCTCATTTCTCAGAAAGGTCTTCAGTATCTCACAAAACAAGGCCCCTATCAATTGGTATAACTAATAAGGAAGGAGTAACATCTAGTCCAACAACTGGGAAACGGGCTTCCCAAACCTCAGAGCAGGTTTCATGCTCTGAGTAAAAGTCTGGCTTCCTCAGTCTCTTTCAAGCTCCACAAAGAGTCTTGAAGCTTTTATTAAAAAATGGGCAAGTGACCTGAAAAGACACTTCTCCAAGGAAGAAATACAAATGGCTAAAAAGCACATGAAAAAATGCTCAACATCGCTTGCTATCAGGGAAATGCAAATCAAAACTACAATGAGATACCATCTTACACCCATCAGAATGGCAGCTATTAAAAAAATAGGAGACACTAAATGTTGGAGAGGATGTGGAGGAATAGGAACCCTCATCCACTGCTGGTGGGACTGCGGTATGGTCCAGCCACTGTGGAGGAATAGAAACCCTCATTCACTGCTGGTGGGACTGCGGTATGGTCCAGCCACTGTGGAGGACAGTTTGGCGGTTCCTCAGAAAACTAACAATAGATCTTCCGTATGATCCAGCAATTCCACTGCTGGTTATATACCCAGAAGAACTGAAAGCAAAGACACAAACAGATATATGCACACCAATGTTCATAGCGGCATTGTTCACCATTGCCAAAAGTTGGAATCAGCCCCGGTGCCCATCAACAGACGAATGGATAAGCAAAATGTGGTACATACATACAATGGAATATTACTCAGCTGTAAGAAGGAACAAAGTGCTAACACATGGAATAACGTGGATGAATCTTGAAGACCTTATGTTGAGTGAAGCAAGCCAGGCACTGAAGGATGAACAGTATATGACCTCACTGATCTGAACTGAGGAAAGTGAGCAGTCTCTGAGAACCATTGTCTGAAAGATAGGTTAACAAGGGAGAGTAAGAGAAGAGCAGGCTTTGAGCCATCACCCATATGGACATAATCTATGGTAAAGGGATAGAGTGTGGTTGCATGTTGGGGGATGGGGCAGAAAAATTTTTTTTTAAATAAAATAAACACAAAGCCATTATCAGCCCTCAGACAGTTCTCATTTCATCAAACAGCAAAAATATAAATTTAATCGCATGTTCTCTCACAATTTAATTCAGATAAAATTGTGAGTCCTGGCCTCAACATGAAAGCTTGTAGGTACTTTTGATGAAGAAGCCTAAATGAGGTTCTTTAAGTAGTTACATGATACTTACCTCCTTATTGGTAACCTTTTGTTTATTGTGTCCCTTTCAGAGTTCCAGTTGAATATACCAGGGACTTCAAGCAGCCAGCTGACAGCTGTGTGCTTGAGATGCCATAGCAACAATCCATATATTGATGGACTGGAGTGGAGAAATGGATTGGGAGATGGGTTACCCTGATTCATTCACACCACCAATAAACATTGAGACACATATAAGAATCCCTGTGGTAGGTATTGGGGATGTGACAAGACAATCATGGACACTACCTGCATAGAGTTATAGTCTAAAGCAGAATTTCTCACTTCAGCACTGGGACCATTCTGGGCCAGGTAATTCTTTGGTGTGATGGGTTGTCCTATGCATCCAAGGGTATTTGACAGCACCCTTGGCCTCTAACAACTAGATGCCAGTAGCATCCCCTACCTAGCAGATGTGACAACCAAAAATATCTCCAGATATTGCCAGATGTCTGCTTACAGTTGAAAGCCAGTGACCTAACAATTGAGACAGAGAATTTTAAAAAGCCATTTTAAAACAGTAGGATAAATGCCATGATACAGACACAGTGCCCTTTGAGGGAACCAAATAAAATAAAAACAACAATGGCTATTTACTGTGTGTCTTTTGTGTGTTAAACACTTGATGTGAATTGTTTATTTAATCCTTACAAAATGCCTGTGTTAGCTGCTTTACAGATGAGCATGAAGACACAACGAAGCTTGTCCAGGGCCAAAGAATAAGGGACAAATCCAGGATCTAACCAAGGTTCTAGCTCACATTTGGCTAATTCATATCCTACAATTGCAGGTCCGTGGGTCTGTGCCATTGACCTTGTTAGAACGTCATAGTCATCTCTGGATCAGTAATGCCTTGTACTGCCTGGTACAGCTTGTGTGACTGTCAAAATCATAATTAGCCACATTTTGGACCACCATTCATTAATGCCGTAAGTATTTATTGCTTGCCTACATGATTTTTACTTTATAACACAGGCAAATAAGGGATTGAATGGTATGGCTAAGAGCCACAATAGCTACTTCTTATTTTCCATTTGCCTCTCTCTATTTCTTTGCTACCAAGCAAGGCACTGAACCGTGTTAGATCCAGCTTTCTTATCTCTAAAATGAGGACTCAGAACTAGATAATTTCTGAGATGCTTCTTTTTTTCCCCAATCATGTCACCCTTGGTCAAAGTAACATACGAAATTCTACTGTTAGCCAATGACTCAGCAACTGACTTAATATAGCCATGTGGCAGTGGGGTGGCACTCTTCCTTCTGTTTTCCCCTGCAACATACCTGAAGGATTTGACACCTTTCACCAGGAACTTTGGAGGAAGACAGAAGGGACAAGGAAGGAGACTTAAAGAGGTATTATTTAAAAGACTGATCCACTACTGCGACCTCTGGGGTTGAGCGCCAAGTCACGGGTCACCGACTGTATTATGGGCTGCATTTGGCTGGCTCTGCAAGCCTCAAAAGGTGATTTGTGGGATACCCACCATGCCTTGAATTCCTGTCTAAGAAAACTTTTCTGTTTTTGGAAATACTTTATAACAACACCCCATACCCCCCTACAGACACTCTCTATGCCTTTTTTTAATTCATAATGCAAATATGAAGGCACTGAAAGTTACCGAAAGCAGACACCTCTTTAACTTGAGTTAACCATGCTGTTATGGGTTGAATTATGTTCCCCTAAAAAGATAGGCTGAAATCCTAATCCCCAGGACCTTAGAATTTATAAATAGAGTGTTTACAGATGGAATTAGGCAAATTAAAAGAGGTCTTTGTTTGGATAATTCCAAACAGAAAGGCCTCCCCATTGGTCCCCTGAGAGCTAACAGGTGAGGATCAAAAGGCAGCTAATCAGACCAGCAAAGAGCTGGGGTCCCTCCCCAACAGCAGGAAGGGGTAAGAGGAAAGAACAGCTTAAGGCAATCTCAAGATCCCAGGTGCGCCTCTCTGCCTGGAGGACACTTGCATTCACATCTCTCTTTTCTCTTGTTTCTCAGTCAACTGTTTACTGGCCTAATTAAACTGGTGTAGCTCTGAACTCTTTCTTGCAATGTAGCCAAGAGCCTAGAAGAGCCCAGCGCGTTCCACTAACAGTAGGGTGGACCCCTAATGTATAAGGACTGGCATCCTTATAACAATAGACACAGGAGGGGAAAACAAGTGACAATGCAGTTACACCAGAGCTCAAGGAACTCCCAGGATCTCCGGCCACAGCAGAACCAGGCGAAAGGCACGGGGCAGAGTCTTCCCTGCTGACTTCCGAGGGTTCAACACCTTGTTGGTGGATTTCTAGCCTCCAGAACCGTGAGACAATCGGCTCTGTTGTTCTAAACCATCCAGTTGGTGGTACTTGGTTAGGGCAGCCCTAACAATCACAGGCACCTGATTTTCCAGCAGCTACTGGGCCACAGAAACAGTTTGCCCTTATATCACCTATTGAAATTGCGAGAAACTAGTATTCAAATGAGCACACTGGGAGTGCATCCACGTGCCCTCCTAACGGGGTTCTACTGCCCAAGAGGCGGAGCCAGAAAGACAGACTTCTTGGGCCTTCTCTGCCCTGCTGACTGGTGTCCCCGGTAATGGGGTATTTGGGATGCTGAGTGCTCTGTGCGAAAAATGCCAACGTCTAAGCCTCTCACCTTTCAGATCAATGAGGTAAGTGACAATAATTCGAGTTCCCTGTCAGCTTAATTAGAGGAAGTGAAAAGCAATCACATGGCATTAGTGTGAGGCCAGTACACAGCCCAGAGCCACAGAGGGCCCGAGGGGCAGGCTGTAGCAGCCCACCTCAAGGACAAGTTACTCCTCCTTGACAGTTTCATTGAAAGTCTTAATTACAATGCTACTGTAGGGGGAAAATTATTTTATAAATGCCTTTACAAACACAGTCTGATTACAGAAATCTTTTCATCTAAAAACTAATTAAACCATTATTTCCTCTCCGATTACACTGGTAACTGTAGGTTTTTCATTTATGAAAACATTTTTACAGTCTTATGTTCCTGATGTTTGGGGAGCATCTTTGTGAAAAAAAATCCGGAGAGCAAAATGATTTCAAAAAATTAGAAATGCTATGAAGAAAATAATAGAGGTCTTTTTCAAAATGGACTATGGTGGTACAGACAAAAGATACAATGAAATGTTTTTTGCTAAAATGTAAAAATACAATGGGTCTTAAGTGTACCGGCTCAATTGTACTAAATGAGCACATTTTTAAAAATCTCATTTTCAGAAACTATCGTCAAATTTGACAAAACAAGATTATTTTCCAGCCACTGGAATGTAAATTCTAAGAGAACAGTAGTTTCTTCTGCTTCCTTCATGGCTGTTACCAGCTATTGAAGAGCAGGTACTCAGTAACCATTTGTTGGTCGAATAAAAGCTGTTCCCCAATGGGTTTGATGTGGTCTCTTTAATTTCTTACTTTAGAAACAATGTTGAATTGGGTTGAAATACTGTAGGTTTTCTTCAAGCTATTTCAAATGTGTAGAAAGAAGAGAACATGGATTCTTGAGATCAAAATAGTGAAGATGGCAATAACCACCAAAAATGCGTGCCACTTCCAATCATAGGGGACAGGAAAGAAGCCAAAGGGCATGTATGTGGTGCTGTAAGGAGACCAAGTTCAGCAAATACTTGGGATTACAGGGCCTTAGAGCACATTCAAGCCACTGCTGCAAAATTGAGTTGCTACTATGACCTCTCACTGGACCTAAGCCCAAGTGTCTTCCCTGCTCTTGCCTCCAGATCCCAGTTTTACAAGAAAGAAGTCTTTCCCTTGCTTCAAAAAGATAAAGCTTTGGCTTTCTGCTCCAAGAAAAAGCTGATAGACTAAAATCTATGCCAATGAGGCAGGGGTGCTTGGAAAAGGGGTTATTTGCTTTACAAAAGGATTCTCTACAGCTTTATTTTAAACAGTGAGCTCCTCTAACTATTTAAGTGTTTATTAATATAACATTGTTGCAAAGGTGGGTTTCAGGGAGAAGATATTTAAATCAAGTAAATTATTAGGAACCTCTGACCAAGCTCAGTCGGATAATAACATACTGGTTTCTTTCAAATAAACATGCTGAAGTCCATGGGGAAACTTTATTTTAGGATACAAAACCTGCATTCACATGTATGTTTTCAAGAACAAGTGGAACAGCTAAAGAGTTTCTGTTAAATTATTTTCAGGCTTCATAAACTTGCTTTTACTTTCTGTTTTGAATAGGAGAGAGAGAAAGAAAAGAGAAGGTCATGTCACCCAAGCATTAATTAAAAACTGATCCTGTCTATTGAACTCTGATGATGTGATCAGGTAGATCAAACTTCTAAAAGCATGCACCAAAATTTTATTTTCTGAAGCCTTTTCTCCCCCAGAGGCATAGGTAAAACAGCAAGACAGGAGAACAGTTATTTTTAGACATCTCAGTGGTACAGCTTTCTCCTAAGGCAAAACTTAAATCAGATAAGGGTCTCCTAGGACCTGAAAGGAAGGAAACCACCCACTTAGTATATTCAACTCAATCCTTCCCATGCAAACTTGATTTTAGAAACAAAACTAGAAAACACGTTATGGAATATTTAAGGATGACACACTGCAGTAAGCACTGGGAACCACATTTCAACAACTGTTAAGAAGCTATTACCACTCCTGCTGCATGCAAGAAAATTAGCCATAATTAGGTAAGCAACACAAGTGTAGCACAGGAATGGGAATTTAGTAGACACTTAATTAATGGTGTTGGGAGAAGGAAAACGGGATTAATGAATGGTTGATATGAATTCCATTTTGCTAGTGGGTTAATCACTAGTCTCGTGAAAATGTATTTCCAGGCTAAGAAATATAATAGGGTTTTTAAAATATTTTATTCTGTTTTAAATAATTTCTACCTTGCATTGTAATTTCCAGAGCCACACTAGCCACATCATTTATTGATGTGTATACCTACCTATTTGCATGCCCCACCATACAAATGCAGCAGGGCTCAATTCTAAGTACAGAACTCCTCATACAAATGGGCTGGGGTAATTTTGATTTGACATGTTAGTCATCTAATTCTGGTCTCACCAATGAGTAAATAACAAGCTTCAATTGCTTGTAAATAACAAGTTTCAATTTCAAGCTCCAGTAAAAACATGTGGAATGCTTGAGATTCTTGAGATCCTATGATGCAATTAGTTCTTGTACTAGCATTATCATAAAGATATTCTTAGTCATTTTTGCTTTGCTCACATTTTATACCATGGTATGTCAAATGTCAAATTAAAGTAACTCTGGATTGAAGCAATGTCATAAGATTTCTTTTGGTTTTAAAAGCACTTAACAAAGCCCCAGGATGCGTTTATCAATTGTAATGAATGTGCCACACTAATGAAGGATGTTCATGTGGTAGGGTATGAAAGGTGTGGGGAGTGGGGCATATGGGAATCCTTATTTTTGTGTGTAACGTTTATGTAATCTAAGTATCTTTTAAAATAATAAAAAATATATATTATTAAAAATTTTTTTTAAATAAAAGCACTTAACACAAAATGAAACATTTCCTTGCTTTTCATCATATTTGAACTCTTCTCTTGTACTCATATGGATTTTTTCATAATGAAATATATCTTGCAATGTTTTTAGCTGAAATAACTTTTTAGGATATATTTTTAATACTTTTTCTTAAAACTATAATTATATCACTTTGTTGATTACCTTAATTGAGGCTAGACACTTTAAAATCAGCTTTGAATTTACTGTGACATCTATTTTTAACAATAAAATGGAATCGGAACACACTGATAACAAGGGAACTGATAGACAAAATTTATTAAAAAAAGAAAAAATCAACAAAACCATGGTTTATGGATAAGACATACAAAGAGGGATTAAATGCTCAGCTCCAAGAGATAAATTGGGAGCTGACATATTTTTGTTGCGAAAGAATTCTTGGCTTACTCCTTTAAAAATGTAAGTACCCATTTAAATACTAGATTAACTGCTTGCAAGTAGGTCTCGTGATAGTACAGATATGTAATTTCCAGAAATTTCAACATCTTAAATGACAAGTAATTTTTGCAGCGTTCCTTTATTTTAAGCCTTGTGTGAAGAGAAATAATTGATATTGGCACTATTCCTCACCACTTACAGATGAGGAAACAGATTCAGGGATGTTGAGTGATTTCCTAAGGCGACACACATAATAAATAACACAGTTGGGATTCGGTTCTCCAGAATCCATTTGTTGCACCTCCCTGAACATCATAGCTACGTACCCTGGTCTGTCCTTCTGGTTGTGCCCGTGTCCTGTCATTATTTTTAAAAATATAGCCTTCTAATGGAATTGACACCATTTAAAATACTATTGTGTCAATCCAAGCGCAGTCAAAGTACTGGTGTTTGGTCTTAGGGATAAGAGTAAATCGTTTCAGAAATAGCGTCCAGTTTATGAGCATTTGCTTTCACCATACTTTTCAGGATTGCCTCTACTTTATGAAGTTAGATCTACTAACGTCTGTAGGTACATATTCAGGACTGAGTGAGCTACAAAGCCCACGTGCAGCCATGCTGAATAAAGATCTAAGATAATGGAGCGAACCAAACTTTGAACAAGTAGGGCTACGATTGTTGTTATTGTATTTGTTTAACACTCATTACAATGGAAGAAGTGCATTTTTATTTCTGCACAGGGACTGTCAGATAATTCTCATGATTTACTGGAAAGGTCTGGATATTTGCCCTATTTTGGTTAATAAACACTCATTACCTCTTCAGGCTGATATTCTATCTGCTAGAAAATCAATTGGGAGTCTAGCACAAATTAGTATTACAGAATTTTTAATAAGGGAGAAAAACAGAGGATTTTACCACAGTGAAGGCCAGCTGGGGCACAGAAGCTGTGAGCCTTATTCACGTTATATACATACACACATCCATTTCCAGAGCATAATCGAATTTTGACAAATCCAATATAAATCTATGGAGAAGAAAATCACTACAATGTGTCTAATAGTTAATAACTAATAATACCTACCAATTAATAATAATCAATAGCAAATAGCAATAAAAAGGCAATAAATACTATTAGCCTACTCAAGTCAGTGGCCCAGCTAGAAAACCTCTGATTTTGCATAGATCCCTATGCTGAGAAATCACACCAGAAAACAAATACAGGAGAATGCCTTTACTACAGATGAACTCTTCAATTCTTTTTTTTTTTCCCCCAAGCAAAGCATTTGCAAACATTAGCACTTTAATTCACTTGCACTTCTGCTTTAGCAAGTGGTTTTTAAGCAATGGCAAGTACAGTGTCTCCCTTAGAATACATATAGTCTGATCAAAGAGTATGCTCACAGGACAGTGTTAAAGTATCAATTTCCAGATCCTCCAACGCTACATGCATCTGTGCCTAAACTTAATCTGTTTGAGATGCTTCCTGAGTTCTCCCACTCTTCTCCCGTTTTACAAAAGAAAGGCACAATTCTCACCCATTCTATATCTTACTAAAGTGTGTTGTTCTGAAGTGTATAAAACTCCAGAGTGCTATGAAAGGAGTCAATTAGATAATCATTTTAATTAAAGTGTCATAATTGTCACCTCCATCTCACTATGCTATATATTTTCAAGAAATGTTGTTTTCATGCTTAATCATAATTCCCTAAAAGTTGTAAAGTATTTTGTTTTGATCAATAATGTACTAATAAGGGTTGCAGTCATAACTCACTTCTGGATAAACATTTATGGATTTATAACTTTGTGGTTCATGGGAAAAAACATATATCAATTTAGACATTTTGTTCCACTACCTTATTCAATCACTTCAAAAACAGCAAATATCTAAGGATAAATTTAATGAAAGCCATTTAAAACCACTATATTAAAAACTATAAAAATTTGCTAAGAGAAATTCAAGAAGGTCTAAAGAAATGGAGAGATAGATGATGTTCATAAATAATATTCAATCTTCTTAAGCTGTTAGTTCTCTCCAAATTGAGCTACAGATATAACGCAATTCCCAATCAAGATCACAGTGGCTTTCTTTTTTTTGGAGAAATTGATAGTCTTATTCTAAATTTATATGGAAATGTAAAGGCATAAAAGAACCTAGACTATCCTGAAGAAGAGAAAAGTTGGAAAACTTACACCACCAGATTTCAAAAGTTGCTGTAATCGATAGTAATTAAGACAAGATGGTACTGGGATAAAGACAGACAAAAATGTCAATAGAGCTAAATAGGGTACAGAAATTAGCCTACACACCTATGGTCACTTTATTTTTAATATGACATCACGGCAATTCCATAAAGAAAGGAAGGTCTTTTCAACAAATTGTCCTAGAGTAACTGGGGTTAAAAAACTCTATAGCATTTTTCAAGTCTAAATTACATATTTCTTTAGTATCAATATCTATGATAGAGATAGAACAGGAATCCCAATTCAAAGAAGATAGGGAATGATGCAACATTTGCAAATGTTATTTTAATCCATGATAGTGATATAAAATTACTATGGTATGTTTGTTCCATTAGATACATTAAAAAGAGCTATATAAAAGTCATATTTTAAAATAAAAAGCCAGTATATTCAACACACTAGAAATTATGTTCTTCACACTGACCAGACTTATGATAAAACAAATTTAGGTATCAACTTAAAGATGTACAAGGAGACATACTTTTTCAAAATCCTTTAAGGTATATCAACATTAAACAAAATAGTAGAGGATTGCTAACATAGTCTTCAGGTATAACTTCGTGCAACAGAAATATTTTGAGTATCTGTTATGTGCTAGACACTGGACAAGCCTGAAATACTAGCAAACAATAGTTCGTGTTTATTAAATGCCTGCTATGAGTCAGGCACTGTCCCAAGCACTTTGTAAGCATTAAATGAAATGGGGACCCTCTGAAATTGGTAATCATAGTAACCTATCTCCTAGATGATGAAACTAAGGTACAGAAAGTTTAAGGATGTTTCCCCAGTTCACACAGCTAAGGAGCGAATAAGGACTGAGATTATACTGCAAGAGCCTATATAAGTGAAGACCAGGGATTAGAGAGTCCTGCTCTCTTTAGCTTTAGGTACTACGTGCTTCCTTTCTGTCCTCCGATGTCCCAAGAATATCCTGTATTACCAAATGTCAATAAAATAATCCACTTTAGAGATGGCTTCTCCTAGCAGCATTCTGTGGCGAGTAGAAACTGTTGACAATCTGTGAAGCTAAGTGTTTGATAACATTACTTATAGGAATCCAATGGGTTATGAATTTGCCCAAGGCTTGGAGCCAGGAAGCCCCTGTTTTTTATTCTCAGTTCTTGAGAGAAAATTGTGTGTTTTGAGAGCAAAATTTGGACTAAAAGGATCTTGCTGGCTCTGGTGTCTTCAGTAAGCAGGTATCAAGGAAAAAGAGGACCCCGAGACCCAACATGACTTTTTCCGAATTCCTGCCACCACATCTGGTTCCACTTGTCATCAGGGAGGACAGGAGAAGAGTTGGCACCATTCAGCTGTCGATTCAGTCCCATTCACAGAGGCTTGTGCTTTGTGCTCAGCACACAGATACATAGAGTGAGAGATATAGTGAGAGACAAAGGTATGAGTCCCACCTTCTCCTCTCTAGGAATTCACAAAGAGAAGGGGCAATACGAATATAAATACCAACTGCAGATAGACTGTGAGATTGCCAAGATGTACCTACAGAACAACATGCTGCCTTCTTACAACATCTTCCCCTTTGCACACTCTTTCCTTCCTTGCCAAAAATGAGCTACTCCAATTGCCTCTTTCCAAGGCAACTTTAAGGGGAACCTTCAGCGATGTGTGAGGACAAATGGATATCATGGGTTAAATAAATAAAAGCACGAGGCTCTGACATAGCCATTACCTGACCTCTCTCTCTGCCATGATTTGAGTACTTCCCAAGGGGTGCACAGGAATTCAGGATTTTCTTCATTATGGGTGGTCAGCTTGCGTGACATGAACACTCCAAGCTAACTTTCATCACACCCACCTTCAACTGATTGCCACTCAGTCCATAAATATTAAATACCTTTCATGACTTCTTGCTCTGCTCTTTGTCTTTTGAGGAGAGTCAAAGAACTTTCCTGGTTCATTTAATACTTCATACCAAAAGCTTTGGTTTAGCTATTCAGAAGTGCCTGGCTTCTGGGTGTTCCCACCTTAATTGGGAAAACCAGAAAACTACTCATAAAGAGATTTCACAAAGCAGGTGACCAATGAGTGCTAAATGAATGGTTTGAGATGTACTATGAGATTCACTGGATAAGTGAGATAATGAGGGGTACAGTGGCCTAAGAAGGCTTCTTTGAAGATGTGGGATCCAGGCACGTTTTAATTAACGGTTCCACTGTTTCTCCTTTATTCCCATTCTTTTCTCCCAGGGCCATCTTTTCTCTGTTCTCTCCCATCCTTTGAATTCTCAAACCTCAGGGTCTTCTGCTCCCTTTTCACTATTTACTGCTGCATCTCCATCACTACAACAGGGCCTGGCCCATCATGGGTACACAAAAAATGTCTAGGGAATGTGTGAATAGTCTCAGGATATTTGAACTGGAAAGGATATTGCAGATCACTCACTGTATGAATGAAGCTCAGAGGGGCTAAGAGATTGGCCCTCGACCATCATGCCAACAGGATTAGTAGGAGGAATCAGCGGGGTGTGATCCCTGGTGACCTGACTCTAGGTCCAGCAATGCTTTCACCATGTCTTGCTGTCCCCTATGTATTCTCAGACCAAATACAGATTCCACTTGCTGCCCAGGAGTCACCTTTGCACCAATGTTAGGATAAATCCACTTACTTGGCTTTTGGCTTCTGCAGTGAGCCAACTCCTTTCATCACTACCCAGTGGCCAAAGCTATTTTGAAGAAGAAAATCAGGCCCAGTAGGCATGTTCCTTGTCTTACTGCTCTGCAGGCTGCTATGCAGAGAGCAAAAAGAAGCAAAGTGAAACAAAAGCCAAAAAAGGCCAAACTATTACATAATTGACATAACAGAGTTACCAAGGATAAAGAGGGTTCCAGCAGGGGAGAGTGATTATTTTGAAGTGTGCAATAGACATGCTAAGAAATGGAATCTTTGTGGGAAAAAGATGAATGTGTGACTGTACTATTTACCCAGTGATATAGACCATGGAAGGCAAATATTCACTTTTCTTGGGTGTCATTTATTTTAAGCTCTGAGCAGTAAAATTTGTCATTTCTAATTAGAAATGTTCGTTGAAAGCAAGACTTTTTGAAATATCATAGAAGAGTTCAAAAAAGAACAAAAACATGTCCAATGTAAAATAAAAGAAAAAAGAATGAAAAGAAGTCCATCATCACATCTAAAGAAGCATCTTTGCAGATGATAACATAGGGATGTAGAGTTGCTGAAATTCAAGTCACAGTAGGTGATTTGCCTGTGGCATGGTGATCACAAGAACATTTGTCAGCACTGCTTTTGTAAGCTGAAATCTAACAAAAAGCAGCTTAAAAAATATAAGGATTATGTTTTTCACATGGTGAGAAGTTATGAAAGAGACTATTCAGAACTAGTACAACAGTTCAAGGAAGTCTCCCTATCATCCTCAGTATGTGGATCTTGTCCTCCTCATCATAAAGGAACTGCTCAACATCAGACATTCTGTCCATACTCTAGGCAAGATGGCCAAAAGAGAAGAACAAAGAGGGCATGCCCACTTTTTATAAGGAAAACAATCACTCTCCCAGATGTGTCAATATCTGTAACTATGTCACAGACATAGGAGTATGGCCACTCCTAGCAGCAAGGGAGTCTGGAAACTCACGTTTAAAAAAAATTTTTTTTTAGTTGATCATAGTGCCAAACTGGACAGAGTCTATTAGCAAAGGAAAAAGAGAGCAATGGATTTGGGGTAGGCATCCATCTAACGGTGTCTACCAAAATTAGGAAGGTTCATGGCCAAATGGCCCTTAACAAATACAGGAATTAGAACCCCTTAAATCAAATAGCACATTGCCTTTATCACATGTTAATAAACCCATACCATATCCTCATCAATCCTCTGGACAAAAAAACAACTTTGATCTTCCCACTAAGAAAGTACTAAGTGTACTAAGGAAAATATCAGACCACTATCAACTGGGAAGACCAGCTGAACATTTAGATAAGATAGAGAGTGGTCATCAAATCAATACACATTGAGGCTCAGGGAGATTGATAAAGAGAGATTTAGAGTCGAAAGAAACTCCTAAGCTTCTCTGCACCTTTTTGTCCAGTGTAAAAACCCAATTCACCTCCCCATGCAGCGGTTCTTCTTGAATGTAGCAAACATCCTCCTGTCAGTAGCAAAGGCTACTTAAACCCTCACTGCCCAGAACGTGGCTGTGGACAAGCAGAGTTCACTTCTCTAGCCCCACCTAAGATCTAATGAATCAAGATCTACATTTTATCAAGATCCCAGAGGATTCTTATACACTGCGTTTGAGAAACACTAACCTAGATAGTATCACTGCAGAGAACATCTCTGCTTATAAGAAAAGATATCCCACATGCTGCCTTGGAAACCTATCTCCCGATCATTCTACTTATGTGCAAGGCAAGCGTTCAAACAGTTGCCCCAGAGAAATTCTATCCCCCCTAAAACTTTTTTTCTAAACCTCCATGAAATCCTCCTTATCCCAATAGCTCTCAAAAACCCCCACCTCTCATGATTCTGTGTTTTGTTTTATTTTTGTCCCCTTAAAATTCTGTCCCCAGAAATCCATGCAATGTTACAAATGCCCTCTGCCTCACCACACTGAACGGTGCTGCGACACTTTGAAGCTGGGTGGATCTCAGAAGATTATGTTCTTAAAGTTAACCCATTCCTGTGAGTGTGGACCTATTACTTCAGTTAAGGGCCTTTTGATTACATTACTTCAGATGGGTCTTAATCCTCTTATTGGAGTCCTTTATAAATGGGATGAATTCAGATGAAGAGAGAGAAAGTCAGAGGTAGCCAGAAGCTGAAGCAATGAAACCCAGAAGTGAAAGGAGGGACCAGCAGACACCACCATGTGTCTTGCCATGTGACAGAGGAATTCAGGATTGCTGGCAGCCAGTCTTCAGGGAGAGGGCATCACTTGATGATACCTTGATTGGGCATTTTCATGGCCTCAGATCTATAAGCTTGCAAGCAAATAAATCTCCATTGTAAAAGCCATCCCATTTCTGGTATATTGCATTTCAGCAGCCTTTAGCAAACTAAAACAGGGGCCAAGCAACTCATCTTTTCAAGGTATGCAGCCCATGGGCTGAGGAGTTTGGTCGCAATGGTATTAAGCAAAAAGGCTTTTCAAATCAAGCACCACTATCTTAGTTTTCCAGGGCTGTTATAACAAATACCACAGCCTGAGTTGGCTTAAAAAAACAGGAATTTAATGTCTCACAGTTTTGGAAGCTAGAAGTCCAAAATCAAGTTGTCCACACGATCATGCTTTCTCCAAAGTCTGTAGCATTCTGATGGTGACTTGCTGGAAATCCAGAGCCCAATTTCTACTCTGTCACATGGCCATCACTTTCCTTCTGTCTCCTGTGTCCAAATTTCCTCTGCTAATTAGGATTCCATTCATATTGGATTAAAGAGCACCCTGATTGAGCTTGGCCTCACTATCAAAGGAGCTATTTACATATCTGTTCATTCACAGGATGGGGTTTAAGGGTTTGAACCTGTCTCTGTGGGAAAAATTATGTAATCCATAACAATGTTAGCACATCCTCATCTCTCTTTTCCTCTATAACCTATCCCTACCCTCACCTCACTCCCTCCGACACAAACACTTCCATCTAGAATTCCATCCCCTGATGTCCTCCAGTCATCCCATTTTCAGTTGTTTGTGTCCTTCAATAAGGTGTTTGGTAGGAATATTCCTGAAACCACATTGCTGCGACTGCAGAGACATGAAGAACACATTTATCAAAAGTTAGGAAGAGGAAGTTCTGAAAGAAGCTCAAGTGTTAGTAGTGAACTGCTGCAACTAAACTCATACGGGTGTTCTAGCGAGAAAACTATGTTCCTCCCAGCAGAAACTCTGACTCTCTGCTTGACCTTCATTTACCCTACCAACCATCTCCCTCCTTTCTTGGGATTAAGATACCTCCTGAAACCTGGAACACAGAGAGACTGCCAGGGTACACTGCATGTGGAATAAAATTCTTGCACATTTAACCAATTTCCTAAATTAGACTCAATTGGAAGCTGAATTAACTCAAGCCACTGAGATATTATTTAGTACCTTGCTTTTCCAGGGCACTAAATAATGCCAAAGTGTAATGCCATTTACAGTTTATAAAGCTATGTTCATCTAGATTATGTCATTTAATCTTTAGAACAGCTGGGTGCCTTTGAAAAACACTGGGGCACACTCATTGTTTTGTAATGATATGGACGCCCTGTTCTGAAGTCAAGCAGTAACTATATGAGAGATAGTAGGTCTGGAATATCTGTCTCCTAACTACTTAACTATGAATTCTTCCCTCTGTGACATAAAGAAATAAAGACTTTATAGAGCATCATTTAAAGACATATGTGATCTTTGATTGTGTTGTAGACATTTTTATTAAATCTATTCAATGCAGCTTGGCATATGGTAGCCTAATAATATAGTGTAATAAGGAGGAGATAAGAGTTAACAAGATTCTAACCTGAGTGGTACATCAAATATTTGACAAAGGAGGACAATTGTACTTTCATCACTACTAATTATGGCAAACTGCCAGATAATTCCATTAAGACAGATAATAATAGTAGTGGTTATGCTGTTTTGTCTAGTCCTATATTTTTGTGGCCAAATTTCATCCTTTATTGGTTGAAAACTAAACCACCACCATCAAGACCACCACCAATGCTTATTCTGGTTTTTATCTGAAGCTGGAGAATCTAAATGGAGAATGAAAGAAAATCCTAATGATTGAAGAGGAAGATAACTGGCCAGCCACGACCGGATGCTGTAGGACCTGAGCATTTTGGTGGAACAAGATTAACTGGCTTTCTTTGGGGAAGACACACTCATATTTAAACCTCTTGGAGACTCCATTTAGTAGATATTATCTTCTCAAGCACTGATATATGTACTGTCCTAATAGAAGTAATGAACCTATTTCCCCAAAGGGAACATATTTGTTGGAATCTCAAGGAATCTCAGCTCTAGGTCTGTTATTATTTGTGAGATATTAGAGTGGACAAACATATGGTTAAGAAGAAGTTTAAAATATCCCCTAGCATGGTATTACATCCAATAACATTAAATGAAGTTATATTTGTCTTATAATAAATTCAAAACAGCTTAATTAGTTGAAGCACATAGTTCTCCCGAGATCCTTTGCAGTACTTATTGACTATCATTTCAAGAAACGGCATATTTCCATAACCTATTAAATAATAAATCATGCCAGTTTACTTTAAATATGCAAGTGATAAACTAAAAGAGCATCTTCTGGGGACCAAGCAACAATCCCTTTTCAATTGTTACATGAAAATTTTCTACAAAAAATCCCAATGAAGGAATGTTTACTATTGAAGGAGTGACCTATTGAAAACTTTCAACTAAAAAGCACAATTAGAATTTCTTTCAAGTTTGTAAAAGCTAGGAATTGCCAGACACTAGACATACTGCATGAATCAATGGCTGCTGCTAGTTGGAATTGCAAAGAGGATGGAGAATTGAATTTAGATGTAGATGTGGACTTTGAGGAGTGGAAAATTCTTTGGGTACATACAGATTACTTGGGAGGGCAGACCTCTGGCTAAGGTATTTTCAGTTTCCATTACGTGTCACTAGCCTCGACTTCATAAAATGACTCATTCATAGGTCTCTGCTCTCTAGGAAGGTTCAAGTTATTGATTCAACAGCAATTTTGAAAATTATTATTATGATCAGCCCACAAACTTTCTGCTTAGCTAAGCTTTTACTTAGTCACATCTGAGAAATAACTTTAGAATGACATTACTCTGAGGAACAAATTATTTCTTGAAAATGTGATGCCTACATACTAAAATAAAAAACAGAAACAAAAAACAAACAAAACAGAAACCTTAATCCCAAAATTCTCCCTTGCAACTGGGCACATTCAACATGGATCAGGGTTTTAATCAAGGGTACAATGGAAGGCAGACATGAAAGAGCAAGATTAAGAGTCCTGAGAGAGAAACTTTCTTCTCCTGTGCTTTGCAAATATCATAAAGGTCAGGGAAAGGTCAGCAGATGTCAACTTTCCACAACTTTAATTAAGTGCTAAATGTGCTAACTATTGATCAACTGATCAGTTAAGTGCTTAGCACATGGGAAGTGCTCAATTAATGTTAATATCAAAATGAGAAAGAACTAGAATGATTGAATAAATATAAAAGAGGGCCCAGCTAGGATAGAATACAGTATTGAGTTTGGTCAGAGAATCATTCCTGTTTTGAAGAAGAGAAATGAAAGCAAACTCTTACACCAAGATTTTAGTTATTTTTAAAGTAACGCAGCCACTCTCAAATGTGAAATTTACACCCCTCCGCTTACCCCCCATGCATGTTAAAGCAAATTAAATTTCATGCCAAATCACCCAGGCAGTCAGTGAGCAGCACAATTTCAATCTCTAGGATTTAAGTTGATTGCTCTAAAAATATAATTCACCAATCGGGTAGGATTTGAGTCAAGCATGATCTTCTTTAATCATTTCTCCTGACAAGTTATTTTCCCAGGAATGTGCCCACTGTGAACTGTAGGCTGACTCATCTCATGGAAGTAAAGAGGGTACATCTTCTTCCGATTTGCAACCCAGACACAGCAGGGAATCAAAGTGACCAGGTTAGGTCGTGGAGGCCCTATCCTGGCTACAGGAAAGCATCACATTTAGAGTGCATTCACCTGACAACAAAATGCTTCCTAATTCTAAGAGCCACAGTCATCCACAGGGAAAGAGGTCTCTCTTGGGTCTCCATTTTCATCAGATTTTACCACATCTACAAGTAGATTGTATGTGTATGTGTATGTGCATGTACACGTTCACACACGTTTCGTTTTTAAACTGAATCCCAATTGCTATAGTCGGATCAATTTCCTTTTTTTCTGTTCTCAATGGTTCCAGCAAAATGCATAGATAAAGCAGTTGGAGCTCATCACAGGAAAGGATACTGCTCAAACGGATGTGTTTTCCTTCAGTTTAGGCCAGGGGTTCTTAACCCTTATTATTCCACGGACCCCTTTGCCAGTCAGGTGAAAACCACGGACCCCTTACTAAGTCCACACTATACTGAATATTATTTAATAAATATAGCACACCCGCACCAACACGTCCCCACAAGAATAATGTTTGTTTGTTTTTAAATTTTCAATTCAAGCCCTTTGTTAAAAACTCTTGGTTTAGGCTTTACATCATACGAAGTATTACTTTTAATCCTACCTTATGCCTTATTTGGAAATGTTTTCAGAAGCAACGCCATATGAGAGTTCTGACTAAACTTGAGTGCCCTGTTTTGAAATGCAAAAGTGTTACATACAAACATCTGGAAGACCTTGTCTTCAGGCCTATGTTAACAGAGTATCCTAAATTCCTAGGTTTGTGGATATAGCCATTGAATAGTGGTTTCTGGAGCAATGAGGACGGGGTAAACAAATCTCTTCCAGATATCATCGAGACAAAGCCAAATTGCTCCAAGTGCTTCAACACATTCACTTAATGATAATTTTAATAAAAATCCTATGGTTGAAAACATTCGTCACATTATAACTTACTACAGGATATGGGCTTTGGGGCTTGCCTGGAGGGTTCAATGGAGGAAAGGGGAGATGGCATCTATGTAACCAAGGCAAGTTCTTTTGCCTTTTAAGTAGAATGATGGCTATTCTATGTACTTTTCTTGTACCAGTTGCCTGGCACTTGATCTTCACCACTGATACATTTGCATATATGTATAATTATTTTACCATAACTTACAAAACTATGAACTCATTATTAAGGGCCTTTATCTAAATGATGGTAAATTTTAAAGAACCTACTTTAGTTTCAATATAATGAATAAAAATGCTACAACATACGACTTAGAATTTCATTGGGAAACCTGTGGGAATGTGTCTTGGTTACCAAATGACTAGGGTAGCATGACTGGTCTTTAGTAGGAAGTAGCAATGCTTCCAAACTTCCTGTGAGGTCCCAGTAGTCCATCATACTGAAACCACCCTCCCTACTAGAAGCACTGCTAGTTTAGTTACCCTCCTCTTATGCTGCAGCTATATTTATATCTAAATGATGCTTCTATAGATTGAAAGTTCATTTATGCTCTATTGTACCTTAAATATCCTCCTAGAGTTCATTGTTACTGTTAATTAAGTATCTTAGCAAATCTTTTATAAATAGAGGTAAAATAAAAATAAATTTCAATTTGGCAGCTGGACTAATCATGGTTTCAAATAAAGTTGAAAGAAAAAATCTTAATGGGTAAGGATAATGAAGAAAAATAGCACTTCAAAGGAGGAAAATGAGAGAAGGAAAAATGAAAAGGTAAGAGTGTAGAATCTAGGGCTTCAATTAAGATGACCATTGAATATAAAGTTGGAGGCCTTGGAAGCTGGAGAAAAAAAGGAAACTTGAAGAGTGATGTGGAAAGCAATGGGAAGTGGGGAGGTGGAAAGAAGATCTCTGCTTCTATAGATTTTTGGTAACCATGGTGATTGAGAGGGGGAATGGTAATTAGAACAAAGGGCAAGAACTCACCAATGTGAAGGTGAGTTTTTTTATGCGTGGCTAAGTTTGGGATAATTGGTCAAACATTGGCCTAGTTGTTACTGCGGAGGTATTTTGTAGATGGAATTAGCATCTACAATCAGTTGACTTTAAGTAAAGGAGAATACCCTCAGCAGTGTGGGTAGGTCCCATTCAATCAGTGGGAGGTTTTATTTATTTATTTATTTTTAACTTTATTTTGTACATTTAATAATTGAAAACATAAGCAATTAAAAACTAAAAAGTAAACACAGATGAATAAATATATACATTTCTCAAATATAATGGATACATGTAATTTTTTTTTTTAATCAAATAATATATTACACAATATATTTGGTTCATAGTAATGCATTCATACAGTATTTGTCCTTTTGTGTCTGGCTTGCTTCACTCAACATAATGTCCTCCAGGTTCATCCATGTTGCCATATGTTTTATGACTTCATTTCTTCTTATAGCTGCATAATATTCCATCGTGTGAATAGACCACAGTTTGTTTATCCACTCATCTGTTGATGGACACCTGGGTTGTTTCCAACTTTTGGCAATGGTGAATAATGTTGCTACGAACATCGGTGTGCAGATGTCTGTTCGTGTCACTGCTCTCAGTTCTTCTGGGTATATACCCAGTAGTGGTATTGCAGGGTCA
>JAKSZT010054030.1:7960477-7998658 GCA_026826555.1 Tolypeutes matacus
TTCTTTGGGAGTTGGAGGTTGTCCTGAGTACTGTTGTGGCAATGGATGTAGGCCATTTTAAATCAGCACACACCACTCATAACTGAGTGGGAGAGAGTGTGGTCTACAGTGTGAACTGTGGTCTATGGTTGGTGGCAAGGCTCCAGGATGTGTAAGTTCATTGAGGTTGGTGGGCCACACTATGGGAGATGTTTGTGTTGGATGTGGTGGGAGGTGTGGGAGGTGGGCAGCATGGGAATCCCAGTGGGTTCCGTGTAATATTTTGGGTAATCTAAGCACCTCTTAAAATATATGTATATATATATATAAAAAATAAAAATAAATTTCCAAAAAAAAATAAAAAAATAAATAAATAAATAAATAAATAAAAGCCAACAGATTTCTGATATTTTGCATCAGCACCCCTTTGGCTGACTAATGATACATAGGGTTTCCTTTTTTTCTTTTCTATGGGTTTAGTATAAAGTTTAGCAACTTTTATGATTCCAGAAGACACTCATTCCCAGTAAGGAAACAAATCAACAAAGCTGCTGCCTCACTAACAATCCCTGACTGTGAGGCTGTGGTGTCATATGAAACCATTGGGACAAAAATGTTTTCAGGTCCTTCTCAGAAACACACAAGATCAGTCTCAGAAAAAGAACTAAAAAGAATAAGAAAAACAACCAGATGAAAGAATCTGCTTTTTCAAACAGGAATTCCAGTTCATCAGGCAATGAAGCAGGCCATGACCACAGATGGCATATTCTGGAAGCTATCATTTAACAAAGGCACAGCCTTCCCAATTGATCCAAGTGCCTTTTACTGTCGGTTATGAAGTGGACACCAAAAATCCCAGCAAGTTAATCCATTTGTTCTTTATATTGTGACATCTGCTTCTAGATATAATCTGAAAGAACATTTTAGTAATACCAAAAGCAGTTCTTTTTCCTTTCTTCTCTTAGAGCTTATCTTCTTTCTGTCTTTTCCCTCCATCTGACTAGAACAACAGCATTTAGTGACGCACCTGCCTCTTGGAAATTCTTCCAAGCTTCTCTGTGCAGAAAACCTAAGTAACATTTCAAAGCCCTGTGTTCATTAACCATCTCCAATTTCCCTAACTTGTCTGTTTATTTGTTTGTTTGCTTCTTTATAATCAGAACCATGAGCTATGGACTGTCATTGCTCATTGATGGTTAGTGGAATACTTTACAAAAATTACAAAAAAAATTTTAAAAGTTAACACATCAAAAAATAAAGCATCCATCATGTCACAATTGCCCTTTTTTAAAAAGTTACTGTTAACTATACACAGCTAAATTTTTTTTTGGAAAATAGCCTGATGGAGTAGAATAGTATAGACTGTAAGAATCAGATAAAGTCTACTCAAATGCCAAGTTCAAGCTTGGCTTTTACAGTGAACAGCTCTGCAAACTCGGGCAGTTACTTAACCTTTTGAAATCTCAGTTCTCGCTTGGGCAAGAGAGAGAGGAACAACCACTGCAGATCATTGCCAGAAGGCTTAAATAGCACATATGTTAGATCATCCCTTCTTGAAAAGTATATTTGGAAATGAGATTCAAATTACTCGATTATTTTCTATAATAAATACATAAACCATATGTTATCTGTCAATTTTCAAATTTGGAGATAAGAAAAGATAAAGTGGTAAATTAAATAGATCATTAGTTACTTTTCTTTGGTAATTCAGAAGACAGTTAATATATAGATAGGTAGAATGAAAACGGCAACTTCTGGCTGGTAGAATTCCAGGTAATGAAAAGCCTGTTGTAAGTATTATCGACTCTTAATTATATATGTGTGCCAGAGATGCATTCTGGTTCTGCTCTAAACCAGAGGCGCCTGTTGCACATTAGAACTACCTGGGGAGCTCTGAAAACACACATAATCAAACTGACTCCCATGTCAATTAAATCAGCCTTCTGAAAGCAGGACCCAGATGTCGATTAAACTTTTCAAAAATCCCCCAGGTGATTCCAAAATACAGCCATGTTTGAGAACCAGGGCTCTAACCAACCCTTCTCAAGAAACAAAAATGAATCACCTGGGGATCTCGTTAAATTGTATATTATGACTCAGTCCTTGTGGAGAAGGGCTCCAGAATCTACTTTCAAAGAAGCTACTAGGGAATGCTAATGCTACTACTCAGGTCTTGTTTTCTAAAGCTGCTCAAGCAGATACCATAAAATGGGTTGGCTTTTAACAAAGGAAATTTATTAGTTTCCAAGCTTACAATTTCAAGGCTGAGAAAAATGTTCAAATAAAGGCACCATCAGGCAATGCTTTCTCTCCAGAGAATGGCTGCTGGGGATCCTGGATTCCTCTGTCACATGGCAAGGGACAGGGCAGCATTTGCTGATTTCTCCCTTCTCTTCCAGTTTTCGTTGCTTCCAGCTTCTTGTTTCCATGGCTTTTTCTCTTTCTCTCTCTGTATTCATCCCACTTATAAAGGACTTGAGTAAAAGGATTAAGACCTACCTGGGCCATGCCTTAACTGAAATAACCTAACCCCAAGGTCCTACTTACAATAGGTTTATCCCCACAGGAATGGATTAGTTTTAAGAACATAATTTTCTGGGGTACATACAGCTTAAAACCATCACAGACCTCACTTTGAGTAGCAAACTATAAATTGTAACAGTAGTCTAAACACATGGATGATTAGACACAAATTGGTTAATTACTTTTATTATGCAACATGACCTCAGAGAACACACATTTCTCTTACCATTATCACCACACCTACCTCAAATTACCATGAAAATTTGGCAAGAATCAGAGGCACATGATTTGCAGTCAAATGTAAATGGTTTAGGTTGGATTATTACTGTGACTACCCACCTCTCTTGGTGCTGATATTTGCTGGTGTAGATATGAACCTCAAACACTCCCTGGGTAAGTGTAGACCAAAGCAAGATTTCTTAGGAACCATCACTCTTCTCTTGGGGTTTGTGACAGTTTGAAGCTGGGTGGACCCCAGAAAAACTTATTCTTTAAACTAATTCATTCCTGTGCATGTAAACCTATTATCCGCGGGATCTTTTGATTAAATTACCTCAGTTAAGGGCCTTTGATTAGATTGCGGGACCCAGGGTGGATCTTAATCCTCTTACTGGAGCTTTTATAAACAGAGGAATAAAAAGCCACAGACACAGCAAAAAAAAAGAGCCACAGAGATAGGGAGATGCCTCCAGAGTCTGAAAGTAAGGAGGCCTGAAGGAGAGGGGAGAGACAAACAGACTCTGTCATACTGATGGCCCACAGCTGCAGCTAGGAGAGAAAGCATCTTTAGATGACAGCGCCCTGTGCCTGATCACCCACAGCTACAGCTTGGGAAGAAAGCATCTCTGATGATGCCTTGATTTAGACACTTTCATGGCCTCAGTACTGTAAGCTTTTAGCCTAATAATTCCCATTGTAAAAGCCAACCTACTTCTGGTATATTGCTACCAGCAGCTTTTAGCAAACAAAAACAGGGCGTTAGCTGGGTTTCTAGATAAGTGGCATCAATGAAGTTGCAGAAATAAAAGAATATAGTGTGACATGGGGAAAATGACCAGGCATTTACATGAAGGCATTTATCCAACTAAGAATCCCACGTCCTGTACCTCCTAAGTGAACAACATTTATGGTTTTGAGGCCATTTCCAATGGAAGGTGCCAGCACAGTAGAGGACAGAGTGCTGAATCAGCCACTGCAGTGCTCACTGATTGCTTTATAGCACAAGTCTTGGTTTATCTCTAGCAGGAAATTTGAATCCACTGATAGCAAAGACTATTTACTCTGTCAGCTTCTCTGCAGCCTTTAATCAAGCCAGGATCCCAGCAGGTAAGTCCATGGTCTTCAAACTTGGTCACCCATAAATCCTTAATCCACAGATGCCTTTCCCTTGGAAAGTGCTGCTTGCAAGATTCTGCTATCTTAGCATTTCTCAGCAACAAATGTGCCCTTTTGTTCAATGTATGAGGGCCCCTAGTTAGGGGATGATGCAGAACTTTAAATGGGAAAGGCAGAAATGAAAATGACTTCACTCCTGGCCCTTTATACAAATCTTGTCCCAAACTTCTTATGATAATTTCCTCTTTAAGGATTGTGAATGAGAAATAGCTTGAGAAAAGAGGAGAGAATGGAAAATGAGAGAACTTTGGACCTATGTGTAGAAAGTTACGAAGGGTTTTCAATAAACTACTTTCACCTTTCTAAAAAAAATATGCTCATGACATTAAGACAGGGGCCCAAAGCAAAGTACACAAAGCGATCTTAACTCCTCCTACCATAAAAGAAGCAGTCATCAACAGACGAGAGTTGAGTTGTTTTTCCATTTTGTGCCTTCCTCTAGGTCAGAGATTATTAACTAGGAGTCCTTGGGCAGGTAAGTTGTCTCTAGATAGATTTCAGGGGATAGAGTAGTCTTAGAATTTGGTTATGAAATTATATGTGTATTAGTTCCCCCCCCCCCCCGAGAAAAAGTTTCCAAAGGTTTATCATATTTTAAAATAGTTCATAGATCTGTGAATTAGAATAGGTTAAGAAATCTTCATTCTTTCATTCAAACTCACTTAGATCCAACTGCATGATAGCCACTGTTCTGGACAATGAGAACGTAACAGTTAATAAAATATCTCTATCACATGGTTCTCCTTCCATTCTTCCAGGGGGATAACATTAGGGAGGAATTAGTAGTTGTAGTTTAAATTTGTATGGTCAAAGAGGATCTTACAGAGGAGGTACCATTTGAGTAAAGATTGAAGGTGTTAGAGGAATGAGCCAGGAACACACATGGGGCAAGACTCGTACAGAGAGAAGGAACTACAGATGAAAAAGGCCCTGAGGCAGGAGTATACCTGGCATGCTGGAAAAGATGGTGGAAGCCCATGTGCCTGGGGCTGAGTAAAGAGGGAGAACAGTAGAAGATAATATCAGAGAAGGAAGGGGAGGGGGCTGAATGCCTGGCATCCCATGGGCCGTTACAGTGATTTGGGCTTTTACTATAGATAAGATGGATAGCCATTGGAGAGTATTGATAAAAGAAGTGATTCGCTCAGACATATATTTTAAGCATCCTTCTGGCTATTGTGTTGAGGATAGAGTTGGAGGGAGGGTGGCAAAGGCAGAAACAGGGGAGCCAAGAGAATTAACTAATCAATTAGATATGAAATGTGAGAGAAAGAGAGGGCTCTGTGGTTTTTGGAATAAAGAACTAGGATGGTGGGGTTGCCTTTGATGGAGATGGGGTTAACTGTAGGAAGAGTAGATAGGGAGAGCTGATCAAGATTTCAGATTTGGCAATGGTAAGTTTGAGACGTCTATTGTATTTCCAAGTGTTGATGTTCAATGGGTAGTTGACATGCAAGTTTGGAGATCAGAGGGGAGGTTTTAGGTAATTATATAAATTTGGGAGTCAACATCATAAAGATGATATCTAAGGATAAGATTGGGGAACGGATGTGGCTCAAGTGGTTGAGCTCATGCTTCCCAGGTACGAGGTTCCAGGTTTGATCCCCAGTACCTCCTAAAAACAGCCAAACAAACCAACAAATGAAAAAAAAAAAACAGCTTTCTTTGGGGAGCGGATGTAGCTCAGTGATTGAGTGCCTGCTTCCCATCCTGGGTTCAATCATTGGTACCTCCTTAAAAAAAAAAAAAAAGAAGGATAAGATCACTGTCCTTGAATAAGATGACTACAGGAGTGGGTATAGATATAAGAAATGGGCTAAGCACTGAGGCCTGGAGGACTCCAGAATGAAGAGACCAGGGAGCTAGGAAGACCTAACTGACAGACTGAAAACAAATGGCCAGTGAAGAAGAAAATGGCATGTGGAGTCCTGAAAACCAGATGAGGAAAGAGTTTCAAAGGAGAAGAAAGTGATCAGCTATGTTCAAGCTACTGATGGTAATAGGAAGATTTAGAATCATCCATTGGATTTAGGAATGTGGCAGCTGGAGGCCATGGCAGGAGTGGGTAGGGGCAGAATGCAGGCAGTGCATGCCTGATGGGAAAGGTTTCAGTCGAGAGTGAGGGAGGATAAAAAAATGGAGACAATTCCTCCTTTGAGGAGTTTGCTGTCAAAGGAATGGGAAAATAGTTGGAAGGAAATTCTAAGATCAAGGTATATACAAGTATCAGAGAGTTTAGAATATGTTTGTGTGACGGTGGGAATGATCCCACAAAGAATATTGCTTGTTTCTTCACACAATTTGCCCATCTTCTTTTCTCTCTGATGCTTGATGGATTTATTTTTAACCAAAGTATCAATTGCTAAAAAAAGAACCACTGCCTATATTTTCAGCAATTCATTTTATTGGTGCTAAATAAGTTTAATCAAATGTGTGTACTATTGCTATTTTTCTTATAAATAATTGTGTGACTATGGTGAAGTTGCTTTATCCTTGTACCCTTTACCTTCATCTGAAGGCCAAGATGATCTAAGAAATAGTAACATACATTAATTTCTTGGCAATCCATTAAAAAGAACATTTTAGAGACAGATGTCACAAAATTAGGGGGTGATCAAACTTCCCAGTTATATAACCATTCCCATAATTTTCCCTTCAGGCTCAGAACACAGGGAGTTTTTCATTTGGTTCTTTAATAACAGTTACCAAGTGTAATGTGGCAAAGTCAACCAAAGGGTCGTATGCAAACTTCAGTCAATGCATGGATGATATTAAGAGAATATCCATTTCCATTCCTAACTCATTCCAGTGGATGCTTTAATGAAAATTATAAAAATCATTTGGGCAAAAAGAGTGTAAAAAAATGATAAGTCTTAGGATTTGACTTAGTAGATTTAGTAAACAGGACGTATTGTGTGTGTTTAAGACAATAAACAAGTGAACAAAAATCAAACAAACAAAAAACACAGCTTCCTGCTTTTCTTTCTTAATTTGGAATCTTGTTCAAAAGGAGAAATTAAGGGAATTTTATGTGGCAGTTGATTATTCCAGGTGTGATAATTATTTGACTTGCCTGAAATTGAACTATTTATACAAAAATCAGGGGGAAAATAAAAACCTCTTCAAGTAAAATTTATCATTATATTTATTTCAGGATACTCCTGGCTAAGGCAATTTGGCAACGCTGTCAATTAGCTCTTACAGCAACAGCCTTATTTATTTAGGAGAGCTGACTTCAAGTTCACCAAGTTCATCAGAGAGCAAAAGTGAATCAAAGTGCTTGGAGACTTAAATCTAGATATATCTTACTTACTGTCTTGATGGGCCAACTCCAGGAGGCATCATTTGTTGATTATTTTTTTAACATCTTTATTGAGATGTAATTAACATATCAAAAAAATTCACCCATTTAAGGTGTACAATTCATTGGCTTTTAATATACTCACAGAGTTGTGCAAGTAACACTACAATCTAAATTTAGAACACTTTGATCACCCTGTGGTGGTTTGGAACTGTATGTACCTCCAGAAAACCAGGTTCTTAAAGCTAATCCATTCCTGTGGGTGTAAACCTATTGTAAGTAGGTCTTTTGATGAAGATACTTCAGTTAAGGTATCACCTAGGGTGGTTCTTAACCATCTTGCTGGAGTCCTTCATAAGAATGAAATTCAGACAAAGCCACAGAAGCAAGAAGCTGGAAGTAACTAAATCCAGAAGAGAAGGGAGGCACCAGCAGATTCTGCCATGTACCTTACCATGGGGCAGATCACTTGCAGCCAGACTTTGGGAGGAAAGCACTGTCTTAATGATGCTTTGACTTGGACATTTTTCTCAACCTCAAAACTGTACACTAACAAATTCCTATTGTTAAAAATCAACTCATATTTGGTATAATGCTTTAAAGCAGCTTAGGAAAACTAAAACACATCCAATAAAGAAACCCTTACCCATTAGAAATTACTCCCCATCTTCTCCTCATCCCAGCTCTAACCTATGTTTTACCACTAACCTATGTTTTATCTCTTTAGATTTGTTTATTATGAATATTTCATATAAATGGAATCATATGATATGTGGTTTGTTGTGACTTGCTTCTTTTTTCAGCATAATGCTTTCAAGATTCATCTATGTTATAGCATGCATCAGTACTTATTCCTTTCTATTGTCAACTAATATTCTGTTGAAGGATATACCACATTTTATTTAGCTGTTCATCAGTTGATGGCATTTGGGTTGTTATGCTGTTATGTTATGCTGTTTTCAACATCCATATCCAAATTTTTGTGTGGGCATATGTTTTATTTCTTGGATTATACCTAGGAGTGGAATTGCTTATTCATATGGTAACTCTATGTTTAACAAGTTAGGGAACTACAAATTATTTTCTAAAACAGCTTTACCATTTTTTTTTTAGGGTTCCAATTTCTTCACATCCTCACCAACATTTGTTAGTACCTGACTTTGATTATAGCTATATTAATGACTGTGAAGTGGTATCTCATTGGCATTTTGATTTGCATTTCCCTAAGGATTAATGATGTTGTGAGTCTTTTTATATGCTTTATTTGCCATTTGTTTTTCTTCTTTGGAGAAATGTCTATTCAAACCTACGCTCATTTTTAAATTGAGTTGTCTTTTTTATTGTTGAGTTGTAAGCATGCTTTGTATATTCTAGGTATAGGTCTTTTATCAGCTATATGATTTACAAATATTTTATTCCATTCTCTGGGTTGTCTTTTCATTTCTTTATAGTATAATTTCCAGCATAAAGTTTTCATTTTGGTTAATTCCAATTTATTAACTTTTTCTTTTGTCTTATCTACTTTTGGTGTCATTTCTAAGAAACCATTTCCCAACCAAAGGACACAAATATTTACTCCTATGTTTTCTTCTAAGACTTTTATAGGTTAGCTCTTATATTTAGGTCTATGACCCATTTTTAATTTTTGTGGATGGTGTGAGGGAGGGGACTATTGATTGTTTGTAAAATATTTCACTTTGCTTCTACGTCATCACTAACCAAATAGTCAAATATTTGAAACTTTGTTCCAGAATCCTACATCCAATTATTAGCAAGGTCCACCAAATAAGCTAGTTCTATGTCCTGCACCAGTGTCAGAAAGAGAATCTAGGTTAGAGATCAGGAAACTGGGATGTGGTCATTGTTGCATGGCTAAAGGCTGCACAGAACCTTGGTGCACTCAACTATCCTTGTTGGCTCCCTTTCACTAGCTAAAAAATGGGAAGAGACCCAGTTCTCCCTCCTCCAGTGGGGAATTATGATAATCAAAGAATAAGATTGTATTAGTCAGCCAAAGGGGTGCTGATGCAAAATACCAGAAATCGGTTGGTCTTTATAAAGGGTATTTATTTGGGGTAGAAGCTTACAGTTACCAGGCCATAAAGCATAAGTTTCTTCCCTCACCAAAGTCCATTGCCACATGTTGGAGCAAGACAGCTGCCAACATTTGCCAGGGTTCAGGCTTCTTGGGTTTCTCTCTTCCTGGGGCTCCATTTCTCTCCGGGCTCAACTCCTCTGTTCCCTCCACAAGGCCAGCTGTAGACTCTCAGGCAATCGGCTCAGGTCTTTTCCCCGGGCCTTCTCTCCTTCCTCACAACCACGCTCTCTTACTTCCTGGGGCTCCAGCTCAAGACTCCAACATCAGAACTTCAAATTAAAACTACTCTGACTCTATCCTTTGCCAAGTCTTTTATCTTTGAGACCCCACCCACCAAAGGGCGGAGCTCAATGCCCTACTGATGTGGCCCAGTCAACACTCTAATCATAAATTAATCATGCCCAGATGAACAGACCAGTTTACAAGCATAATCCAATATCTATTTTTGGAATTCATAACTATTTCAAACTGCCAAACTGCTACAATTATGAATATGAAAACACTTTGAAAAGTAAACAATTTTAAGAGGGTAGTTGCAATAATCAGAATTTTGCCAAAGGCTTCGCCTAAAACCTTAAAATTGTAGACAGCAAAAGGCCATGGGAGAAATCTCTGGAAGTTGTCACCTGGCTGATCCTACTCTACGTGGACCAGACTGGTGAGGAAATTCAAGAGATTCCTTCCTTAGGAGATGCTGATGCAAAACCAGGCTTGGGAATTGTTGGTCATACTTTGTAACAGGTCTGTTTCATGGATTACAGTTATTTTCCATGTCCATAAAGAACCTAGCAAGAACCGACATGGGTAGATTAACTTTATATTTTTTTAAGATTTATTTATTTATTTTTGGGCCCCCCCCCCCCCCCCGTCCACTTCCCTTGTTGTTTTGCGCTCGCTGTCTGCTTTCTGTGTGTTCTTCTGTGTGTGCTTCTCTTCTCTTTAGGCGACACTGGGAACTGATCCTGGGACCCTCTGGAGTGGAGAGAGGCTGCTCAATCTCTTATGCCACCTCAGCTCTCTGGTCTGCTGTGTCTCTCATTGTCTCTCTTTTTGTTGCGTCATCTTGCTATGCCAGCTCTCTGTGCAGGCCAGCACTCCTGTGCAAGCCAGCACTCCTGCACAGGCCAGCACTCCGCTTGGGCCAGGTCTCTGCTCAGGCCAGCCTGCTGCACAGGCCAGCTTGCTTTTCACAAAGAGGCCCTGGGAATTGAACCCTGGACCTCCCATGTGGTAGATGGGAGCTCAATCACTTGAGCCACATCTGCTTCCCGGTAGATTAACTTTAAATGATCAAGGTTGTGAGGACCAAATCAAAGTTTGTCCATTAAAAGAAGAATTTTTTAAAAAGGATATAAAAATCTTATTCACTTTCCCTTAAATTATGTGTGTGTTTGATGAAAAAGCATCATGTTCTTTGTAAGTGTACAGCTAATACTGACAAGAACCTACATTAGTATCTTGGTGGTGTCCCAGTGTAAAGGTGTCACCTTTAATTAATAACGTCTTGGGAATCAACTCTCCAAGGACAAAAGTCATCATGCAGCACGCTGATAGAAAATATGACTATGCAACATCTTAGAGCTGTTCCATCCCAAATAATCTCTCCTGGCTCAAATTCCTACTGGATCTAGTCTGATCTCTATCCTAAAGCCCTGGCTGATTCTTACTGAATGGCTTGTTTCCTACACTTTCCTCTCATGTCCTTACCAAGCTGGTAAAATCCCTGAAAATAGGGTGAGCCCTTATCCTTTTTTTGCATCATCAGTAGTGCCTAACCTATAGTGGGCATTTGTTTAATCTGTAGGAACTGACTAGTTGAAGCAACAAGTAAATTTCTAACTCATTGGACATCACATCAGGGTATAAAGGGAAATATTCGAATTATTTTGGAAGGAAACTGTGACTTCTAAATTCATACTAGAACAGGTATTTCTAACTCTACAGGGATTCACCAAGATATTCCCATTCATTCACAGAATACATTTGCAGGGTTGAGTTACAGTATTATATTTCTCTTCTATGGTTGAGTCTGTAAAGAATTCCTTGGCCCCCAAACACCTTTCCAATAAATATCAAATGTTCTACCTGCTAAATCTGTGGTATAGGTCTCATAAATATTCACTCTAAATGTCATAACCACCTATTTGCAATTTGGAATTTCTGAATGATGATTTGGGAATGACTATCTTGCCATAAAATATTTCATTCCTTGGGTTTGGAAAATGTAGCCCATTAGTGAGAATCATTTGATGCAAACATGATTGATGTACATACACACACATTATATTATTAGTGAGAGTGGTTTGTTTTTTGTAGATGTGTAAAAATCGACCATATGTCAGCATCAGCACTGCCGGGACACACACTTCCATGGAGATTCATTTCTTTAGCTACTGGTAAAAGCCATTCATTGTGTCATTCTGGTAAAAAGTACGGTGAAGTAGACTCATCAGAAACACTCTAAAAATAGCCAACTCTGATTGTAATCAGGGATAGAATGTACATTCCTGTTTGTCATAATCTTCTGTTTCATCTGAAAATTTTTCCTTTGTTGTTCTTATGCCTTTTGAACCTAGCTTATCCAAAAGCTTTGGAGTCCCCTTATCCTGCTTGGTGAACTGAATTCTAACCTAGACTCAGCTCTCTCAAACCACTGGGCAAACCTCCAGGACTGCAGTAAATTGGCATCACTTTCTTCTGTATGTTAATCACTTAGAATTTTTATGAGGGCATTTGGACTGGCTTTGGCAAAGGAGGGTCCACACCAGTCAATGGTGGATAGACCTCTCTGAAGTTGGCTAAGCTCAGATGCCAAGAGACAGTATAAATGTGCATGTTTTAAATGCAGGGTCAGCATTGACAGACCGCCACCTAACATAGCCACCACCATGCTCCTTTGGTTCTTCCATAGCCAGCAACTTAATTTTATTTGCACTGCTCTCCCATTCCTTATTTTGGACCATCTGCCTTGGCCGAAGGCCTGGATGTTTCTGAAATGTTCTGGTTTCTCTAACACGGTTTTCTGGATCTCCCACAGAAAGATTTCCAGAATAGTACCCCTTTCCATTCTTTCTCCTTTCTCCTTCTTTGCTTTACAAAGCCATTACCTTTCAAATTTTACTGCTGCCCATCAATTCAGCTCTAGGAAGCCAGCAGGGTGCAGTTCTTTGGTTGTCATGGGCTTGCCATTGCTCTTTGTTCTGACAATAGACCTCCTATGTTAGACTTAATTTATTTAGTGGAAGGGGATGCACCAAGCCTTCACATAATTTATCTCTAGCTTTTGACATGATTAGTGGAGTTGGCAGTAAAAGCTCTTTCATCCAGCTGTTGGTATGGAGTACCCCAGTGAGAGTCCATCAAGCCTGGAGTCATTACGGAACCCAAGTTACCCATGGTTTCGGTCACCAGAAGACTTTCTGCCTTTCTTTGTCTTCTTGGTGGAACCAGCAGGTGTGTAGGTGTGTGTGTGTGTGTGTGTGTGTGTGTGGCATGAGCCCTATCACGTCTTAGAACAGGAGACAAGGAAGAGTGTTGAGCCTCATTAGTCAGCATCTGTCTTTCAGAACTGCTGTTAGCTTTTTCTGATATAGTTCCGCAGGAGAAAAAAAAAGTAAGCAAATAGTGCATTTCTACAGCAGAAGCAAAAGAAGCCACGACTCCCCCCACCACACACACACACACACACACACACAGCCATCCCCTAATAACGCATGCTCAAGGTAATCTGCGTTTTTAAGATGCAGAGCATGGGCTGTAGGGGAGGGAGAAGGGTCCAAGTGTGTGTTGAGCTAGCTGGGAACAACTTACATTTTTTTAAGTCTCTGTGACTGTCTATTTTCTTTGAATATCTCTACTCCTCCTCACTCCAACGCATCTCCTTGACTTTGTGACTTCATCTCTGATGAATGAAAACTTGCTTAGAGACCCCTCTTAGCAACTACTTGAACACAGCACCTTATGAAGCCTGCTTTTCAAACTATACTTGGTGTTACTCTGCTGTGAAATGTTTTCTAAATAAGCAAGTGTGTCTTCTGGAGCAAACTGTTTTTAAATGATTATTGAAGCCAAATGTAGCATGTTTTAAAATCTTTGAACTGGAAAAAGCAAATCACTATAAGAATTTGGGATACGCAGGTGTATTTGTCAAAACTCAGGTTCATTTCATTGTGTAAACATTTTATGTTAACAAAGAATAGTAAACAATTATCAGCCTCTAGATAATGGTATGCATGTTGAGCTATTCAAGGGTCAAGTATACAAATGTGACTTATTTTGAAATGACTCAAAAAATAAGATGGCTGTGAGATAGGTAGATATGTGATAAAACAAATATAACAGTGTAAATTATAAAATTTAGGTGGTGGTTACATGGATGATCAGTATACAATTTCTTCAACTTTTCTGTATGTTAAAGTTTTAATAATAAAATGTGGTGGTGAGGAACACAGTACTAGGAATTTACGAAGTCCTCAAATGTGGATTTTTTAAGGGGTCTAATAATCTATTGTTTTAGGAAACAAGCAAATGATCAAATGGTCAGGACCTTTCCTAGGGCTCTCCCAACTCAGAGGAATCTTGTGTGTTCCTTTATTGAATTTACGTAGTCTAAGGAAGCATTTTAAATCATGGTATGCAACTTTCTATCAATTGGAAAGCTCTAATGTACCTTTTTGATCGTCTCATTGCTTCTAGTGCAAACTTCTCGTCTGGAGCCAAGTGCTGTTGCCAGAAACCCACTCCATAGGAATATTGCCTGAAAGGGGGCTTGTGAGCATGGCCTGAGCCATTTGAGAGGAAACAATTTGGTTGCTGTCCCAGTGCTCTACTCAAACTCTTTGGCTTTGCTTGTGCAACACCCTGCCCTTTCCCACCCCACAGCTCTGCAATCCACATGGTGGATATTTGGGGTCAGCAGGGAGGTGGGCCTTCCTCTTCCTCATTCCCCCTTTTTACCCCCCATATAGTTTCCCCCATTCCTAGTCCAAATTTCTGCTCTGCTGAGCTAATAATTTGTTTGAAGACCCTGTTTCTTACTTAAAACACAACTACCTCTGGAGTAGGTAACATATTTAACTATAGCAGCCATTTACCCCACACTGCTAATGACCTTCAAATCCTTTCCAGAGAGCACTTTAATAGTGGAAAGAGGGAATACTCTTCTTCTAACTTCATACGCCAACTATTACTCACCCTTTAAGTATGCCTGGAATGGAGCCTCTATACACAGTAACTAAAGGTTACCTCTCTAGACTCATTTCTTTCTTTCACTCTTGACACATTCTTTTCTTCCTCAATTCCTTCAACCAACTAAACTTTATTGAGCATCTACAACTTCTTAGAAGCTACACTAAGCTGAAGGCTACACTGGTAAACAAGAAGCATGCCATTGAAAGAATCCCATTCTTGGAGGACCAAGTTGTCCCACTATGCATGGGACTTTACTGGTTTTAGTGTTAAAAGTCCCACATCACAGGCACAACTCAGTCCTGGGCAGACCAGGAAGGGTGGTCACCCTAGTCTGACATGGACATCATGGTAACATGTAGAAATCCAACTGTAATTGTTTAAAGGGTTGCAAAGGTTCTCTGAGTCCATGGAAAGATAGGACTTCACTTGACCTGTGAGTCAGAGAAGGCTCCTCTGAGAGAGAGTATGTGAGCTGAGATGTAAAGAATGAGAATAGTGAGGGGATTCTGGGTTACAGGAAAATTATGCTCAAAGGCTTGGAGGTGAGGAAGAGTATGGGATGTCTGAGAAACGGAGGGCAACCTTATGTTCTGGGACTGTCCTGGTTCTATAGCCTGTTGCTCTGGCGTAATTATTAATAGAGCCCTTCACACTCTCAAAAGTGTTCTGGTTTGGAAGATGGATTGCTTGTTCACCCTAGAGAAGTGCTAAGCTGCCCATGTGGCGATTAAAAGGACTGAAGTGGGAATGGGGTGAGTGCCATGAGGCTGAAGAGGGGCCAGAAAATCAATTATTCAGAGTGTTGAGAAAGACACTGAGTGTTTGGGATATCGTCTCAAGAAATACAGGGAAAGCAGAACAGTGGCATGATCGCATGTGAACTGTAAACAGAGCAGATGTAGGAGTCGATAAATATGAGAGACCCATTTAGCAGCACTTTTGCAGTAATTTAAGGCAGGAAGGAGAGCGGCCTAGTCTAAGATGAGAGCACTGGAAATGCAGCTAAGTAGACAGTTCAGAACTTATTTAGTGGGGAGAGGAAGAATGGACAGAATTCCGTCTGATGGCTGAAAGATCAGGCAGTGGGAGAGGCTGGGCTGCAATGCATGTGGGTTGAGCATAAGCCCAGAGGTACCTTTCACAGGAGCATGAAGTTGCTGTGCCAGGCAGGCTTCTCAGCAGAGGCAGAGGATGAAGGGGAGTCAGCCGAGGGCCTGCTTTCTGGTCTGTTATTCAGTGAGAGAAAGAATCTGAAGGTGCTTCAGAATCCCCTTTCATCATTCCTGTAACCTTTCTATACGACATACCATGTTTTACCTTTTATTTTGTTCATGCGAGTCTTTTAGTTATGTGCATGTCTACTCTTGCTCCCTAACCAGAGTCCAGGTCCAATTCATCTCCCTAACCATCCACAGAGCCGAGCCCAGGATCTGTCATGAGGTCAGGCCTTTAAAACTCTTGGAAGGAGGTGAATAAATGAGCAGGTAAGGGGATTAGCTTCTGCAAGGAGAGGACTAGAAGTAGAAGAGTTAGACTTGCCAAGCAGCTGTGCAAACTAACTCGCAGTTAATCCGAGTCAATAGGCCAGTTCAGGGACTCACAAGCGTTTTCTGTCAAGGGCCAGACAGTAAGTGTTATCGGCTTTGCAGGTCACACAGGCTCTGTCACAACTACTCGGCTCTGCCGTTTTAACGAATTAGCAGCCATAGACAACATGTGTTTTCCAATAAAACTTTGTTTTCATGGAATTTTGAATTTCATATAATTTCCATGTGTCACAAAATACTATTCTTTTAATTTTTTATAATCACTTAAAGATATAAAATTCAGTCCTGACTCTAGGCCCTACAAAAAACAGGCAATGGGCTGAAATTGGCTGGGAGGTCATTTGCTGAAACTTGGGCCAATATATCCACATCCCTAACATGAAAGATAGTGAAGCTTTTTATCACACATGTTCTCAATTAGAATTAATGAAAAGCTCACCCAAAATGCCTTCCGCTTCTCCTTGCTTCAAGAACAAGGAAGACATATGAAATCCTCCTATGCCTTATGTCTAATTCATCTTAAAAGATGATTTCAAAAATCTAAAATAGAAAAATGACTTTGATTTCTTAAATATTTTCTTTTTCTTCAAATCCTCATTTGGGGTCTTCTGCTCTCTCTGCTCTCCCTCACTTCACTCTCCATTTTTATTCTGAAAGTTTGTTCTCTCACTAATAAATCTTGCTTTTCCTACCAGAAGCATTATCAGGTGTGACATTTTTAGTGAGGTTGCTGAGATTTCTCCAGTTTTTATCACTTGCCTTCTCACAATCGTGGACAGCCTCAGACCTTCCTAAATGAAGAATTGATGCTTACACAGCATGACCCACACCTGGAAATCTATTAGCAATTAACAACCAGTGAAAACAGGCAGAACCCAAAGATCCAAAGGCTGCCAGCAGCATGGGAGGTAAGGGCCGGCTGAAAGTGCTGGTTTCCTGTACAGGACTTAATATTTTAACTGTCTGGCCAATGGCATCTGAAACTCTACACTGGTCATAAATACAATTTGCTTGGTTTTTAGAAGAGAAACATTGTTCTGTGTGCATGATAATTTCCAAAACTAAGAACATTCAAGCAGGGAGAGTGACTCTCAAACCTGCTTGTTTCATTATTGAACAATTAGACCCTGTTGGATGTCCCTCCTGCAACACACCTCCCCAAATGCAATTCTGCCAACAGGACTTGCATCTGGGGACAAAAACCTTACTCCCTTCTGTTGAATCTCTGCATGGGAATAGCATCTCAAATCGAGGATAGCATCTGCCCAAATGCATAGCTTAAGAGAGAGAGAGAGAGAGAGAGAATAATGAGAGCATGGCTAGAATCATCCCCCCACACACACACACACAAATCTAGAGTAGTGTACCTTGTGACAAGGATTTGCCAAGATTCTGGAGGGAAGCAGTTCTTAATGTTACGCACGAAATGAGTATGGAGAGGAAATGAGCTGACATTCGCTCTAGTCTCAAGCCAGTGCAAATATCCTTTCAGTCTTTAATACCAAAAAGTAGCTGGTCGCAGAAAATAGAATGAGGTTAGAGAATGGAAAGCTGAGGTTTAATCTGTGCAGAATTGGTAAAAAGGTTGTTTGAAAATGAATAGAAATGGTGAAAGCACATCAGTGTTTGTAATTAGCACAGCTAATATATGGTTATGATAGTCTTTGAAAGGGAAAGTCTAAGGTCATGTATATCACAAGAAGAAAAGCTAAAAAATGAAACATGGGACTGTGCAGCATAGAGAACACTCTTGTGAAAAATGGGTATGGTTAATAGTGCATATATAAAAATGTTTTCCTCTGAAACAGAACAAATGTACATTAATGTTACAAGACGTTAATATCAGGGTGATATTCGGGCAAAAAATATTAACAAAGCAAACTATGGACAGTAGTGTAAAGTAATATATTAATAATCTTCCATCACTGGTTTAAAAAAAAAAGAAAGTATAAGTGAAAAAAACTGGACAAAAAGTACTACATATTATTTGACTCCATATATACAAAATGTAAATACAAAATCATTATAGAGATGGAAATAGATTAGCAATAATGTATGGCAGGAGAAGGAGAGAAAGATTGAGAGGTAACTACTAAGGGGTAGTTTTTTTGTTTGTTTTTGTTTGGTTGGTTGGGTTTTTTGCTTGTTTCCCCTCCCCCCCCCTTCTTTTCTCTTTTTTTGTGGAGTAATGAAAATGCTCTAATGTTGATTGAAGTGGTGAATGCACAGGTCTGTGATTATACCAAATGCCACTGATTGTACCCTTTAGATGGATTGTATGGTTTATGAATACGTTTCAATAAAAAAGATAATAAGTAAAAAATAAAAGCTAGTCGCTATTGCTCTGGAATACTACCCTACATCTAGGAGATAGCAGGAGATGTGAAGGGAGAGGGGCAAAAGTGGACATCATGTGAGATGCCTTCTCCCCCTTTCCCGCCCCAGAGTACACCTGTGAAGCAAACTGGCCAATAAGGTCTTATCCAGCGATCTAGGATTTACATCTGCCATGCTGGGAAGGCAGTGTTTTGATGCTCTGCCCTATTTCCCCATCTGCAATCAGCGTCTTTGGAATGTTAACAGTGCAGTGAAGTAGATGTCAGAAATCCCAAGCGCATCTGGGGAGAATTTAAATGCACAATCCTCAGCAGCATGAAAGGGAGCCATGGCTACTCAACCGAGGTGTGAGGATTTCAAAGGCGGCCAGCGCGCATACTGCCTCACGCGTGTTTCTGGCGTGGTGCTGTGCGCCGGGCGTGAGGATGAGTGCCTGATGTCAGGAAACTCTCGCGGCTGTTCTGCGTTTGATTCATCTCAGTTGCCGCAGACTTGGCCTTGTTAGATAAAGGGGAAGCGCTTTTTCCCTGCGCCCTGCACCGGCCGGTGGAAATGGGCCATTTTCACAAACTGCTAATTCCCAAAGCCTTCCGTGGACGGAGTCAGCAGGGGCGGGGAAAACAGTTTAAAGGCGTGCTCTGAATTTGCTAATAGTCATCCATGGTCCTTTTGGAACCAAAATAGAATTTTTGATAAAATACTTCTGGGCAAATTTGAAATATTAGCCTCCGGGCCCCAACAAGACATAATTCACTCCACTGGTGAGAACAAATCTCATTTCCAGATCCGTTCCTCTAAACTCATTACTGACCCCCAGGGAAAAATACTAGCCTGGAGCAAGTTTTAATAAAGACACTAGTGGAGTCAATGCTATAGCACTAAATGCTATAATGAACAACAAACCTCTTTTGGTAATGGACCCTTGGACCTGAGGATACCCTGGGAGGCAGCTTCTGAAAGGCTTAGCACCCCAGCCAGGGCAGAACAAGCCATCCAAAAGAGATGCCATGACTTTCCTTAATAATTTGCCACAGAACACTCATTCTTGCTTAAATGGCCTGATCGTTAGCTTGCCTTCGAATGAACAATGGCTGAGCATACTTTATTTTAAATTAAATTTGATTTCAAAAATAAATAATAAATAGGCAAATGCATTAGGGGGATTAAAAATATATAATAATAGCTTTGGAGACAGAGAGAGGTAGATTCAAATTTCAGGTCCAGGGCCAATTTTATTACCTCCTGAGGACTTAATCTGTCCCCTGGAAGGATGCTTTTAGATAATCATGTTATCCATGGGCAGAGTTCATGTCTTTATTGTTTCCTGCTAAATCCCTAAATGCCGTCCCATCTATTAGGTGCTGAATAAATACACATTAAATGGATTTACTTTCAAGGACTGTTATGGAAATTAAGAGAGATAATAGATATAAACCCTTTGGCACCTGCCTGGCAGAAGTACATGACAAATTCAGAACAAATGGGCTATTGGCACCAGGCCACTGGTGAGAAGGCCACAAGAAGGGCTTGAAATGAAAAAATCCAACCAAACTAAACATGGTGGACAGCTGCTATGGTTCTGGCAGGAAGGGACCATCCCTGTGGAGGTCAAGGTAGGCTTTCATAGTAGAATCTGGCAGCGAGGGAGGCAGAGCACCTTAAAAATCCAAGTGCATATTTAGGAAGAACCAGAAGCCAGTTGCAATCATTCATGAGCCACGCTTGCTAATCAATGCCCAGTTTCAACAAGCAGATTTGAAGGTCCTTCCACATTTCCAGTATATCTGTGTCTAGGCAGGTAAAGTCAAATGGAAATCTAAAGCATGTGTCTAGAGAATGCACATCTGCTATTGGAGGGAAGGACACGCATGCTTAGAGGGGCAACTTGTGCTGACTAAGTGGCTCTCCTTACCTCCCACTGCAGCCTAACACGGCCTCTCCATTTCAGTCTGTGCAATCAGCTCCCTGTACATCCCAATCTTTGTGCCTGCTCTTTGAGCTTATCTCTGCAAATTTAATTTCTACATATTCTTTAATCTGAAATGATCTATGTGACCTTCTGATTCATTACAGGTAACAAAGAGAGGGGGGATGGCAAGATAGAAACTATGCATTTGCGTGCATTGGGGCTTTGATACATCTCCTTTCAGTCTTCACAAGACCCTCATTTGCTTCTATAATGTGAGGATAATTCTCTAGTTATTTATAATGTAATATCTTGTTTGCTCAAATATGACAGTACTTCCCCCAAAAAAGGGACTTCTCCTTGGTGCATATTTTCCATGGGCTGGTTACTCACACAATTGGCCCAAGAAATAACTATAAAATAAAGGGTGAAAGGAGGTCAGAGGGAACCAGCTTCACATTGAATAGAAAGGGGCAAACAGCCATTGTGTGATTCTCAGTAACTTTCCACAAGCGTTTAGAGTAACTATATCATATACAAGATAATCAGAAGGCATATCAACATTGCACAAACATGTGCATAGCATATATTAAACACACACACATACACATCAGAGAAGGTGCCTCTCACTGGCTATAACCAGAGGCAGGACTCCTAAGCAGGCTCTGATTTTCTTTTGGCCCATATCAGCAAAGCAGACTGGGAAGGAGCCTCGAGCCTCTGTTATATTAGGACTAGCTTACTCCAGTGACTAGTGCTGATTCTCTGGGCAGCCTGCTTCTCCAGCTGATGGCTCCAAACTTCCTTCTCTACCTCGTCCCTCCTGCTTAGTAGGTCTTTCTGGCCTCGTAGTCAGCCATGCCCCCATCCATACACCCATACAGACATCTCTCTTTAACTTCATACAACTTGAAATCATAACATAAATGGTTGCAAAGTTGCCCTTCACTCAGGGCAGAGAAAAGAAGGAACTGTCATGTGTTCTTTAATGAGGAAACTGCATCTCCTTTCCAGATGAAGATGAAGAATGGTAGAAACCAAGAGGGCATTTCAAGCTGTGATGGCTGGGATTGCAATGGTAGTGGGTAAGCTATATCAGGGGACAGGGACAGCTAAGAGTTTCTTGCCACAAAGAGCAGAAGGTTGAGGTGGGAGTCTTCCTCATCACTCCAGAATTATCAACTGAATATTTTCTATTTTATATATTAACTGTGAAATGCATGTAATAGTGAACTCCAGATAAGCTAAATGTCCCAATAAATTAACATTTCACAGGCACACCAGAATTGTGGGAAAACACAGGGGGCTACCAGAATAAAAAATAAAAATGTAAATAGCTAGGAGAAAAAAAATAGATAAGGGGTCATCTTGCACAGATGGTTACCCACGCTGAGAAAATGGATGTTATCATCAGCAAGCTGAAAGAAGCAAGTCTTGGGCATACATTATAGCTAAAGTCCAAGCAAGGGTGCTAGTAACGTAGCAGGACAGAACAATTAGGGAATTAATTAATGAAGACTCTGTTTATACTTCCATTGTCTTTATCATTTGTTGATTTGAAATAAGCTCTTCTGTCTTCATTAGTGGCTGTCAGTAAATAACACACTTGAATTTTCACAAGTATCTGTTGTTTTTTCCAAGTATTGTATTTGCAACGTCAGCTCATATTTTCACAGGATGATAGTAATAATCAAGGGGCACATACTCACTGAAGCTAAAGATGAGATGAATATTACCATTATTAATTCTGCTTCCTTGCCTCAGATTAGCCTCTGTCTAGTCTTCGACATGTCAAGGTAACAGTTTTCCTTCAGTGTTGAAGAAGATGGTCAGGATGGTCAGTTTCTTTGGAAGGGGATGAGGCAGCAAAAGCTCTTTCCAGGCGGCTTTTGTAGATCATCAAATCCACTTTACACGCGATTTCTGCTTCCATGTTCTTTCTCAGGCATTCCTAACCCAAGCAAGTGAATTCAGGCAGGAGATATGGTTTGGAGGTCTGTAGGCTGCCTTGCAGTATGAAATTTGTGATGGAATCCGCTCGCTCATGTCTGTGTTCATTAATTTCTGCCTCAAAAAAAAGTAGCAGCTCTTCTTTCTTGCTGATTTCTTACAGCTGCCCTCAGATATTCGATCTGAAAGCAATGCATGTTTTTAATTTCTGCAAATCCTGTAGCAAGAGTCCTCAGGATCTATCTGGTAGGGGAAAGAGGTGGGGATGGCGCGACAGAGCCTGGAAGGAAAGAAATGCTTTCAGCAATGCCTTAGAATGTACCTGAGAGAGAAACCAGATTTATGAAGGGCAAAGAAATAAGGGGGCTAGGACAGGGGTTTTTGTTGTTGTTTTAAAGGAAGTATGGGGATTGAACTCAGGACCTCATACATGGAAAGCAGGTGCTCACCCACTTGGGCTACATCTGCTCCCCAGGCCAGCAATTTCGATTACTGAACGAAAGGGTTTGTGCAAAAGGGAGGGAGGAATGGAAGAGAAGAGACAGTAGGGAGACTAAACCAAACCAAACCAAACACAGTCATGATAAAACTGACATGATTTCAGTCTTGGATTCTTGGAGATATTTATGACTTTTCACCAATAACTAAAGAGAAACTAATCAAACCTATCTTAGTCTAAAAGCTTAAGGGAAGAAATTGATCCCCTTCCCCTCCCCCTTTTAAAATAAACGATCTTGTTTTCCTCAAATGGAAAGTTTCCTGCAGTATATCTTATTTTAGCAACTCTGTCTTTCCTTTTTTTTCCCCTGTGTATGTGTGCATGTGTGTGTGCGTGTGTGTGTTTTAAATTAGAACTGTTGGCTAATTTGTGATTTTGTTATTGCTGGGCATATTTAGATTGGATGTTAAAGTCAGATATTGTGGGTGGTGATTCCAAAGGAAAAAGAATAGAGTCATGTGTCCATCTAGACCTTAGTAATGAAACATGAACGTTTCAAGGAGGGTTGGGGGTGGGGGTGGGCAACAGAGGACACAATTTTCTGAGTGTAGAAATAGATAACATGACAAGAAGACTAGAGTTGCCATCTGCTGGAGGATGGAAAGAATGACATTTGACACTATTTGCAAAAGCAAAGCTAAACAATTAGTCAAAATAATAAACCTCCATGTACTCTGTGCTGCCATTTAAAGGGTAAAAAATTGGAAAGGGGTGTCATTATTTCAGCACGGCAGTGTTTGGATAATGTAGTACATGTATGGGGGAAGTGACACAATAGTATCTTCTTTTCCTAATTTGTACCCTATACACTCTTAAAAGGGATGATGGAGCTTGCTTTATATCCTTTCAAATGCTAGCATTTTCCTTCGACATGTATTTCTCACTTTCCCCACCGAGACTATGAAAATTATGATAAGGTTTCTTCTATTTGTATGCCTAGTCATTGCATCCAGATTTTTCTCTCTGCTTATGTAACATGATCAAATGCCTGAATCACACTTAGGTTCAATATAGAGCATAGGACTGAGCTTTAGAAGGGCAGGGTTGCGAACATTAATTTGCCCACCAGCTACCAATATAACTATAAACCAATCACTTTATTACTCTGGGCCTTGGTATTTTAAGCTATAAAATTATAAGTGATATGGAGGAGGGGCTTCAGAGTCAAAATGAGCTCCAAGGACCTTTACAGCTCTCAAATTCTATGAATCTATTAGCATTTCAAATTCATGTCACACATATAACATGGATATTCCAGCAAAATTCTCCTCATTGCTTCTACTGAATGCAACAAAACAATATTGAATGGCCTGATTAAGCAGCCATAACCATCTTCTTTGCCAATAAAGGGGGGGGGGGGAACTGTTTTCCCTTTCTCATATTGTAGAGAATGTGCCAGTGATTTAAACTAGATTTCTCCAATGCTGTTTCTTTTGCAGCAAATGATATACCAAAGTTCCCTGATCAGGAAAAATAGGAAACAAACCAAAAAAATCCAGCTTTAAGTATCATGGAATTAGAAGAGCAAGCTACCTCAGAGATCAGTGCTGTAATTCTACACTGTACTTGCATAACCATTTGGGTCCAAAATGGATTAGATTATTTAATTGGCAAGTTCTTTCGTACTGGAAACAAACCCATCCTTCTTTCTGTAGCTCTAAAACCTTTATGGCCACAGCATCCAAGTCAGGTGTCCCCTCCTCATTATAAATGCTGGACCACTCCAGCCCAGAGGGAACCCTTCTTCCTCCTCTCCACACAGGAGGGCTTGAGGTCTCCATCCCAACCCTTGGCAAGTGACATAAAGGAACCATAAATGTTCGACAAATATTTAATAAGCACCTAGTAGATTCTTTGCATTCTTCTAGATGGAGCACAAGAGTTAAGAGCTCTATTCTCAGGAAGTGTGGATTTTGGTGGGGATTGGAGTGAGGCATAAAACAGGAAGTTGTCCAGTAATAAAGGTGGGTTGGCAGAATTTTAAAACAGGGTGAAATGACCACGATCTTCCTGAGAATGGATAGTCAGGGAGGACGTTCTTGAGGAAGTCACAGCTAAATTGAGATTAAAGTGCCAAGAAGGAAATGCCTAGGCAAAGATGGGGGAGGGGGGCATTCCAAGTCCAGGGATTGGAAAGTAAAGTCCCTAGGGCAAAAGATATTTGCATTTGGCTAGGAGAATCAAAAGAAGAGAGAGAGTGATGTAAAATTAGGTAGGGAAGTGGATAAAATGCAGCAGATTTAGGACTTCAAGGTCATGCTGAGAAATCAGATTTTATTCCAAGTGCTCAGGTAAACCACTTTAAGCAAGTAATTTTCTTTGTATGTAAATCAGCCTCCCCCTTCTCCAAGGGTTAGCATCTGACTTCTTTACTTTTCTTTTCTTTTTTAATTTCCCACAACTCCTAGGGCACCCAAACATTCTTGAGCATAAAAGGGTTTTAAATAAGTAGCTGCCGATTGGCTGGCTGATTGGGCAGTTCCCGACATCTTTAAATTAGGTAATATTTTAAGTTAGGGACTTGACCTCGCGAGAGTCGGAGGTCACGATACTTGCAGCTCTGGACCTGAAATCCTCAAAAAGGCTGGGGAAATGAGCGCAGTGGGGGGCCACATGACTTCAGACACAGCCTATGACTCGCCGCTGTGACGCGTGATAAAGCCTCACGCTGCAAGGGGCCAGCCAGAAGGAACGAAGAGAGCGCCTTTGTCGACTCCTTCAAAGCAAAGTGAATCACGGAACTTTGGAGAGAAGTTCTCACGGTCTTTGTACTCAGGCGCCGCACAGCTTTAATTGATACTTTGGAGCAGGTAAATCTGTAACAATTCATGGTGTTCTTGCTCAAAAGGGTATCTTTGTGTAAAACAGCAGCCTGAACAATGGGAGGAATTAATTCCGAGGGGTTATTCTGCATTTTCCTTTTAGACTCAAACCCCATTTTTTTTTTTTTTTAACATGTTTTTCTTTTGACTGGAGGGCGAGCTTTAATTGCGGCTTTAAGGGAAGCAAATACAATAAGGAAGTCGTTAAACATAATGAAAACTGAAATGTCTCTTATGTTAGCTGAGAGTAACCTGACATTTTTCATCCTGAGCTCTAGGAAAGGCAGATCTCATGTAATTAGCAAAGAGTTTGGGGGGCGGGGGGGACGACACAAATCTTCCTCCTTCTCCCTCTCCCCACTGCAGTGGCCCAAGAGGTCCTGCCACCTACGATGGGATGTACTGGTGTCTTGGAAACCCAGGCAGATGCCAGAACCTTTTAAATCCTACGTGATGCCTGTGGTGCTAAGCAACGCATACGGATTCACTAATAGCAAGCATGAAACACTAAGAGAGGATGGGGTGTGGGGGCAGAGGAGCTGGAAGGTATAGAGAAAGGCAAGAGAGAAAGTCAATGATGAGGACGATGTCTGGCACACAACAGACCACGATGAAATGCTATGTGGAAGCAGAGACCTCCCAAGAATCTAGGATGGTGTCTGGCACACACACACACAGTGGTGGTGGTGGTGGGGGGGAGCAGCACAAATAATGATGGTGATAATAATAAAATAAAACATGGGAGAAAAAACAGGGGTTGAGAGAGAAGAACTAAAGAGAGAATAGGAGGAAAGCTAGATAATTATTCCCAGCCTTGAATGCGTATCAGAATCACCTGGAATCGCCTGCAAAACACAGATTCACAAGTCCTTTCCCAGCCCTATTATATCAGAATCTCGGGGGATGGTGCTGGGTGGTAGCCCTGGAATCTAACGAGAGTCAACCTCCAAAATCTTCCCCAAGCCAAGGTGGTGTGCAGTCAGGGTTGGGAACCATTGAGCAAGATGAAGACCAGGGGAAAGATGCAACTGGTGGGGAGTGGCAGCGTTGGTGCCAGCACTGCTCTGGCTACCTCTGAGGCGGCTGCGGTGGCACTTCCCCCACGACACCCACTTCTCATCTTAAAGAACCAGAGTGCTGTTAAAAAAGAGGTCCCCACTTTACCTGTTCCCAAATTACAGGGCACCCAGTGTTTGGTATTGCAGGCCTATGGACTAAAAAGGGAATTGCACAGGAATGGGAAATAGCCCGCCTTGTCGCGCGCTCTTGGATTGCGAGGTCTCTCTGGTCGGTTTTGGAGTTCTAGCCCCTGAAAGACACCGTGTGCTAAGAGAATCCCTTACCCCAGCTGAGGAACTGGCAAAAGTGACTCGGTTTGGGAAAATGGGCAAGGCGACTGCAGCACCCATTTCCCCCTACATGCCTTTTCGATCGTCATGGTAACATACCTAGCGGCCGGGCGAGCGCATGTGCGCGTGGCTCAGCCTGGGGCTTGGGGCTGCCGCGCTGGTCCCGGGAGCTGCGGGAGCCCGGGGGCAGCAGCCAGCTCAGCTGGGAGCGCAGCGGCGGAGGCGAGGGAACAGTTGAGTTGCCGCTCGGGATTAAGTCTACGTGGGCCCGAATTGTGTGTTACTATGACAATGGTAAATGGGTTCACTGGCTTTCAGGGAAGTGGTACCGTGCAGAGCGTGAGCTGCGCAAGGCACAATCTGGCTCTGGTTCCAGAAGGCACACGAACCCATTCATGGGTCTGTTTTCACGCCACGTGAAATGAGAGGCTTAGGGAAGCCAGTGTCTTACTAAATCTTAGTCACTTGTCATTTTATTGACAGTGACTTATACTAAGTTTGATTTAGTGGCTCCAACTAATAAAAGCCTGGTACTAGACTAGAAAGGAAAGAATTAAGCATGCTTATCAGATGGTAATTAATTTGCACTCTAGAAAGAAAGAAAAAAAACTGAGCTAAGTGTTCTGACAAAATAGTTATGTAAAATCCTACACATACCAGGAATTTCTCAAACCTGGGCTTTAAAAAATGCACCCACATTTAAATCATGTTTTGCCTGTTATTTCTTCCTTAGCAAGAGGAATATCTGCTGTTCTCAGAAGCCCAATACACCATTAAAAAAAAAAAAAAAAAAACTATATAGAAGGACTTCAAAGGGTCTAGAGCTTTCCCTAGAGTGTAGATTACCTACTATGCCAGAGCCATCCTCACAAAACATGTTAGCAGAAATAAGGTATTGATTAACTATAGCCATAGTAAACACTAAACTTACATTAATATTTCTCACCACTGGTGATTTAGCATTTTCTCATCCATCAGAGCCAGCGAGAGAATGTATACGCACATTCAGAAAAACTAAACCTTGGCACAGTGAACTGGATTTAGAATATATAGCCTTTTGGCATATTGGAAAAGAAAGAATTTTTTTAAAGCCCACCATCATGCTTAGAAAAATGATTTATCCCACAATTATCCCTGGTGGAAGTTCATTTGTATTCATTTTATGAATTCATTGTACATGATTATTTTTAAATATGCCATTCAATAAAGTTACAACATACTCAAGAAAAATCATTGCTTCTAAAAAAAAATTCTTTCACTTCATCTCTGTATGCACTTCCCCCACCATTTGTACTTTATTATTATTTTATTATTGCTGTTTTTCCCCTTTGTTAGAGAAGTTGTAGGTTTACAGAACAGTCATTCATAAAACATAGGATTTCTGTATACCACCCCACCACCAACATCTTACATTGGGACATTTGTTACAATTGATGAAAACACATTTTAATAACTACTATTAATTAAAGGCTATGGTTTATCTTAGGGTTCACTGTGTAGTGTAGTTCTATGATTTCTTTTTTATTTTTTTTATTTTTATGTTATCATAGATACAATATAACGTTTCCTCTTTTGATCATATTCAGATATAAGATCAGGGCTGTTAATTGCATTTGCAGTGTTGTGCTACTATCAACACCATCCATTACCAAAACATTTCCATCATTCCAAATAAGAACCCTGATCATTTGAAGCCACCATCTGCATTTTGCCCACTAAATACTCTCTTGGAATATTTCTGTTCCCATCAGTTAGTCTTGGTCCAGACCTCCAGAGCACCTTTCATGCCTGGAGAACCATCTTAATATCTTTTTCCTTGTGCCATTTTCCCCCAATGTGAAATTTCTAATCCTTCTCAATTAAAGTTGCACTTTTTTATTCCTCCAGAATGCCTTTCCATTCTCTTCTTACCATGGTGAATAGCTACTTGGTAGATTATCAATGTCATGTCTGTTACAGACTTTTCTTGTATTGTTTTTTCTAGTCATTTTTTATAGGTGTATGTGAGGAAACCTGCAGCATTAAATTTATCTTTGTATCTGCCACAGTGACTAACACATTTATATATTTTTAAAAAACTCAATAAATACTTGAATGAATGAGGGAATGAATGCATGAATGAATATCGATGCAGCCAAACTCTGGTGAATTCAACTATTTTAGAGGAATTCCTAGGAGTTTTCTTCTCTATAGTTTATAATTATAAAAAATAATTTTGTTAAATTACATCTTTTCACAGCCCAATTGATATTTAATAAGGAATGAACGTAGAAGGCTATACTTCCACAGGACAATTATTTGGGGGTAATTTCAAATTTCCTGCCTATTCCTCGCTCAACCACTCTGTGAAGCAAGCAGCTGACTATACTGCAATTCAGAGAAGGAGAACTCCTGCCCAATCCTATCCAAAGGAAAAAAAAAATGGAGTTGGGTAAAACACTAATGATTTCTTCTACTGTAGATCCCCGCGTTGCTCTAAAATGTAAGTATGTGGCTAAAGAGAGAGGAAAATGACCCATGTCAACTATAGGTCTGCTCTTTTAGTAGGAGTCTTTACGAAACTGACAACAATAAAAATATCTCACAACTGTGGAACATAACTTTAAAATCAACCGTGTATATATCTTGTTTATTTTCTTAAACCTTGTGCTGTAAAGCAAGCACATGAATCCTGTTTATGCAGTAAGAAACTTAACTTTACATTTATCCTTGTGTTGTTTAAAAACATTAAATAGTTGAAAAACCATGTCTAAGATTAAGGCAGGAACTAAGTATTAGAATCAGAGCAAGATCCAATTTCTCTTTATTCCCTGACATTCCCGCTGTAGCTTTATAGCATGCAATTCCTCCTTTATTTATATCCCACATAGTTGAAGAGAACCTTGCACATCTCTCCTACCAGCAGGAAGAGATGTTATCCCTGCTGTAGAGGAGTCTCAGTTCCTGAGTTGTTACTGTCTCAATACAGAACATCAAATGTTTCTGGAGGACTTTTGAATGTTTCTCATTTTAACCCTCATGACACCACTGAAGTCAGGTGGGTGGTAAATACCATCTAGTTTAGTTTATAAATCAAGAATTTATATGACAGCTGGGATGGTGAGCTGGGTGGTAATGGAATCAGAATGAAAAGCAGAATTCTGAACTTGGAGACTTGGATACAATTTTTTTTTTAAGCAAAGAATATCAACAATTTTAAGTTTCATGAATGGCAGCCAAAAAGCTTTTCCAAAAAGTCTGTATCAATTTACCCTCAACATAAGTAATATATAAGTATACATTACTCTGTACTCTCACTGAAAATAGCTATACTCTTACTATATCCACCTCTACCAAAGTCACACCCTCGTGCTTTTCTTTTCCAGCCCTCAGGAATTTTAAAAGAGCAAAACTATGGAAGTAAACAATGTTTTGCTCTCACATTAGTTGGATAATATTCTGATTGGTACAGTTCCATCTCAGAAAGATTTCTGGAGCTTTTGCAATATTCACAACCACTATAGGAGAGATGATATCTCACCAAATTATGTAATGGGAAAAAAAAATACCCTAATGGGTCTGAAGAGCTGTGGCTGGCTTGGCAATATGTCAGTTTCATTTTGTCAAAGAACTATTAGTTGCTTGAAACAGAAAACATCAAGAAACCTGGTTGGTATCCATCATCCCTTGTTAGTTAATTATATTGAAAGCAAGTGGTTGAATCCCATTAAACAGCATTTCAAATTGGTAGATATCCTGCAAACACCAATGAAAATCAAATAGAATATGAAAATCAAATAGACAGATTTAATCTCTTTTAGAGAATCATCTGTTTCTAAAATGGGCACTTATCCAAACGCAGTTATTACTAATCTGAACATAGTTAACCTATGCATATGGCCAAAGAAACTCTAGATGCCCCTTTGAGTAGAGAGGGCTGTACCCATCTGTGATGAGAGTTTCATAAAAGATGAGATTCTCCCTTTGACAGCAGACCCAAAAGCCTGGAGACTAGCCCCTAACATCCTACCTACCTCTTAATCAGTTGTGAATCATTCAACCAAACATGCATCAAAAACTTTTCTAGGACTTTTCTGATACTGCCAACATTTGGATGCTAAGCATAAGGTGCAGCACCCCAATCAAGGCAGAAATGGGGGTTGCCCTAGAGAAGGCTCATATCTCCTGGCTGCACTGCTCTGTGATCTGGAAAAGAGTCCCTGCTGAACCCCAAATCATGATCAAAGGCATAATGTGATCAGAAAAGCCTAATTTGATTTGCTGACAATTTGTTTTTCAATTTCATCTTCAATTTCATTTCATCTATAAGTGTGCAGCAATTTAAAAATCATCTATATAGGTTAGAAATAGAAGTCTTTATAACAAGCTATCAACCCATATGTATCGAATGTCCACACTGAATTTTTAAATGAATAACAGTTCCAAGAAAGGAAGGCTTACTATGGTCTTCTGGAAGTAAGACTGCCCCACTAGAGTGAACTCTTTGAAGAAGGGGATACTACACAAAACATCTTTATATCCCTGAGCATTTTGTAGAGTTAATGAAACAGTTTGAGTATCCACTATATGCTTTTTGAATGGATGGGTATGTATATAAGTATGTGGATTAGTGAGTGGATAGGGGAATAGTCTGGAGTGAGAATAAAAGCCTTTATGAAGTAGGTGGGGTTTTAAGAGTTAGAATTGGAGGGACAGTGTAGAGGCTAGATAATGTTGAAGAGCCTTATTTCCTTAGGGGCCACTGAGGAAAGCAGCCTGCGTGAAGCTGAGGGCACTCACTCCGAAGTAGCAGGTGATATATTTGGACACTGACATCTCAGCATCGCACAGCTGATCACAAAAGACCATAGAGCTGTTAGAAACCATCGCCTATTCCCATGACTTCACTGGGTTATGTTTAGATTGGTTTTGTAAGTGCAGGCAGAGTTTGAGAAATTCGTTAATGCATCCAGACTCCCACATACAAAACGAGATTTCTGAATGTGTGTGGTCATTTGTATTCTGTTCTTTTTCTACGCAAACAGCAACAGATGGTAGAAGAGGGCTGGGAAGAGTGGGAATCCAGGAGGAAAACTTGAATTGCCCCATCTCCGCTCCTTCTGGGTCTATTCTGGAAGAACCTTGGGGGAAAGGAATATTGTAAAAACAATCAAGTTTGGCTTCTGAGAGCCAAAGGGCTTACTGGTAGCCACTTCTCTTAGCTGCCCCACAGCAGGGTCTAGGGACTGTAGAAATGCTACATTATATTCCAAATATTATCTGTACTAAGGCAAGTAGGTTAGGTTTTCTGTGCCTTGATTTCCTCATGTATATTGGCAAATTGGTAGGCTCATAGAATTTTGAGGAATAAATGCAATTAATATATTTAAATAATTTATCTTAGTGCCTGATATAAAAAGTAAACACTCTGTAAGTTTTGATGGAGGTGATAAGGATGTTGATGAGTATTTTAAAGTGAAGGTCTATAAAAAGGCACATTGGGAAGTAGATGTGGCTCAAGCGATTAAGCTCCTGCCTACCACATGGAGGTCCCAGGTTTCGTTCCCCATACCTCCTAAAAAAGACGAGCAAAACAGTGAGCTGATGCAACAAGATGATGCAACAAGAGACATGAGGAAAAAAATGAGAGACCCAACAAAGCAGGGAGCAGAGGTGGCTTAAGCAATTAAGTGCCTCCCTCCCACATCAGAGGTCCCAGGTTCGGTTCCCGGTGCCTCCTAAAAAGAAGACCAGCACACAACAAACAGAGACAGCAAAATGCAAACAACAAGGGGATGGAGAGAAATAAATAAATACTTTTTTTTAAAAAGGCACACTGACCTTCAAGGACATGTATTTTGTGTCCAAAGTCATCCTTCTCGCTTCCACGCCATCCCACTGCACTATTCCTGTTTCACTGTTCCCAGCATGCTAGCCATTGTTAGCAGGAGCACAGGCTTGTTTGGCCTCAGGGTCTTGGCACTTGGCTGTTCCCTCAGCTTGGGATGCTCAAAATGGCTGCTCCCTACTCAGGGTTCAGGGTTCAACTCAAATGTTGTCTTTTCAGGGGAGACTTGCCTAGTCTTAGGTAACGCAGTCCCCCTCCCTCAATTTCTCCCTTCCACATGGTTCTATTTTAATTTTTCCTACTATATCAGTACCTAACACTATCTTAATTCATCTCTTTGCTTACAACATTAGTCAGTCTCCTTCACCATTTTAGCCTCAGACCTAGAATATACCTGCATCTATTAAGTGCTCCATAGATATCCATTGACTACTGATTGGCTGGCTGATTGATTAGAATAGGACCCAAAGGCATATATACATTTCAAACAGCATTATTTAGGTTTCAAAGAAGTTATCCCATTCTAAGTAGATAATAGCCAAAGCAAATTTCAACCAGAACAAGGGTATTAGGCTTTTAGGCAATATTTCTTCCTCTCCCCTCCTCTTCTTCCTCCTTCATCCCCCTCCCCCCCCTTCTTCCTCCTCTCCTTCTTCTTCCTCTCTCTCTCTCTCTCTCTCTCTCTCTCTCTGTACAGCTTTGTGGTGAAAGAAAACTAGGGGAGGGCTTTGGAAGTTGTAACCATGTTCCTTCACTAAAAGAAGGTCAAATGTTGAGAAAAGCTACAAGGCTTTTTAGAGGCCACTTCTCTATATTCAGCTTCTGAAATACACATGTATTGTCAGAAGCTCAACCTCCCTTTCCTACATTTTCCCCCCTCTTCTGGGGTCTGAAGTGTAGGGAATCTACCAAATTGCAGTACACTGGTATTTCCTACAGGTTTAGCCTGGTGGCCTGCATGGGCTAGATTGCTCATGCATTCTGCTAGCCTTATTACTTGTATAAAGCCCTAAAGAGCACCCAGAGATGTGCATATATTCTAGAGATATTTAACTTGTGTTTAACAATTGGGGTGTCACTAGGCAGCCCCCCCATCTTTCAGAAACCATGGTCCAGGTAAGCAATGGTTGAGGAAAGCCAAAGGTCAGTGAAGTCAGTATGTGCTTAGCAGTTTCTACTTCTTTCAGGATTGCTTTAAACATCTAAATGGTGCTTCCTAGTTAAATATAATTTTCTTCAATATTTATGTACTGTTATTTTAATTTTAAGCTTCTATTTTTATAGGCAAAGGACGATTGAGCGGAAAAATGTTATACCCTCTTTCTCTAGCTATTCATGCTGTGAAGCAACCTGTTTTACTGTTTAAATCTGTGTTGTTCTGTTTCAATTGTGCGGAAGGAGCAGTCCTGGTGCCTTTAAAAATCTAAGATCTATCACACAACAGGAGAACAGAACAATCCTAGGAAAGGGAATTATGAGGAATAGCAAAAAAGACATAATGCTTCTGAAACCTTAAAAGGCTTATGAATCACCTGGGAATCCTGATAAAATGCAGAGTATTTTGCATTCAGTATGTCCAAGGTGAGGTATGAGATTCTGCATTTCTAACAAGCTCCTGGTGAGGCTTGTGCTGCTGGTCCTTCGTGTTTTATGGACTGTATTGTTGAGGTCCTATGGCTTGAGAAGTGAAAATCACTTGAAAGCATTTAGTACTTGCAGTTGTAGTCACATTAAGCCACTACCATTTTATTTAACATTGCAGAAATGGCCACCATTCTTCCTCTCCCAACAAGCAGAGTTTATTTCCTTTCTCCTTGATTCAGGTTGACCATGTGACTACCTCTGGACAACAGACAAAAGACAACAGGAATCTGCCAGAAGCTGAGAATTGAAAATTGCTTGTGAACTGGCTCTGGCTCTCTCTTACTGCTCTTGGAACCCTGAGACGGCCAGATGATGATGAGCTAGCCTCCTGGAGGATGAGAGGCCACATGGAAGACAACCAAGAAGCTCAACTGATAGTTGGTCAGCTGGGTACCAGCCAATAGGCTGCCACCTGCCACCATTTGAGCAAAGCCATCCAAGATCATCCAATCTCCAGCCAACCCTCCAGTTGATCACAGACACTTGAACCAGTACAGCAGGTATCAGTCAAGCCCTCCAACACAAAAGTACCCTGAACTCAATAAAATGGTGGCTGTTGGAACCCCCAAGTAGGAATCAGTACTTACAGAAGGAGAGAGGTAAGAGTTTATGCTTGTGATTCTTTTTCCTTCTAGTCCTCAATCTATAGAGTATCATTTTGGCCTTACATAATAGATATTGATATAAATAGTCATTGCAATAACATTTAAATGAGTCTCTAGTTTTATAATTCAACTTATTTTTATCCTTTATTTTCCTATGCTGAATGCTTCTCCTTACAGGTTAAGTAACTTGCCCAAGTCACACAGCTTATAAATGGCAGAGTAGGATTAGGTCCCAGACCGGTCTGACTCCAAAGCCCAGGCTCTTAAGCGCCTCACTTTGACACCTCAGAATGAGGATTAGGCTTGCCATCCCAACAGTAATATGAAGGACGATGCAAAGAGAGTCTAGCCAGTTGAACAGATAAAGAGGGAACATTTCTTCTGTGCAATATACCGAGTGTAGGTGTTCCAAGAACAAATAAGATATGGCTCAAAGAGTTCAGTCTACAGGTACCCTGACCTTGAGATTATACCTACCTGTACATTTCTGTCACCTATAATGTGAAGTATCCTCCTAGGAAGCCCTACTCAGACCAGGCATCTTACATAAAGCCAGGTACAGACCAAGATCTTTAAAGCTGTAAGAAATGAGAAGAGGTATTCCAACCCCCATCACCAACATATAATTTTTTTAAAAAGTAAAGTGTGTGTATGTAAACCTAAAAACAAAAGTTGCATTTCTCTCATTATGAGGCTGACATAAGCATGTGCATGTTCCAAATTAGATAAAGCACCCACATCTGGGATAGATTCCAAGTCCAGTTATCCACTTCTTTATGAATACTCTGCCCTTTACTGCTCTGGTATCTCCTTCTACCATGCCCTCTTCATCCTCTCAGTCTATTTCAATCTTGTGTTTTCTTTTAGGCCCCAGGCTTCTCCTCTATCCTCCCTGACCTAGGGAACATCCTGGGCTTATCATTCATTGCCCTCCTTGTCCACTGTCTCTTCATGTGCAGAGTTCAGTGCCATCAGCAGGAAATGGGTCTTTAGTGCCTTTGCATACTTTACCAGATAACCCATAAGGGCTGGCTCATAGGTCAGTACTTAGTAACGGTCCACTGACAGATTGAAGTTGGTTCTTTGGTGACAAACTCCTTGGTATCTGAGAACTTTAAAGGTCATGGACTCCAAATAGAAAGAAACCTATTTCTCAGAAAAGACTAGAAGAGAGTTTACCCTAAGACCATGTCTAGAGATTTAAATTTAAGAAATACATATTTAAGAAAGATCACAACTCTGTATCATCCTCTTAGTTTTGCTCCCACCGAATTGAAGACCACCAGTTTGATGATTTTCAGACTCAACGGCGTCCCGATCATCACATCATAAATACTGCCTCCGTTTGTTGAGAGCTTACTATGTGCTGGGCACTGAGCTAAGAAGTTTACAAATATCATTTCATTTTATTGTCTTCTTAGAGGTTAGTTCTACCACCACCGGTAATGGTATAATTTTCCCCTCTGAAAAAAACCCTAGAATATTTTTGGTTAAAAAACCAAGGCTACACAAGCTCACCAGGCACTGAATAGCCTCGCTAAAGGAGGGGAATGTGGAGACAAGGTTAAGAGAAATTTCAAAACTGTGATAACCCATCTTTAGGGATTTTGTTCATGTTTCCTAAAAGAGAACCTAACTCAAGCCTAGTTATACAATCTGTAAAAGGTGGGCACGTGTAGGTAGGAGGGTATTGTGCATAATAAGGTCTAAAGAGTTCCACTGTAAAAGCAGATTTATGGTTTTATGGCTTACGTGTCCGTGAAGTAGGTGGTATACTAACCAGAACAATTTGAGCAGCAGTAAGTTTCTGGTAATCCACATGCCTCTCACCACCACCCCCATCCCCAATATTTTCCCTTTTCTGCCTAAATTAGAGTCAGAAATTTCAAAAAGTTCTTTGTTTTTATATTGCATTCTGAATGACATGATCTCCAGCCATCACACTGTTGTCATGTTTGAGAAGATAATGTAATACCCATTCAGAAAGGGATCCTCTTCCACAGATATATCAGTGACAAGCCCTCTGGGGAAGGCTACACTCAGCATCAACCAGTCTTCGACAAGGAGCCCTTGGGCAGACAGCACCATTGCTACAAGTTTCCTTTGCAGGTTATTCATTGTCAGGCATCCTGCTCTGATGCTGGCAATGCCTGACCCTCAGGATGTCCTCTCAAAACCTGTGAATTTCAACCATATTTTTTTTCTTTTTCCCAGCCAGGTGAGACGCATATTAATGGAAGTCCCATGGCCATGTCTATCCATTATTAAAGGCTGCTCACTATGGACTATGGCCGTGTCTATCAATTTTATCAAATGGTACCTCATTTTGACACGCGCTACCTCTCCTGCACCCTCCTACGCTGCCGTGTTGAGAATCATCACTGTAAAATTGGCAGTCCACAAGTTGAATACTGCCTGCATCATCACTTTCTTACTAATAGGGTTTTATTATTATTTGAATTTCTTTAATCAACACACACTCTTCCTAGTCAACTCAGGCTCCACCACTCCCTAGCAGCCAGCTGCTTGCCACATCCATGTTACCTTACTGCACTTGGAAGACTTTTGGCTGTGCATCAGCTGAATCCTGCCCTCTCTCCCTGGTCTATTGCCAGAACTGTAACCACCAACTGCATCCCAGCGACTCCCTGATCTGTACATCCAGCCATCACTTCTGTCCAGATCTTCAGCTGCTTATTCTTAGCACCAGCTAACAGTCTGTCTTGACATCTTACTCTTCCTTACCACCCATATATCCTACATCTACCCATCCTATTGAAACCACCTTAAGTGATTTGTAGGAAAAAGGACTATTTAAAAGATAGCCAAACCCCCTGCAGAGCTATTCGTGCACCTGGTTTGCCCTCTCCATCCCTAATGTTTATATGGTCAGCCCTGCACAATATCTCACCTGGGAAGATGTGGTAGCCTCTCAACTACTCCCCCTGCTTCCAGTCTCTTTTTTCCCCTGCCCTTCATGCTTAAGACCATCATCAGAACGAGATTCCTACCATCCACATTTTGGATATCATAATCGTAACCTTCTCAATATGGTACTAAGCCAACACTCCCATCTTCTCTCTCCCCATGCCCCTTTTCCTTATACCTGTGCTCCAGACACCCCATGTCTTGGAAGGCCCTGTAGTTTTCTCAGACTGCCTGTGGAATGGAGTGTCCTCCATGCAAATATCTCCCTTTCTTCCAGCCTC
>JAKSZT010054030.1:7999058-8080191 GCA_026826555.1 Tolypeutes matacus
GAGGCTGGAAGAAAGGGAGATATTTGCATGGAGGACACTCCATTCCAACGGATGTGGCTCAAGAGGTTCGGCGTCTGTCTACCATATGGAGAGACCAGGGTTCAATCCCCGGTACCTCCCGGTAAAAAAAAAAAAAAAAAAAAAAATTTACCTAGCTCTGCATCTCATCAGCTAACCCTCCATTTGACTTAAACTAACAAAAACAAACAAGAATAACAAACATTTATAATGAATAACGAAAAGGCATTCTCAAGGTGCCTGTGAGAGAGTGGCTATAGAGAACGGGAGATGGTTTGAATAAAGAGAGAAACGCACCTGCTTCAGTCTTCCAACTGGGCAGGCTCACTGTTATGGATGGTGGGGGATTTGCCACACAAAATAGATTTGCAAAAGAAGACCACATAAAAATTGCATCAATCTGTGTGACTTTAATTTCCAAATGCTGGACTTTCCTGAATTCATATTTTGTACCTATATGTCAAAGTAATGTAAAGGCTTTTTATATTTAGCTGAGATTCCACAGTCTATTGATCAGGCAAGCATTCAAACCAGTAAAGAAGTCAATTCATTAAGAGTCTCTATGAACCCAGAACTGTACCAGACAGCACTAAGAAAAGAGGGGCACGTTGACTGGTACTATGTGGAAATTCCTATGCTTTTTTTTTTATTTTTTATTTTTTTATTTTTTATTGTGGGTAAAAATCAAAATTTTCACAATACATACCACTAGTTGTAAAATGATATATAAATATATATGCATATAAGTGCATATGCTTACAAAAATGTTATTTATATATATATAAATATATTTTAAGAGGTGCTTAGATTACCAAAAATATTACACGGAACCCCCTGGGATTCCCATGGTTTTTATATATGGTTTATCATATCTGACCTCCATTTTTTTAGAAAAAAAGATTCATTTATTTATTTATTTACTTTTTATCCATTTTAATCCCCTCCCCCGCTGTTTCTGCTTTTTGTGTCCATTCACTGGGCAATTCTCTGTGTCTGTTTCCTGCCCTCTCTTCTCATTTTTCTCCTTCAGTCTTCACCAGGATTTGATCCTGGGAACCTCCAATGTGGAAAAGAGGCATTCTGCCACCTGTGCCACCTCTGTTCCTGGTTTTTCGGTGCATTTCGTCTTGGCTCTCCCCTGTGTCACTCTCCTGCTACATCATCATCTTGCTGGTGTGGCGCACCCACACACAGGGCTTGGCGGCGCACCTGCTCACCGGGCCTGGGGGCAGGGCCTGGCGGTATGCCCACTTGTGGGCCCTGGCAGCCCGCGCAGCTTCTATATTTTTCTTTATTTTTCCGAGAGGTCACGGGGATCGAATCCAGGTCCCTCCATATGGGAGCCTGACGCCCAACCATTTAAGCCACATCCGCGCCTCCTTTTAACACTTTTAGAGGTCGGTATTAGAAGGTTCCTAAAAGCAAGAATAAAACATGTCTGCCCCTGGGGAGTTTATCAGCAAGGCAAAATTAGCCATATCTGGAAAATTCTATAAAACAAGATAACTAAGTGCCAAAGCATATCAGAGACAGAACTTAGAACAGAATTAAATTTGTTCCATTATTTCTGGCTATAGGAAGAGGGGGTGAGACTTCCTACTACCAAACAGGAAAACTGTCATTGTCCAGATAGCCCCCAAAATTCTTTGGACCTGACCAAAAACTGGTTCCTGCACCAGCATTTTGCTATATGGCTTGGAATCCTAACTGCAAAATTATTCCTTGGTATGGTGGAGAGCCACGAGAAAGTCAGCTGCACCTGTGGGCTGCAATTAACTAAACATTTCCAAAGGTGTTCTAGCACATGGGTTTGGTGTTAATAGATGTTCCAAATAAGTGGATGAAACCATGAGAAACAAGATTTCTTGTGATTGGGATAGTGTATTGTGAATCTCAACAGAACAGAAGCTGCTGCATTTCACAAATATATTTTAACACTCTTACCCCCCTCCCCCTGAGAGTATTTTAAGAAACACTGTGTTAACCCATTTCCAGGCCTTTGAAAATAATTTGGTGATTCTGCCATTTCATAAGACATAGGAATTAACTGGACTCCCAGGATCTTGAGTCAGAAATAACCTGAAAGGTGCCGAAGCCCAATCCTCCATCTGAAGTAGGAACTGCTTCTGCAGTACAGAGTGAGGGAATAAGAATGCAAAGGAAGAATGGTTTCTCAGGCAGAGATCTCAGTCAGTGCCCCCAACCAGATGAAAGAAAGAGGACCAAAAGGGAGTTTCAATTTATATTGTGGTGGGGTTTCTCAAGGAGGAGAGAAAACAGGAGAAGAGCTGTTGAGGGTGGACATGGGTACAGTCTCTTGGGAAGACGAGGGGGCATTATATATTGAAAGTCTTTTTGAGAGTCTCTACCCTTTGAACACCAATTCCACTTCCAGAATTAAAATTTAAGGACACTATAGTACAAATTTGCAAAGGTCTTTGCATGAGAATGTTCATCATGACATAGTTTATAATGACTAAAAATCAGAAACATAAGAGGGGGCGGATTAAATAATACAAATGAGGGGGTCGGATGTGGCTCAACTGGTTGGGCGTCCGTCTCCCATATGGAGGGACCCCGGTTCGATCCCCGGGACCTCCCGGTAAAAAAAAAAAAAATAATAATAATAATAATAATAATAATACAAATGAAATAGCATGGCTTGCAGCCATTGAAGATGATAAATTTTTAAAATTAAAGATGCTGTAGATTTACAGAGAAATCATGTAGAAAATACAGAATTCCCTTATATCCCCCTACTCTCAACACCTTGCCTTAGTGTGGTACATTTGTTAGAATTAATGAAAAATTTAATTTGTGTTCTTGATACGGATAAACAGTGGCAATGGGAAAAATAGCTACAAAGTAGTATGTATAAGGTGATCAAATTTTTAGAAAAAAATACATATATATGAAAGAAAAATTGAAGAAAATCCAAACTTAAGAGAGGTTAACTATGGGTGGTTGGATTTTAGGTGGCAATCTTCGTTTCATACTCTATTTTTTATCATGTTTTTCTTTATTTTTCCATTTTTTATAATAAAAAGGTAAAACTTAAGTGTCCATGATACAGACATGCAAAGTAGCAGGTGATTGGCTGTGATAGGAAACTCATAAGCAAACTCTGGTAACATCGTGGTTTTTTCCCGGAAGAGAGCTCTCATGCACTCTGACCTACTCCCCTTTACTTGCCTCTTGCTTTCTTGGCCCTTCCACAGTCTGTATATGTGTGAAGGGGTATTACGTTGGGCTGCCCATGGGCTCAATGGTCCTTCCATTCTGCTGGCTTTGGGGACCTGCAGTGGAAGTCTTAAATGCCAGATGTTGGAACACCATTATCTCCTGGGGTAATTTGGAAAGAAGCTGGCCAGAAGATAAGTGCTGTACTGTTAGGAAACAAACCATTATGTAGAGCTCTACTAAGTTTCTGGGGATTGTTAAACATAGCTCTGACATTCTATGCATTTCAACTTTAATAAAAGAGGGAAGACATGTTAGGATGTGTGGGGTTTTGTCCTGGTTCTGCCACCAGTGGTGAGCAATCACTTTATATTTCTGGCCTTTGCCCCCTTAACCTATAAAACTAGGGAACCAATGATATCTGGTGTATACATATCAAGAACCTCTACAGCAACTTCCAACAACCAACTTCGATACCAATTGCAAAGAGTGCAGTAACTCAATCCAATTCAATTCTGGCTAGGAGGGGAATCCTTTATAAGACTGGCCCCCATACTTCTGACCAAGTATTATCCAAGAATTTCCACAGCATCTGCTTCTCTTTCTTACCTATGGTTCATAGAGGAAGGGACTGCATCTTTGCATTTTTTTAAATTCTATTTCTATCCATTGGACTGCCTTGTCCTATGGTAGAGGAGAATGAATATTGATAAGAAAAAAAATCCTTCACTTTCTAATTTGATTCGACTAAGTATATCATCCATCGCCCTCACCCCCTTAGGGTCCATGTGCATCTTCAAAGGTACTCTGTAAAATACCAGCTGTATGGTATGTGCCCATAGAAATAAGAGTTAATTCCTTCTGATACTGTAAGTCTCACCCTTCCCCCCAACCACATGTACACACACACACACACACACACACCCTCTAAATGTTTCCTTTCAAAGGAAAGCCATGGTTCACTGCTACTGAAAATTAAAGACAACAGAATAAAGACCAAGGTCCAGGCTGGTACTAGCAAAGACAGAACATTAAAATTGCCACTCAAATGTCTCTTTCCTTGAATACTGGAAAAGGCTACTAATGGAAAGCCCATCTCCAGAATGTGTGTTCATTTCAGACTTTTTTTTTCACCTGCACTTCTTGGTTTACAAACTATTTCGACTGAAACAAATGAATTGGAAGTGGCCTTCATTTGAGATGAAATGGGAGATGTAGGACATATGCAAAAAAAAAATTGCATATGAGCCCCTGTGGCAATGTGAAGTACCAAAATAAAGCAGGAGGGTTTATTATGCAGAGGTTAATTTATAAGGTTGAGGATAGAAAGAATTCATCACCTCTCCCTCCTCCAAGCTACAATTTTGGCCTCGCTGGCTTCCCAAGTTTGCTCCAAGAGCATGTCTCTTCTATTTCCATGTTTTTTCAGTGTTTCAGATTGTGTTTGGCAATCAGACTCAAATCTCAAGTACCTGGGACCCATTTGCTGAATGTACATTTTTAGGATTCTCATCCCTCTCCTTTCTGACCTCAGACTGGAAGTCTGACCTCGGTTCCCAATCACATGTTGGCCTGATGACTTCGAATTCTGTTCTTGATGTCCAACTCCTAGAATTGCTGCTATAGCAGTTCAGCCAAACAGACTCAAGCTCCTTTCCCAGACAAACACTGCAAATGTCAAGGGTGTTTTCAACAGGCATAAAGTATCTCTCATCAGACATCCAGGACTAAAGGAGAAGACACTCCCCAGCAGATAACGTGTGGTTAGCCAGAAGAAGAGCTTGATCAAATACACCCAACAGCTGCATGGTAACCTGGTGAATTCAGCATTCTCACAAGACAGGTAAACAGGTAAGAGTGAGAAAACAAGAGGAAAGAGAACTTTAGATGGGCATTTTTTTCTCCTTTTTAGCATTGTGGACATTTAGAAGCATGAAATTAAAACTCATGGAAAACAGCCATTTCAACTTGCTGCGCTGACTCAAAAGTTGTCGTTTCTCGACTCAACTTTGCTGAAACACTTGATTCATGTTGTTCTTATTTAACCTAATTTGCATTGACTTAATCAGTGCTGGTATGCTTTAAATACATAATAAATTGGGATTCTGCAACTTAGATGACTTAGAATAGATAAATTTCAATAAAGCTCATTTCAATCTGTTAATGTATACGGTTCTGCCAAGGGATTTAAAACTGTAGAAAAGATGCAAAGTTGCCACATTAGAGGTGGGAAAGGTTTAAAGATACTACCCAGATGAAATGCTTTGCAGGATAATAATGTATAAGATATATATATATGCATATATACATTCTCTTAATTACAGCTTAGAAGCATCTTCTAAGTTTTTGGGTAGCATACTTAGAAGAAAACTCACATATAAATGCAGTGAATTTCATTTTATTCTCCTTCCTTCTTGCCAACACTCAACTCTTTCCTGCTTCTCTGTACCAGCTCTACAAATCAAATGACATCCAAAGTGGGACATCTTCTTGCCCATTTGGCAGCCTCCGTCACCACTCTGCCAAGCTGCCTGCACTGGGAGGATTTTCTTCCCAGCAGCCATGGGGATTGGGTGGCTTGCACTCACAGTAGATGCTGAATGGCTGGCCACTGTTTACCCCTCTCTGCCCTCCCTCCAACTTGAGAGTTTATGGCTCAATCAGCCAGCCTGCTGTCAGGAGTAATTGTCTTGGCAAGAGGTGAAGCCACTTGATGGTGAAATTGTTTGTCTGTTAAAGTGTTCTGCAGCACCTTGGAGGTGCCAAGACAAAATCTGCAGGAGCAGGGTCCAGAGTTAGATGGGAGGCCAAAGTGTTGGAGAGCCAACCATCAAGAATGGCAATGGAGGAACATCGTGTAGAGGCAGACAGCAGAAAATCCATCTGTGCCATTAACAAGCTGTGTGACCTTGGATGATCTTCTGAGTCTCTGGGCCTCAGTTTCACCATGTACAAAATTAAGGGGGTCAATTTTCTAATGTCTCTTCTAGCTCCTAAGACAGCATGTGGGGGGTCGGATGTGGCTCAACTGGTTGGGTGTCCGTCTCCCATGTGGAGGGACCCGGGTTCGATCCCCGGGACCTCTCGGTAAAAAAAAAAAAAAAAAAAAAAAACAACAACAAAAAAAGACAGCATGTGATGTCTAGGACATTTCAGATTTGTGTTCTTTCCAATTAAATAATGCATCTCAGAGAAGAATGACCAGGGCAGAGCTTGGATGAATATAAAATGGAATGATTCATGTCTCTGTACATAGGACCTTTCCTGAAAAGTACCACCAGTCTTTGGGGACTGATTTCATTGGTTGGCTTCTTTAGCTTGGAGCCAAGGAGCCCAAAGTTGATCCAACCTGGGAGCTCATGTCTAGTAAAGTGAGTACTGCTAGAGATAGTGCCCACATATTTTCAGTTTCTGAAAGGCAGAAATGATGGGTGTTCAAAGCGGGGGAGGGCATGTGATTCACATTTGATTCTCCCTTTCACCATCTTGGGCCTCTTTATCCAGAAGGCAAATTCGACCAAACTCATTTTCCAACAGGGTGTCTCCTCAAGCTTTGAGCATCCTTTCCTCTTTTCTTCCTAATTTTTTTTTAACAGATGGCCCAACAGGTCTCTGCCAATAGCAATGCAGACCCTTTCCGGGGACCAGCTGAATGAGAAGGGGTCCTCGCTGCAAGAACCTCTATCTAGAAATGCTTGTGAAAGGAAATAATCAGGCAAAGCCTTCTCTTCTTCCTTGGAGGAAAAGGAGCCCAATTTAGCACTATCTCAAAGTTTAATTAGAGGTGTATGTATGGAGGAGCGTGGGCTTCATATGGTTAATGGACGCTTCCCCACGCATTCTCCAGCACATTCCCTTGGTGTGGAGCGTACTCCCCGGCGGGGTCATCACCAGAAGTAGCACACGTCAGCGCCCCCCCCCCCCCTTCTCATGTCATACAGCAGAGTCTGCCTTTAATGCACCACCGGGGAGATGCCTATGGAGGTCGATGGAGCCCCAGCGGGTTTCAGACCAGCATTCCTGTACCCAGGCATCTCTTACTGCCACATAGGGTCTCACGCCATCGGGCTGGGATGACTTCCCCAATCGATAGGCTTTGGGAAACATTCCCCCATCCATCACCAAAAGGGGTTGGCTAACTGCAGAACTCAAGTACCCACGGGGCGGGGGGGGGGGGGAGATACCCACAAAAACTCTTAGCCAAGCCCCAAAATCATCGCCTTCCTCTCTCTCCTCTCAGGTTCCTTTTCTAAAGCAAAGGACCAAATGTTGATTCTCTACAGATTCGTATGCCTCTTTTACATATAAAAAAGCTTTAAAGCGGGGTAAAATCCCCAAAAGGGAAGGGAGGAGAGAGAACAGAATATTTCAGTTTCCCACTTGGAAATATCTTGGCGTCAACCATGCTGCCCCCGGCCTCCACCCGCGCCCCCACCCTCCCCCATCCTTTTTTTTTTTTTTTTCCTTTTGAAATATGGACAAAAAATGCCTTGAGTGTCTTCCATTTCATCAAAGAACATATATTACTTTAGTGGTTCGGTAAAATGTTGGTTTTATGCCCACCCCTTTTCCATCTGCCCATGTCTGAGGTGCTCGGGGAAGACGCACAATCGTGAGCAGCTTACGACACTCAGTGAGCAGTAGGTGCCGGTGCAAGCTCGCGCCGCACACAGCCTGGCGGAGTCGGCAGCCGGGGCGCCGCTCGCCGCTCGCCGCTCGCCGCTCCCCGCGCCGCCCCCCGCAAAGGATGAGCGAGCCCGCTCTCTGCAGCCGCCCGGATCGCGAATGGCAGGCGGTCTCCGCGGAGTGAAAGGTGACGCCGGTCAGGGGTCGTCTCCAATGACGGACATTAACCAGATTGTCAGATCCTGGGGAGTCGAGAGCCCCGAGTTTGGAGGGGTGTTTTTTTTTTTTTTTTTTTTCCTCCTCTTTTCTCTTTTTTTCTTCCCTCCCCACAACGTCACAGTCCGAACTGCAGAGGGAAAAGGACGGCGGCAGGAAGGCGAAGCCCGGGCTCCGGCACATAGTTGGGAAACTTGCGGGTCCTAGAAGTCGCCTCCCCGCCTCGCTGGCCGCCCTTGCAGCCCCGAGCCGAGCAGCAAAGTGAGACATTGTGCGCCTGCCAGATCCGCCGGCCGCGGACCGGGGCTGCCTCGGAAACACAGAGGGGTCTTCTCTCGCCCTGCATATAATTAGCCTGCATACAAAGGGAGCAGCTGAATGGAGGTTGTCACTCTCTGGAAAAGGGTGGGTAAGACACTTTTTAATTAAATTCTTTCCCGAAGATTTTTTTTTCCTCCCTTTTCTTTGCTGCAGCATCTAACATGGACCAAATCACCATCTCTTTGATCTTTCCGTGGCTGTGAACTTTCCATGCTGCTCAGCTTTCTGCATGCTTAGAGGTGAACGTGTGGCTTTGGGGAGGGGAGGGTCCTTCTTTCTTTCCCTATATTTATCTGATTTTTGCCCTTCTCTCCCCCTCCCCCGTTCCCCCCTCCCTCGGAATAAAATATGATGTAGATTTCTGACCGAGCGCTTCCAATGGACATTCTCCAGCCTCTCTGGAAAGATTCTCGCTAATGGATTTCCTGCTGCTCGGTCTCTGTCTATACTGGCCGCTGAGGAGGCCCTCGGGGGTGGTCTTGTGTCTGCTGGGGGCCTGCTTTCAGATGCTGCCCGCCGCCCCCAGCGGGTGCCCGCAGCTGTGCCGGTGCGAGGGGCGGCTGCTGTACTGCGAGGCGCTCAACCTCACCGAGGCGCCCCACAACCTGTCCGGCCTGCTGGGCTTGTCCCTGCGCTACAACAGCCTCTCCGAATTGCGCGCCGGCCAGTTCACGGGGTTAATGCAGCTCACGTGGCTCTATCTGGATCACAATCACATCTGCTCGGTGCCGGGGGACGCCTTTCAGAAACTGCGCCGAGTTAAGGAACTCACGCTGAGTTCCAACCAGATCACCCAACTGGCCAACACCACCTTCCGGCCCATGCCCAACCTGCGCAGCGTGGACCTCTCCTACAACAAGCTGCAGGCGCTGGCGCCCGACCTCTTCCACGGGCTGCGGAAGCTCACCACGCTGCACATGCGGGCCAACGCCATCCAATTCGTGCCGGTGCGCATCTTTCAGGACTGCCGCAGCCTCAAGTTTCTCGACATCGGATACAATCAGCTCAAGAGCCTGGCGCGCAACTCCTTCGCTGGCTTGTTTAAGCTCACCGAGCTGCACCTGGAGCACAACGACTTGGTCAAGGTGAACTTCGCCCACTTCCCGCGCCTCATCTCCCTGCACTCGCTCTGCCTGCGGCGGAACAAGGTGGCCATCGTGGTCAGCTCGCTGGACTGGGTTTGGAACCTGGAGAAAATGGACCTGTCGGGCAACGAGATCGAGTACATGGAGCCCCATGTGTTCGAGACCGTGCCACACCTGCAGTCCCTGCAGCTGGACTCCAACCGCCTCACCTACGTCGAGCCGCGGATCCTGAACTCCTGGAAGTCGCTGACTAGCATCACCCTGGCCGGGAACCTGTGGGACTGCGGGCGCAATGTGTGCGCCCTGGCCTCGTGGCTCAGCAACTTCCAGGGGCGCTACGATGGCAACTTGCAGTGCGCCAGCCCCGAGTACGCGCAGGGCGAGGACGTCCTGGACGCCGTGTACGCCTTCCACCTGTGCGAGGAAGGGGCCGAGCCTACCAGCGGCCATCTGCTCTCGGCCGTCACCAACCGCAGTGACCCCGGGGCCCCCGCCAGTCCGGCCACCACGCTCGTGGACGGCGGGGAGGGGCAGCCCGACGGCAGTCCCGAACCCACCAGCGTGGCCCTCCCCGGCGGCGAGCACGCCGAAAACGCCGTGCAGATTCACAAGGTGGTCACGGGCACCATGGCCCTTATCTTCTCCTTCCTCATCGTGGTCCTGGTGCTCTACGTGTCCTGGAAGTGTTTCCCAGCGAGCCTCAGGCAGCTCAGACAGTGCTTTGTCACGCAGCGCAGGAAGCAAAAGCAGAAACAGACGATGCATCAGATGGCTGCCATGTCTGCCCAGGAATACTACGTTGATTACAAACCCAACCACATTGAGGGAGCCCTGGTCATCATCAACGAGTACGGCTCCTGTACCTGCCACCAGCAGCCCGCGAGGGAATGTGAGGTGTGATTGTCCTCGTGGCTTTCAATCCCTGCGCTACCAAATACGCCTGGGCTGCCCGGGGCGGGCCAGCAGGCGCCAGGCGGGGGTCTCCTTGTCTGTGCTCTCATGCTCCTTGACTGAAACTGTCAGGGGATCTCTCCCAGAGACTTGACATTTTAGCTTTATTGTGTCTTAAAAAACAAACAAACAAACAAAAAACGAAATAAAACACAACAACAACAACAAAAAAAAAAACCCAGCCCACAACCTTCAGGACAGTCTATCTTAAATTTCATAAGTGAACTCCTTCCTCCCTTTGAAGATCTGCCCATATTCAGGAATCTGAGAGTGTAAAAAAGGTACCAGTCATTGTTTTTTTTTTTTGTTTGTTTTGGTTTTTTTTTTGTAAACTAAAATGTTTAAAATAAAATAGCATTTACAGTTTGTACAGACTGGTGTAACCTAAATGAATTGTGTTACCTGGGTTACAAGAGAAGCCACAGCTAAAATTTCCTTCCTTGAGGGATCCAGTGGCCAGAGGGGGAAAAAATCTAGCAGCAAAGTAGTTCTATGCAATTTGAAATTGTAAGAAGGGCCAACAAAGCTCATCAGTGTAATGATTCAGGTTCATTTAATCCATAAGAGTAAGGACTGAAAAAAAAAATAGCAAGACCCTTTGTATTATTTTTAGGGTGGGGGCAGTGCAATCTGACCACTTTAAAGCAAGTGAGACCTGGACTGAGGACTGGGCAGAATGGCTCAGCTTTTAAGACAGAGACATTGCAAATGGCTTTTAAAAGGCAGTGCCAGACAGTCTGTTCTATGAACAAGAAACATTTTTGCAGTCAATGTAACCATCTTTCAAATCAATTGAAAATCTTACTCCAATGCCATTTGCTCATATTTCTCCTATGCCTTTGATTCACCAAACTTAGCAGCGTCCATTTTGCATACCCCCTCCCCTGTGTGTTAAAGAGAGCCCCCTCAGCTCCTGCTCTGTATATTTGGTTTAAGGGAGTGAGGCAGAATCCAAATATTCAGTGCTGAGAGCTGTGCTTCTGGAGCACATTGCTAAGACTGCAGCAAGCTTGGGCTCCAAGCTGTGATAGCACACTCCTAGTTACTATGGGGAACAGCAAGAGAAAAATCCTATCTCTGGAGAAATGCCTACGGAGTAATGGCTTGCAGCAAGAGACCAGGGACAGACAAGATCCAGAAGGGATGGGTGGGGGTGGGGTGGAGGGATATCCTCATTTGATCTTGTGTTTGCATAGTAGTGAGGTGGGAATGATAAAAGACCAGTGAGTGTCTGTCTGGTATCACAGGACAGAAAAGCTGTCACATCTGAGATGGCCCTTTTGTGTAATGCTTGCTTTCCCTAGGTTTCTGTTTGTTTGTTTGTTTTCACTTTGTTCTGCATCACGATCAACCTTCTCATCCCTGGTAGGTTTCCAGGCCCATCTCTGAGAATTAGGTGATCTACTGAACTAGACTAAAGGGTGAGGAAGTGGTGGGTGTGGGTGAAGGGAAAGGGGAAGGAGTGATACTGGGCGGGAGGGAGCTAACAAGTAAGCAAATATATAGTTGAAATAAACTGTTGGGGATGGCAGATGGTAATAACTGAACCAATGCTGTCCATGTCCAAAAGTCTTTCTCAAACTCAGGCGCTCATCCCCCCGCCCCCTTCCCCAATGATATAAGAGATTGACATAGTGTTTGGTTGTTTTGTGTTGTTTTTGAGAAGTGCAAATAGCAAAAAGAGGGAGGGGGGGAAAATACATCACCATCCCCAAAATGCAAATGCCTCCAGCCACCAACCTAAAGAGACAAAATCAACTTTTTGAAATGCAGAATGGCATCACCAGGGGGTTTACATAAGTGAGAGATTGGTGCTGGGATTCCCTTCTACCTATGGAGAAACCAATATGCCTACAAATATTGCTTCTAAGTGGCTCTTTCAAGAGAAATAGTTTGCAAATGTTTTTAAAGATGGCTAGCCTAGAGAGACAGCTTCTATGAAACACACACACCCAAACATACACACACACACATACACAGATACATACACATTCTTCCTGACCAGGAAACTCCATCCTGCTTCGTTTGTAATTAAAGCATGACATAATGACACACACCATTCAGACTGCTAATGTTCTAGAAGAGAGGTGCTTTGTTTGATAACTTTGAAGAGGGGGGTTTGAGTTTAGTCTAAGCCTGATCATTTGGGGTTGCCGTTTTTAAATAGCATACTACCCAGGGCAGGGAGTGGCAGGAGCAAGGTTCTCTTGGGGCTGTGCCTCACATCCAAAATTAAACCTCTCTAAAGCATCCTCCTCTGGAAGACAATATGCCTTTTTGGAAAAATCTCCAAATTGTGGCAGTTGAAGGAGGGCTCCTTAGATGCCGGTAATTTAACCTCCTCATAGGAAGGCTACAGCAATCCCTTGCCAAAAACAGCTTTGGCCTGGGGCGTTAAAGGCTGTGCTGGCGTGCTTAGAGGGAAAGCTTCCAGAAGCAAAGCCTTTCTGGCAAACATTAAAACCTCGGAGCCCTCCTCCCCCTCCCCACCGCTCCCCCACAAATACCGGTATTGGAAAGTATGGAGTTGATCTCCTATCCTCAAAGACTTTTTCTTTCTTTCTTTTTTGCAATGTGGCCATGAGAAAATGAGAGATTAGATAATTGTGCTTTGTTTCATGCTCCTCCATCACCTAGAACATATAGCTAAGCACCACACACCTAGAAGAGACTTAAGTCCATGCAAATCTAATGAAAGAGCCTGGTAATGAGGAAGCTCTCAAGATCTTGAGAGCAAATGATGTCCATAGAAACCCAGGTTCTTACTTGGTGTGTGTCTCTGTGCTTCTGCACTGGGTGTCTGGATAGGCAGGCAAATATGTTTTCCACACAACCAGAGGAATTTAGCTCACATCATTTCATGCTCTTGTGCCTCTTGCTTTGGAGAGTGGCAGGAGGAGGGAGAAGGCAGAAATAAGGGAAAGTGGTAGTTTTAACTAAGATTCTGTGACACTCGAAATCTTTTCTTTCTCAAATTAATTAATCGTTAAGCTTCAAGAAACTTGCTCTGACCCCTCTAAGCAAAGTACTGAGCAGTTAAAAGGGACTCTAATTTTTTAAAGATGCAGCTCTGGTTTTTGTTGTTGTTCATCCCAACAGAGGGTGCTAATCTCATTATCCTGTGCTATCTGAAAAGAATTTAAGGCCATGATTCTGGTCTCTTCCTGGGCAGGGTGATGGATTAACCCTCCATTTGCAGTACTTTCCCAGCTGATTAAAGTACATCCATGGTCCTGAGGTGTTTTGAATATATGGGGGAAAACAAAAGTATTTTTAAAGAATAAATGACACCCTCACACCAGTCTTAGCCCCGGTCGTTTTTTTAGGTCATACCAGAGGGAGCAGGTTAAATGAAAACCGTCCTTTGGGCTTCACTCAGAGAACCTGAAGCCCCTGACTGTATTTCAGATCACCAGCCCTGCAATGCAACCCCAGGCTTCCAGGAGTGCAAAATTGCCATCACAAAGAAAAGCCTATTTCAGTAGGAGAAAACATTGTTTAAAACCTTTTTTTAAATTCTCCCAAACTCCTCAAACTATAAGGGTGCTTACCTTTCTTTCTTGCCTTTGGGGAGGCAGCCATTTGGTGTGACTTAGCATCAACAACACATTTATGAGTATGTGTAAGTAATTAGAAGGGCAAACGCCACTTGTTATTCCTCCCAAGTTTCCAAAGCAACTGCACACAGATCACTGCAAGGAGTAGGGGCTGCCTGTGGTTCTGGGTTATCAGAAAATTTGCCACCTATTCTGTTACCTGAGATGGCCATAAAGAAGGGGGCACTGGCAAATAACATATTCTGGTAAAATGGAAGGCACCAGACAACCCTTCCAAGAAGAACTTTACTGAAAGACCAGAATTTATATCTGTTTTGGACAATGGGTGTCAATGTTTCAGTGTAGCCAAAATAAGCATCAAATATCTCTTCTAGAAGGATGCTTATGTTGGAAGATTTGTGTTTGCCATTAATGGAAGGCCAAATAACAAAGAATTAGCTGGAACATATCTATTAAACAGGTTCCTGTGACAGTAGTTTAGGGATACACACACAAACATACACATATAAAATACACACACCTATACACACATATATAACCAAATTTATAAATACACACGCACACCTATACACACACATGGACACATTACAGAACTACCCTCCAGTACTAATTATCCTCATATTTTCTTCCTCTTTTATGATCAAACCTTTTCTCAGAGAAGGATCTAATAAAAATCATTCACAATTAAGGAGTGCGTGACTGATATGGCCATCTGTATTTTCAAGCATTAGTGAATGAGTTAGTAGATGCTCTGCAGGCTGGGGTATCTTCTGGATTCCTCGTGCCATGTGAAAGTGTATACTTGCCAGCTGGTGGTAAGATCCAGCAAATGGCAATGTATTCTTTTGAGAGGATGTTCCACCCCAGAATTAGGAAATAGATATTTCTCCACTTAAAAAATAGGCTCTACTGTGATTTTTTCCAAGGTTCCTGGAGACAAAATTCTTACTTTTGACAGGGTGCTGTCTCCTGGCCTCCCTCAGATGGACATGATTTTTGAAGACCTTTAGATTTTGGGCAGAAGCGAAAGGACTGGCTATTGCATCTTTAAGGTTTAGTCTGAGAAGAAAATGCAATGGAGGAAAATAAAATTTGCTGAGTGGCTACTTGGTGAGGGAGCCCTTACCTAGCTCTCATTCTGTGAGAAAGGTGCTAGGAACCTTATCTTGAGATGAGGAACCCGAGGCTCATAGAGGTCAAGTACTTTGTGCAAAGCCATCCAGCTAGCAAGTGGGAGAACTGGGATTCAGTGTGTTGGCCGTTTCGTTCCACCCTGTTTCTTCTTGCCTGGAACAGTTGCCTCCACCACTTCTTCACCCACAAAGAGTCAAGGAACAGATTGGGCAAATCTTTCTGCATTCTTGTTGAATGACATGGGTGCAAGGCTCAAATCCAGGGACTTTGGCCACATCATTTGCTCCAGTCCCTGTTAATTGGGTCATTCAGTTCTCTACCAACAGACAAGGCCTCTTGTGGGCCTCTGGGAGCAGAAATGTCCAGTGATCATCCAGTCCAATTTCTTACCAGAAGATTTTGGACTCGGAGGGAGTAAAGTATGGGTATCCATTGTTAGTGTCGGAGATTTATCCACATTTCTTCTTTGGTGATTAAATGAATGATGTCTCTATGGCAGTGGCTCACAACTAAGAACCGATTTGCCATCCAGTGGATATTTGGTAATGTCTGGAAACACTTTTCAGTGTCACACCTGGAGGGGGCATTGCCACTAGCATCTAGCGGGTAGAGGCCATGGTCTCTATGCACAGGACAGCCTTCTACCCAAAGGATTATTTAGCACAGAATGTCAAGAGTTGTGCAAGTGAAGAGCCCTGCTGCACAATGCAAAGCGATGAAGCTGTGCAAACCAATGAGCTGTGCTCCAGCTTTATATGGAGGGAACTTTCTCAAAAATTAGGTTTGGGTTCTTCGGAATCTATTTCCTTTCAATCAGGGAACTGGAAGCCTAGATTTAAAAACCCTGAGGCTGTTTGCCAGTCATGCAAAAGGGCCTGCCTTTAGCACATGCTTCCCAAAGAACATATGGCAAAACTTAAATTAACTGGGGCAATGCTAGTCAGAACCTTCAATTGACCCACTTTTTCTTTAGCAATACTGTCATTTAGAAAACAGGAAAAAAAAAAAACAAATCAAGTTAACAATGGAGACTTAATTAACAAGAAGGAAGATGAGAAACCCAGTGTTCTTTCAAGGAGCTGTTCTGGAATCTGAACAAATTCAGCCCACCTGCCTGTGCTTTTTCCTTCTTCAGCCAAGCCTGGAGTGTCTGTGTGATGGGAATGAGCCTCCATTTCTTAAATCAATGTGCTCAGTCTAATGAGTGGTATGGATATATTAATCAGGGAAGTGATCTTAGATCTTAGAAAGAGGATGGTCTCAAGATGTGAGCATCACAAATTAAAATGCATTTGGGACCAAGCAACAACTCAAATGAGTGATGTTCATGGGCATTTAATGTTAGGAGGGAAATGGAGACTTCACTTTTGAGAATGCAGTTTATGTTTGACTGGATGGTCTTGGTTAATCAAAATGCTTCTACAGGCCAGGTCAACCTAGAGCTGTGAGTTTCCCACCCCTGGGAGAAATAGGGTCTAGAAGTCAGGAGATGTGGTTTCTAGGCCTAGTACTATTATCACATGCCTTTTGGTCATCTGGTAATCATTTAGGAGAATTCATCCAGATATTCCCTAAGAACCTTCCCGGTTTTATGCTTCTGTTTTACAGTTTTTCCCAACAGTAAAATATGAAATAAAAAATGGCTTTCACGTTTGTGTCACTTAACCAGAAAATTTAAATTCCCCCAAACTCCCATTCCCCAGACATTCTGATTCATCAAGGCTTGCCTGCATATGAATTAGAAAAGGTAGATAAAATATCACAGGAAGACAGGGTCTTTGGAGAAGCAGGTAGGGATGCTGGAAAACAGAGATGACAAAACTCAGGCATGTGTGGGTGGGAAGAACAATTTTTTAGAATATGCAGGAAGAGATGAAAGGAAATCCTAGAGAGGACATGCTCACACATTCACACTCACCCACACGTGAGACGTAGGGATGTGCTGTGTAGCAGGTCCAATGAGAAAAGCGGAAGAATGTCACTGAGGGTGGGGAAACTGTAAAATACTCATACAGGACTCCTAAAATCACCAACCCTATTGTGGGTAAGTGGCCACAATGGCTGTTAGGAGTTGAAAGCCCTTTAGTCAAATATGAGAGGGGGAAGGGGAAGACTGGGAAAGTGGGGGTGAGAGGAAAAGAGAACAGGAGAGAGAGAGGAGGGAAGGAGTTTCAAGATTTGTGTCTTGTGGTACACGTACTCTGCAATCCTTTTTGGTCATTTCTTTCTGAGTTACCAGGTTGGCTGTTTGCTTCTTCTCAATGTAATAGTAGAAATTGGGCTGTTTTTTTTTTTTTTTTTTTTTGGGGGGGGGGGGTGTCTTGTTTGATGAGAAAAAAAGAATTCATTCTCCAGCTGTGTCCTTTCTCTTTCACTCAGATAGGAGAGGACTTCTCAAACCTGGCGGCCCATTGGAATCACCTGGGAGCTTTAATAAATACTGATGCCTGGGCCTCACTCCAAGAGATCCTGATCGAATTGGTCTGGGGTGTGGCCTTGGGATGGAGATTTTTAAGAGCCTCCCGGGGTGGGGGAGGGAGCAGATGTAGGACAGCCTCCTACCCAAAGTGGTTGAGCGCCTGCTTCCCATGTACGAGGTTTTGGGTTCAATCCCCATACCTCCTAAAAACAAACAAATGGAAAAACAACTCTTTTTGGGGAACAGATGTAGCTCAGTGGTTGAGTACCTGCATCCCATGTAGGAGGTCCTGGGTTTGATCCCAAGTACTCACTAAAAAAAAAAAAATCTTACCAGGTGATTTCAAAGTTCAGCCCAGGGTGAGAACCACTGAGCTACAGAGTCACAAGAATCACAGCCTGTGCAGCTTAACAATCTACATGTCCTACCAGTCTGACTGCAGCACTTAAAAAACCCTGGGAAGGACAGGGTCTTTATTCCCCGAGGAGTCCCCAACTTGTTTCCAACTGTTGGGGCTGATGTTGGAAGAGAGAGGTGCAAGCATAGGGGCACTTATGTTTGTTTCAGACCATACATTTTATAAAGTGCTGTTTACATTCATAATTTCATTTCTAATTCTCACAACAGTCCCAAAAGGCAGACACAGATGTGTACTGTTTTCAAAACAAGAAGACTCAGATCTGAAGAGGTTAAGTGAAATGCCCAAAGCCAGTGTGTACAGCTGGGCCTGGAACCCAGAATTGCCTCTTCTAATCCCCTCTACCACTTCTGTTACCCTCTCTTGTTTTTCTTTCTGTGACATTATGAGGCAGGGCTAGTCTTGTTCAAAATACAAAAACCGGTAGGAGTCTTGGGGAACACAGACTAAACAAACTCTCCTAATCTTCTCTCCTTCTCCAACTGGAGGTTGGGTTTGTCATTTGTCTCCCTTCCCCCCAGACTTGACACTCTTTTCTTTGCCACAGAAGCTGGGCACCTTCAGGATACTTCTCAGACACCCAAATAGGTGTCAAAGCCTTGGCACCACAATGTTCCTTTTCCACTGCGTCCACTGCCAACATTTACTCCCTTGCTTCAAAGAACCTGCAAACGAAATCCTAGTAGAGTATAGATGGTGATAATTCTACCCAGAAATACCTGCAGTTTTAATAAGGATCTTGGGAGGTGGGCGAGATAAACTAAAGAAGTAGCTCTAATGCTTGAATTTCCAGCACTGAAACGGGTAGGTGATGTATATTTGGACAGGAGGGTCTTCCTTGTGTACCTCAAATGAAACAACACAGGGGATAGTCCATCTATAAAACCGGATTCACCACAGTGTACAGGGCCGAAAACAAAGTCAGAATAAAGATCAAATCTTCCAATGGATACTATCTCCTTAAACCAGTGTCCTCTTTAAAAACCCTGTATTAGTAGGTGTTCTCCATCATTGTGTTTATCTTCAGTTAAGAATTCTCAATATGGTAAACTATGTGTGGCCGGCGACCTCTGTTTCAGAGATCGTGTAGGCAGCCTTGGATAAAAGTGAGAAGGCTCAGCGGCCAGCAAGAGCTGCATTAGTCTGCCACAGAAAGGTCTGGAAAAGGCAAGCTACACACAATTAATGGAACAATGCAACAATCTGTCTTCAGCTGGCTAAGGCAATCCTGTCATTTGTCCCTCAGCTGCAGAACGACCGCACACGCTGTGATTTTGTCACACTATCTCTGCTCCATCGTGATTGCATGTGTGATGAAATCTGTATCTCCCTGCAACTGAGTCTGTGCTTTTTGTGTGTGTTTTTTTTTCTTATTTAAAAATAATGGTCCTCCTTGTAATGTAGCCTCACTCCCTTTGCTTCTTGTTCAGACCATTTTTATCTGAGTCTCGCCTATTGATCCTTTTTTGCACATTGCTTCAAAAAGCATAAAGGTACAAAAGGAAAAGAACAAGCATACTATAGGGGAAAAAGAGGAGAGACTATCGTAGCCGAAATGCAACTAAAGGTAACATACTGCTCAACTCATTCAATCAAAGTAAGCATCACATTTCTTCTTCAAGGATTAAGAAAATAATTTGTTGAGTGAATAATAGAAAAAACATAACATGCAAACGATAGCACCCATGAAGTTGAGGCAGCAGCAAGAGGGTCTGCCAGACTCACTGTGAGAATGTGCAGAAGAGGCACGCAGTGCTTCCTGATCCATTCACGAAAGGCAAACCTGCCACGGGGCCCTTCAGATATTTCCTTACTTACTCGGGGGCTGGCAAGCTGCTCGATGCTTACTGTCTTTTCACTTAGTCTACGTCCTTGTCCAGAGAAGGATGAATATCCTCATTTTACAGATCAGAAAACCTGTTTTAAAGAGGTCACTTAGCATAACCAATGTGTCCAGTATAGACTCTGGAGCCACCACGCTTGGGTGTCAATTCTAACTGAAAGAATTTGGCAAGTTACTTGATCTTCCTCATCTTCAAGTCACAGGTTATTAGAATTAAAACAGTTATTATTGAGAATTAAATGAGTTATCCTTTGTCAAGTGTTTAGAACAGTGCCTAGACACATGGCAGGTGCTCGATAAATATTTTTATTTTATTTTTTAATAAAAGATAGGATAAGTCACACAGCCAGCAGGAGTGAATCAGGAGGCAGTCAGGGCTGTCCTGGTCCAAAGCCATTGGGCCTGAATGGAGAGAGCTAAGGAGGCAGAGCATGGCGGCTGCAGGGACGAAGGCCCACTTGGCTTCCTTCTCTGCTTTCCACCTGGCCCAGGCCTTAGCCTTTTCCTTCTTGCTGTTTCTCTTTGCTCCAGCTCTTAATTGGCTGGCTTTATCACTGTGGTGGGCAGCCCTAGACAGTACACCCCACTACTGGAATGTACCTGTGCATGGCCATACGGATCTGTGTACACATGCAGGCATGCCAGTTGTCCCTTGAGCTGAGGGCTGGGGACCAGCTCAAGGAAGCATTGTCCACGTGGGTCTTTGGTGACACAGCAAATCATGATCTGTAGCCAGGTCCTGAAGGTAGAAAGCTACGACAAGGTTGCAATTGTTTTCCAACTCCCAAACTCTTATTTAATATCGACAATATTAAATCATATCGGCCCACGGGACGCTAAGCACACATCTTCAGCTGGAACAGATTTGCTGGTGTTTACTTAAAGATGTTTTTTTTTTGTTGTTGTTGTTTTTTGCTTACTAACAGCCAAAGATTGATGCTGATCAAACAAATGTAACAAAAGAATGAGGACTGAGTATCTGGGAGTGCCTGAACCAAGAGGCGTATGCTAGCTTCACATTTGTTTGCTTCAGTCTCTTGCACAAGTCAGTTCCGCCTCTCTTGCCCTCTTCCTTTATCTGTAGTGGTGATTTCTGCCTTTCCTTTTGTTCTCCGATTTGGTAGGCAGAGTGTGTGGTTAGTGAGAGGACCGAAAGTAAGAGTGATTTCCATAGCATTCTCTTCTGTTACTCATCAATAGGGAAAGTGGTGAATCCACCTAACTTCCCCCAAGGGAAGATCCCAGTCTCCTTAGAGACCCTACTCAACCCACACATTCAGAGGGAGCACTCTATCTGGCACCTGAGGAATTCGAAACTCAGAGGCGAGTCTGTTCTAAGCCACAACCTGTTTCCCGTGATTCACACACAGAAGGATGAAAACGTGTGCGAGATGGCCGTGCTCTGCCCCAGCGTCAGGCAGGAATATTGGGGATGCTTTGGAGAAAGTGAACTCATAGCATGTGAGTCTGAACTACGGGCAGCTATAGCTGTTGGAAAATTGGGGAGCACTTTCAGATTAGAGTTTTGGGTCTTTGCTTGCTTGTTTTTGGCCTTCTTCCCTCCTTCCTTCCTCCCTCCCTCCCTCCCTCCCTTTCTTCCTTCCTTCCTTCCTTCTCCTCTCTCCTCCTCCTCCTACTGCTTCTTCTTCTCTCTCTCTCTCTCTCTCCCCCCCACTTAACTCAATTCATAGTTAAGAGCTTTACCACACATTCTCAACAGGGGTGATATTGTCCCCAATAGAACAAAAATTGGTTCTTGGGGGAAGGGTGAAAAAAATCTTACTCATTCTATGTATAACACACACATATAATACATAAACTAATATATAGTATATCTGTAGTATTAAAATATCAGGGTGAGGGGGCGATTAGAAAAAAAGAAATGTATAAAAAGGCTCCTTAGGGGTGGGCAATAATTCAAAAACAGGTTGAGAAACACTGAGCTAGACAATGACTAACCTGGGGAAGAGACAACAGCAGCTAAAGCATCACGGCAGGCCACTAACTGAGGCTGCTGAGGAGGTCAAAGGAGTCTGTGTCCTTCAGTATGGAAGACTGAGATTCGGGGATTACGCAGACAGCCACATGTTTACTTGGGGGACCTGGTCTTATCAGCCTCTCCCCCCCTCGACACTTCCCAGATTTGTCTTTACTTGGAGGCTTCATGATGTGTGAGAAACACCTCTCAGCCCCGGCTCTGCGGTTTAGTGGCTTCGATAAATCACCACCTCTCTGGACCTCAATTCCCTTGTCTATAAAATTCAGAAAATAATCCCTGCTCAGTCTGTTTCATAAGGCTCTGGTAAGGATCGAATAGATAATGTAAGTGACAGAACTTGAAAGGCCGGGAGGTACTATGGGAAGATTTAAGGTGGGTGGAGGGAGGTGGTGGGGACCTGAGTGTCACGAGCTGGCCTCCCACACAGAGTGGTTTCAGAGGCCCCCACGCTTCAAACTCGCCTCCCTGGGGCCAGAAATTCCTGCTGTCATCACTGCTCCAAATTCAGTCCTTGGTGACTCCTTTGTCCATTGCATATGTAGGCAACCGGCCTCTCAGCAACTGGAAAGATTGGCCCTCCTATGCCTTGACTTTTTTCCCCAAGGCCTAGCTCAGAGCCTGACACAAGAGGGCCAAATGGCCTTGGACAGGTTGTGACCTCATCTCTATGAACCTCAGTGTCCACACCTCTACAATGGGTATACTCATGGCTGCCATGCAGGTTCCTAGGAAGATTTCACAGATCAGTCTAGCTGCATGGGTCTGCACCATGTGGGAGAAGAGTAAGTTCTTGAGCACCATTCGTTTGCATCCCATGCTAATGCCAACATAGAGTCACTTGGTGTACTCATACAAATAGACTCAGGCAAAGTGAAACTTGTTAGGAGCAATTGATTTCTAGAAACGGGTTCTGAGAAAAGACTGCAAGAGGTTAATTTAAAGAGAACACTAAATTAGTCATTGCTTTAGGTTCCCAACTACAAAAACTAATACCATACTTCACAACAGGAATTGATTTGCTCACAGTTTCAGAGGCTGGAAGGTGTGCTTTGTTCTGGGGTCCCTATCTTCCAGCTGGCAGGGAATCTTTGGGGCTCCTTGGCCTTCCCATCACATGGCAATGCATGTGGTGGCTTCTTCTCTCTCTTCTGGGTTCTGTTGACTTCCAGCTCTGGCTACTCACTTTCTGGGTCCAATTTCCTTTGCTTATAAGTGCTTCAGCCATTTGGGATTAAGGCCCACCCTCATTCAGTTTGCACATTACTGGAGTGAAAACATCTTCAAAGGTCCTATGTACAAGTGGGTTCACACCCACTGGGTCACAGGTTGGGACCTGAGCATGCCTTTTGTGGGGGACATGAGTCAATCCCTTACAGTAATTAAAAAAAAAAGATCTCCACAGAGAAGAGAGCTGGGGTACAGATTAGCAACTGCAGTAAATGGGATGTGGGAGATTCAGTACCCTGTCTGTTAGTTGAAGTCAGCTGGAAAACTGAGTAGGGAGGTTACAAAGATCCTGTCACAGAGGACGCATCACAGCAGATGTCAAGACTTGACTCAGGTGATTGCCTTTGCTTTGTTTTGTTTTAATATAATGATACTTCCCAGTTCTGTCAACAGGTTCAGTCCCCAGCTCTCTTTCTCTCAGCCCACCTCTCCCCAGCAGCATACACCTGCTTGAACTCTTGAGAGCTAAACTCGAGACTGCTGGAAGAGGGTGGGAGCAGAGGTCCACCTTGGTTCAATTATGATCACTTATTGTGTCATATCCCTGCCATCAAAACCGCTTGTGTTGCTTTTCTGAGCCTTTGAGCACAAGGTACTGCTGGGGTCCCAGTATCTGTTGACCCTCAAGATGCAGCATTCTTGGACCACGTAGCCAGCAGCCCTGAACTGCAGTAAAATCCGGCAACACTTTCTGCAGCAAGCAGCCTGCTGGACTCCACCAGTTTATCCAGGGCCACCAACCCAAAACAACTGGGATGAAAGCAGATGTGAAAGAGGGAAAGAGTCTGTTTTTGGTTTTATTTTTCACTAGGCCCAGCTCTTTGGGAAAAATGAAAAGAAGAATCAAGCTAGGAGCTGGTGCCCTGCCAAGCTTCCTCCCCTCCCTTCCTAGTCCAAGCACTCCACCGTCTGTGCAGACTGCATAACAGCAATTTCTGGAAACATGCTGAAAAGGAGAGGCCAGCAGAGAGGCCGCGGATTCCTGGTATTTGTGTGGTGTTTTAGGGATTTTATTTTTTACCTTAATTCTTTCAACAACTGCCAGCTCTTTGAAGTACATCTGTTATCAACAGCTTCTGTTTGTAAAATGAGACTCAAGGTATCCTCTCCAGAGAAATTCCTGCATCTCCTCTGTAGTTCAATGCTTTCACTGACAGTTTGGCTCATAAAGTACGACTGTGGTAATATTAAGAATGTTAATAAAAATGAGATAAAAGACCTAGAAATCTTTTTTTTTCCTTTCTAAACTCTGCTTTGTTCACTACTAAAGTTTATTTTGACAGAAAATTTACTTCTCTGATCCACATCATTTCCCAAAGCAATTTTCCAAAAGCAAACATAAATTTGTGGTGATCGCTATGATTTATTCAATCCCTATGCAAAGAGGCCATGGGGTTTCAACGGTTTGCCTTACCCTTAGGTAAATGCCCCTCACTCTAGACATGATCAGTGGAGGAGCCTGGGTAGCTAGAAGACTGCAGGTTTGGAAGGGGGCTCTTAGGTTTCCAACATACACAGCCTCGGGCAGGAGGAGGTGGTTTGCTATCAATCTCAAGACTGAATCTTGAGAAGATAATTAAGTCATTAGCTAAGAAAATAATTGACTAAGTCCACATATCTGCATTCTCAATAGGGATGAAGCAATAAGTAAATGCACCGCCTTTATATTGCACTGAACTTTGAGCCAGTTAATGCAGATTACATTCATACCTTAGGCAGAGGTGTGAGGTAAGCACATATTAGGAAATAAAATTTGTGCTCTTCCTCTCCTTGTTTGCTTTGTCCTCAGCCTTTAGGGCTCTAAGGAATGAAAAAATAATTGGCCTTTGGAGTAAAACAGACTTAGATGTGAGTTCTTGTTCTACCACACACCAGCTGTGTGCTTTATGGGCAATCTTTATCAGTCTAGAGATAGTTTAAAATCTACCTTGGCAGTAGATGTAGCTCAAGTGGTTGAGCACCTGCTTCCCTGTACGAGGTCCCAGGTTCGATCCCCAGTACCTCCTAAAAACAAACAAACAAAAACAACTTGGGGAGCCACTGTAGCTCAGTGGTTGAAAGCCGGCTTCCCACATCTGAGGTCCTGGGTTCAATCCCCAGCCTTGTTACCTCAAAAAATAAAATAAAATATCTACCTTGAATGTGTGGGGAGGATTGTTAATAATGTATGCAAAACATTTCACATGCACCAGGCACATCATATATGTTCAATAAGTATTATTACTAACACCAGTATCATCGTCATCATCATCATCATCAAATTTGGCACCAAATATATCTAATACGACAAAACATTCTTCATTCATAATAGAGTAGACACAATGACCCTCCTTTGCAACACCATTTGCTATTGAGTGGAATTCAGTCTATGGAGCTCACTAGATGGAATTATATCAAATAAACAGCTCTTTATAAGTTGTGAAGTCTTCTGAAAACATAAGGCATCGTTAGGGAGTCTTCCTGGTGTGTCTGAACCAATCCCCAGATACTGAAGTAATACCTATGTCCCTCCCTAAGGCCATGCCAGTCTCCTCGCCCCAGAGAATTTCTCTGTACTCTCCATTCCTTTCCGCTCATTTGGATTTTCACAATGATAGAGCATCCAATTCCAGTCATTGTTGAAGCTTTTCCTGGTGCCTCCAGCTCACCATGGTTCCCCTTTCAGCTCCAGAAGGTATTAGAACAATCGCTGTCTTTACCACTTATGCTGACATTCGTGACTGCCCAAAGACACCTTCTTTTCAGTGTCTATACTGTTAAGTTACATATGTATCATACTTTTATGTTTTGTTTCCCATTAGATTATGCAATATTCAATGTCAGGGGTGCAATTTACTTGCATCAATTCAATTCAGTAAGTTTCTAGACCCTACAGGTGAAGCAGAGTGTAAAACATGGTCTTGTTCTCAAAGGTTTACAGAATAAAAGGACAGGTATGGTGTTCACACATATAATGACAACCCAGAGCAGAGTGGGATGCATGCTATAATAGAGGTGTAACAAAGTCTTCAAAAGATACTGAAAAGGGGAAGAGAGATCTCAGTTCAAGGGATGGGTGGGAGGTTGAAGAGGACTTGATAAAGAAGACAGACTATGTGCTGGGTTCAGATAGGTAGATGGGCTTTGGTTGGTGGAATGGAAGGAATGGATCCTCCAAGAGAACAATCTAGTAGAGGGATGGCACAAGCATCTTAACAGATAAAACCACGTTCTAAGTGGAATGGGGTAGAGGTGGAGCAGTTTTTAAAAGCTAAAAGCATAAAGTCAAGCAATTAGGGAGCCAGAGAACGCAATATCTCTCAGAGGTAAGGGCTGAATCCTTTCCCACCTCTCTAGAGATTTCAGGGAATCCTCTGAGAAGAAGAAAGGAATGTGATTGAAGATCTGAGATGATGAGACAGTTGGTGTTAATGGTTTTATGACAGTGGAAAGGGCCAAACAATGAATAGGAAACTAGTTAGAGCTACCAGGTAGCAGAGTAGAAAAAGGAATGGCTACCACTTTAGTACTTCTCAAGCTCAGTCATGGGAAAGGAGAAGCTGGAGGCTCAGAGCCAAATACAATTGTCAACACCTTTGCAATTGTCAACCTTGTCCCTTGACTACCCACTTGGGGACTGGGTGCCCTGGAGAAAAGGCAATTCCTCCACATCAAAGAAGAGTGATACCTGGCAGTATTGTACCATCTAGAGTTAAGCTTCCTTGATTCCCCAATAAGTTAGCTTGTATTTCCACTCAATTGTTAATTCTCCCTCCTCATTTTTTAAATAAAACTCTTTATTAAGACATCAAGACTACCCAATAAAAACTGGGATAATCCAACTGAATTTACAATGTCCCTTGCTGTAACTTCTGCTCAAGCAGGAAGTCAGAATCCCTTCCATTTGTGTTGCCATGAATGGTGTTTCTGCACTCACACTAATTGTGCCATGATCATGGCCAAAGAAATTGAGATAACACAAGTGCAAATACCTGGCATGATGCCTGAAATTAACCATTCAATAATTATTAGTGCTCATTTCCCTTTTCCTTTCTCTCCCCCTTCTTTCCCTCCTCCTTTCTGGTCTCCTCCTTACCCCTTTGTTTCCTTTCCCTTTCTTTCTCACTGAGTGTTCAGCATATACACTGGATGGAGACATGTCTTTATCCCAGACATGGCTAGCCGCCCTTCCAGCTCCAGGAGGGCACAGGGACACTCTTCCCAGCTGCCCCCAGCTTCAATGGGGTTGAAGGTGAGGCTTATATACCTTGTGATCATCTGTGGCAACTAATAAGACATCTTCTCGTTGAAGTGATGTCATACAAAGTAGATACTTCCCTAGGCTATCAAACAATGCTCACTGGAAACTCAAACACAAGCTCCACCACAGGAATGCATTTATGAAGTAACTCCCTTTGTGCATAGGTCTTGAACATCAAGTCTATCTCTTTACTTGGTCTTTGATTCTTCATATCCTAAACACTAATGCACATTCCTTAGAAAATAATTTCAAACCAGTCAAGGACCTATTGCAGTGACTAGAGCCCATATTCCAATGTTTTCCCCTCTTACAGCTAATGTGTGTATTTCAGATTAAACCCATTTGTGAGATGCTCATTCCCATCACTTCCATTCTTCATATAGTTAAAGGCTAACTTGGAGACACATAGCCTTGATTCAGAAACTGTGTTTTTTATGAGCTCCAATGACTTCACCTCCAGAAGGGAATCACTTAGTCTCATATCCCACATGCTGGATAGTCTAAGTCTTTGCATTTCCGATGAGCTCATACTTAAGCCTGGGTCTTGATAATGTACTGTCTTAAATGGCAGATCCTGAGCAACTTGTGTATAATTAATCTCTGGTCACCCTGGGGATCACAAATTCCCTCGGATCAATGGAGCCAAGAGGCAGCATTTCAGCTAATAGCCAATAGCATTTTATGGATCTCTTGAGAAGGCAGAGAGAAATGATGGTATTTCCATGCAGCATTTCAAAAAGAAACCTTTCACAGGGGAAAATCAGCTCACCAAAGTAAATAAACAACATTTTGTGTTCACCGTGTGCCTTTAAGAGATACCCGAGTGTCCTTTGCAATTCAAAATTTGCTCTCTGTTTCAAGAAATGAAAAATAAAAGAAGAGGTAAGGTCAGCACAGATTATACAAAGGCCCAAGGCTAAGCAGCTTACCATTTTGCTGGGTGGCATTGGACTGAAAGATAGATCTAAATGTGTGATTGCATAAAGGTCTAAAAGCAAGGGCAGGTGCCTATGTTTTCTGTTGCATTTAAGGCTCCAGGACCTAAGTTGTAATGTATAGTCCCACTTACAAGTTGACGTCCCCAGGAGTGGGTGAGCAGAAGGTAGTAGTGGACAGAGCTCCAGAATAGATACAAAGGACAGTGCTGCCTTTAACAAAGGTGGAGAACAATAAGAACACTCTGGGGTACTTCCTGGGTCCTGGAGCATGGGTGGATGCCAGTAATAATAATGCTGTTTGTACTTTACAGTTACACATTTTTACAGCCTGCGCACCTGATTCCATCTGATCAGCTCAGCAAATGGGCAGAGGAAGGAAAGGAAAGCAAATATCATATGAAGTCAAGCAAGGAAACTAGACCTTGGCATTTATGGAACCGTATGCATTTACTCTCATTATGACACTGTTAAGTAGATGTCATTGAACTAATGAGAAAACTAAAGCTCAGAGAGAGTAATTGCCCAACATCCCATAGCTAACTCTGTTCTTCCCATTCCAAATTTAATAAATCTCTTTTATAAAATAGATACAAGTAGAAAAGGAATCCTGCTCTACCTTAGGAAAGGAAATCTCCAATTATCACTAGGCAAATCTCCCAGGGGGACAGGTCTTGGGATAGAAATCTTGGGGCAATGACCATTGTATCTCACTTGGGCCAGGGAAAGTACAAGATTTCTCTTGTACTTTCTACTAATTTCTACTGTTGCAACATACCAGAAATGTGTTGACTTTTACAAAGCGGATTTATTAGGGGGTAGATCTTACAGTTCCGAGGCCATGAAATGTCCAAATCAAGGCACCATCAGGGATGCCTTCTCACCAAAGTCAGCTGCAGTTGATCCTAACAACCTGACATGTAGCTAGTGATTAGGCAAGACTGGTCTGTCAGTCTCTCTCTCTAGAGTTTCTCCTTGAACTCAGCTGTGGCTAATCAGTAGTTATCTCTCCCTGGGCATCAGCTCCTTGAGTCTCTAGGGGCTTTTTTCCTTGAGCTCAGCTGTGGGCAGACCTGGAGTCCTTTCTCTCATGTGGCCAGATCAAAATGGTAGAGCTCCCTTTTCCTGTTTCTCTCTCTCTGTGTCTCTGTCTTTTTTATATCAGACCCAGTAAAAGGGTGGATATTCAACCTGAGACATGCCTCACTGACACAGTCCAGTCAAAAGAGTCTCACACCTATAGGAATGGAATAGTTAAAAAAATAATCTTTTTCTTTTGGGGATTCATAAAATAACTTCAAACTGTCACAGTTCCCTATATGATAGGATGTAAGGGATATAGAAAAGCCCCCTGCCCACAGAAATTAACCCTATTGATCCAATTTTTTTTTTTTTTTAATTAGTATCTCATTTGACCCATTGGTGGGTACATTCAAAGCAACAAGCTAGAAGCTGAAAAGCTAGGACAAAAGTTGGATATGTTTTTAAAGGTAAAAATGAAAGAGTATAGCATTGTAAAATTGTACAGTATAACACCTGGAAGATACCTTCAAAATCCAAAATAGTCACTAAGTCCAATGCCTTATGATACAGATAAGAAAGTTGAAACCTAGATAGGTGAGAGGGTTTGTCAATGGGTCATGGTGCAAAAAGTAGCAGCACTAGACACTACATCCAGCCAAGCACCTGTCATGCACCCAGCATTTGTGTGTAGCATGAAGAGAAAGATGGAAGAAAAAGAAAGCTAACTCTCCATTATATCACCAGCACATGGGGTGCTGTGGAGGTAGACAAGCCTGAGCTGGAGACCTTCCTCTGGTCATTTCACCTAGGTGTGGCATGAGGCTACTTGAATCAGTTAATCTTTTCTACAGTTTGCCCACTCTATGCTTCTCAATTTTCCATCTTCTTCCGCTCTTCTCATATCTATCTATCTATCTATCTATCTATCTATCTATCTATCTATCTATCATCTATCTATCTACTTACCTACCTACCAACTATCCATCTGTCTTATCATCGAACCATATCATCTCTTTTTTTCTTACTCTTTTGCTCTCCCTTACACACACACGATAAAGTACAGAGTCATTAAAGTCCAGGAGACAAACACTAAAAAGTTACCAAAAGAGAAATCTGTCTTCTTCTGGTACCTTTAAAATACTTTTTTTTTTATTTTTAAGAAAGTTGATTTTATTCCTAGTAACTCTGGTAGATTGTAAGACTGGCCACACATTCTTCCCCTCCCTGCACCTGTGCCCTCTGGTACTGCTATCCCACAACTCTGGGCTTGGCTGCATCACTTTTTTTAACAAAGGGACAGTAGCAAACAAGACAGAAGTAGAGACTTGGAAAGTATTTTCAAAAGAGGACATGTCCGTTTGCTGCTCCAAATGACGTAGCCCGGGCTGGCTTGATGAATAACTTGAGTACATGTCTCAGTGCACAGTGTGTAGCCAGCCAACCTCTAGACACCTGAGTGAGACCTTCTACCACCAGCCCCACCGAGACCATCAGAAAAACTCTGTAGCTAAGCCCAGCCCAACCTGCCAGCACAGGGAATCACAGGCTAATAAGCTATTTTTATTTTTAAGCTGCTAAGTTTATGGGTGGTTTACCCATAGCAAAAGTTAACAGACACATTATCTTGATAATAGAACTTATATATTGAATACTTACTATATTTAGGGCGTCATCTTAAGTATTTTGCCTGCATTATTTTGTATAATTTTCATTATATATATCCTAAGAAGGAATTAATAATATTCTCATTTTATAGAGGGAGAAACTGGGGCTCAAAGAGATTAATTAACTTAAATCCTGGTAAGTGGCAGGTAGCATGACAAGACCCAATCTTTCTGATGTCACATAATAGTCTCCCTTAACCACCACCTAATCTAGAAAGACAACTGCAATGACAGGGTATTTCAGAACCACATAGTCTGAAGGGTGGGGGCAAAGACTAGGGATGTTTAACCTGCAGAACAATATGCTTTCAGAAGTTCTAAGGGACCCTTTCATTCAGGTGACTGTCTTATGGAAGGAAGAGTTGAGAGCGATGGGGAGAAGCTGCCTGAAGGTTGATTTGCCTGGTGACAGGGAAGAACCTTCCACAAAATAAGCAATGCAGAACGGAGCAGGCATGCACGGGAAAAAGAGCTTTCCGTAGTCAGAGATATTCAAGTAAGGAAGTTGAATCCATCCATGAACACCCCACCCTTACTTCTTTTTTTTTTTTTTTAAGATTTATTTATTTATTCCCCCTGCTCCATTCCCCCATTGTTTTGCACTTGCTGTCTGCTCTCTGTCTGTTCTTCCGTGTCTGCTTGTCTTCTCTTTAGGTAGCAGCGGAAACTGATCCTGGGACCTTCCAGAGTGGGAGAGAGGCACTCAATCTCTTGCGCCGCCTTAGGGCCCTGGTCTGATGCATCTCTTATTGTCTCTCTTCTGTATCTTTTTTGTTGTTGTTGTTGTGTCATCTTGTTGTGCCAGCCCTCTGCTTGGGCCAGCTCACTTCGTGGGCCAGCTTGCTTTTCACCAGGAGGCCCCAGGAATCAAACCCTGGACCTTCTATATGGTAGACAGGAGCCCAATTGTTGAGCCACATCTGCTTCCCTCCACCCTTATTTCTGCTTCACATGTGCTCATTTTGTTCTTCACACCAAGAAGGCCCTTTACTATTCCTTCTTAGGGTCGAATTTCTATATATGCTTCAAGACTTGCTTGATGACCAACATCTTCCACAAAGCCTTCCCTGACTCTCCCAAACCCCACTGAGCTCCCTTTTGCCAAACTTGTACTAACAATGCCAGTCTCCCATAACTCACAATATAATACAATTCAATCCTAAGTTATAATGTGGAATTGTGGAAAATATTAATATTGGAATGGGACAGACCTGGGTTTGCATCAAACTATACAACATATTAAGAGTGTGTTTTATTCACCTCTCTTAATGGTTTAATAATATCTACTTTATGAGTCTATTATGAGGATATGATGAGAACATCTATGTAAAGCACTTGGCATGGGTAATTATTAGTATTATGGTGTGTGACATGTTGATCTTGCCTCCTGACCTTGGCTATTAGGCAAGGAACATATCTTTATATTTCCTTGACCTCACCCCCTTCCAAGACTGATAATAAGGACATACAAGGCACCTAGAAAATATTTCTTGACTAATTGATTGAACATTCAAAGAGATAAATCCAAGACATTCTAAGCATTTCTTGCTTATTAGACTATTTCCTCCTGCATCAGGAGGAGCATAGTGTATTAGAAACATACAGGGAACAGACGTGGCTCAAGTAGTTGACTGCCTGCTTCCCACATGGGAGATCCCAGGTTCAGTTCCCAACACAAATGAAAAAAACCATCTCAGGGGAGCCGAGGTGGCTCAGTGGTTGAGCACGTCAGCTTCCCACATGAGAGATCCCAGGTTCAATCCCCAGCCCCTGGTACCTCAAAGAAAAAAAAAAAAAAAAAGAGAAAGAAAAAAGAAACACACATTTAGAATAACTTTCTTTAGGAGACATTTCAGGACTTCAGTGCTCCAAACCCCCCATCTCCCACAGAAGCTTTGAACAACCAAAAAACACTAGCAGAAACATCTTTCTCAGAGCTCTAGAAAATAGTAAAAGGACTGAGTAACAGGGTGAGCTCCAGATCAAGAAAAAGACTACTTAAAAGCAGTCCTAGTGCCCTGGATACTACCTCCCCGCCCCCTCCAGCTTGGTGTAGAGTTGGCATGCACTCCCAGTGTGGATCTCTAGTCCTGGTACCAGAGGGAGCACAGTGGCTCACACTGGGAGCATGTATATTTTGCTCAATCTGTCCGATGGTGGCTTGAGGGACTTGCCACCCCAGAACTTGCCCTGCATGTAGAAGACAGTTCATGGAATTCTCTACAGAATGCTGTGGAAGAGCAGCAAGTTGTGCTGCCTGGGGCAAGGGATTGCTGGTTGTAGTACATACAGTGCAGTGATTTCCTAGGGCCAAACAGGCATGCCCCAGACACATGCAGTAAGGATCAGGGAGATCCCTATGCTTTGACCTGGAGTTAGTCTCATACAACCCATTGTATGGATAAGCATTAAAGGAAAACACTGTCAATTTGCAAAGACTGGGAAAGGTGTTTTCTTTTTTTCCTTTTTTTTTTCGTCAGTTTCTGGTATTCAAGGATATCTTGGTCATAACACTAGCTGGATAAAATGTAAGGAACAGCCAACAGAGTCTAAATACACACAATATACTTCTTAATATACAACTTACACACAAGTGTACAGAAAATAGATTGATAAATCTATATATATTTATAGAGCGAGAGTGATATAGCAAATGTGGCATAATGTATATTGGAGCTCTCTTTATAGTGTTTGCATTATTTTTGTAACTGTCCTGTAAGTTTGAACCTATTTCAAAATAAACAGTTTTAAAAAAAGAACAGATTCTTTAGAAAAGATTCTCGATATTAATTGTGTAAAAATTTTAATCTTTTACGTAGTTAGAATTTAGCATCCCAAAGGATGTCACTGATCAGAATGGAAAAAATCTCTTAATGAAATTCACAATGAGGAAAATATTATGACATAAAGCTTAAAGTTGCAATTCTTAAATTTAAAAAAGAAAGAAAAGAGAGAATTGTGGGAAGATGGCAGAATAGGAAGCTACAGGAATCAGTTCTTCCACCAGAACAGTTATTGGGCAGGCAAGAACTATTTGAATCAGCTGTTTCAAAATTCTGGAATCCAGCAGGACACTGTGCAGCATTCAGGGAAGAGCAGGAGGAAGAGGCTGGTAAATTATAGTAAATACCAGTAAATTGCTGTCTCTGCATGGCAGTTACTGTCACCCATCCCCGACTGTCACACATGCCAACCAGCAGTGGGGTCCAGCCTCTGGTGTAGCTTGCTGGTGCCAGAGAGGGACATAAAAATCCACCTCCTCAAGATCTGGGTTGTGGGGTGGGTTGTGGTTGTTGCAAGCCAATTGATCAGTGCTTTTTTTTTTTTTTAAGATTTATTTATTTACTTTATTTTTTTTTATCCCTCCCCCCTCCCCCAGATGGTTTCCTTGTCTGTCTGCTTATTGTTTGTGGGTCTCTCTCCTTGTTCTGACTGGAAAAGACTGACTTGGGAAACCCTTCTCTGTCCCCTCCTGAATTTGTTTTCCAGGCAAAAGCAGCATGAGACAATGAAAGTAGTATAAGAAACAATTGAGGTAGATGGCCTGGGGCAAAGGCTTACCTGCTTTAAGACCTGCAGTGGAATACATGGGTGAGGGAGATCGAGGAGTATTTCCTGGGAAGTTTAGGAGACATTCAAACTCCTGTAAATAAGGGAATTCCTAAGCCACTAGTAAGCAGAAACCCAGGACAAGACACAGGCCCAGAAAAGGCACAGAGGAACTTATGGCCCATACAAAGGAAGAGGATGAAAATCCAAAAAACATCATCAAGGAAGACCTGATTGTGGACATACAAAAGTTGTTCAAAAAAAAAAATGGTAGTCAACTCTCCAGTTCATTGCATTCACCCAGGACAACTAACAATGTGCTAATGATGGACAACGCCCATCCCAAGGAATAGAAAGAGTCTACAACAGCAAGCAAGATCGCTCCAGCCATCTGCTCCTTGGGATCTAAGATCCCTCTCAATTAGAGGTGGAGTGGGCATCACCATCATAGAATCCTCAGGTTTGGGGAATGAACGATGGACTACAGTAGACTTACTTCAATTCTGCTATAGACTTATTGTTATTCTAGCAATGGAAGAACTTTTATCATTCATGTGGAAGCAATGGCCACCAGAGGTTCTGAGAGGAAGGAGAGGGAAAAATAAGTGCAATATGGGAGCATTTTCGGGACATTGGAATTGTCCTGCATGATGTTGCAATCATGAATACAGACCATTATATATTTTGTCATAACTTACAAAATTGTGCAGGACAGAATGAAAACTAAAATGCAAAATGTAATCCACAGTTAGTGGCAATGCTTCAATATGTGTTCATTAATTGTAACAAATGTACCTCACTAATGAAAGATGTTGTTAATGTGGGAAAGTGTGGGAGGGGGAGGGATTGGGGCATATGGAAATCCCCTATATTTTTATGTAACATTTATATAATCTAAAGTTTTTTAAATAAAATAAAATAAAATAAAAATTGCAGTCAATATGCTCAAGGAGATGAAGGAAAATACAGAGAAAGAACTAGAGGATATCAGGAAAACAAGGAATGAACAATATAACTTCAATAAAGAGATAGAAATTTAGAAAAGGAACCAAACAGAACTCCTGGTGTTGAAGACCACAATAATTAAAATGAAAAAATTCCCAGGATGGTTTCAATAGTAAGTTGGAACGAGCATTAGAAATAATCAGTGAACATGTGCATAAAGCAATTGAAAAGAGTCAGACTGAAAAACAGAAAGAAAAATACAGGATTATATAAAGTGAAAAAAGTCTAAGAGACCAATGGAACACCATCAAGCATGCCAATATATCCATTTTGGGAGTCTCAGAAGAAGAGAGAAATGGGTAGAAGGAACTTTCAAAGAAATAATGACAGAAAACATCCCAAACTTAACAAAAGACGTGAATATGCACATCTGAAAAGCCCACAGAACACCAAACAGGATACACTTGAGGAAAATATACATTGTCACATACTGATCAAATTGCCAAATGCAAAGGATAGGAAAGAGCTCTGAAAGCTGCAAGAGAAAAGCAGCATGTCATGTAAATGAGAATTCCAATTAGATGAAGTGCTGATTTCTCATCAGAAATCATGGAGGCAAGAGGGTGGTGGGTAGATACACTTAAAGTGCTGAATGAAAACAATCATCAACCAAGCATTTTATATCCAGAGAGATTTTTTTCAAAAAAAATGAGGGAGAAATTAAGACATTCCCAAATAAGCAAAAGCTGAGGGAGTTGATCACTGCTAGACCTGCCTTACAAGCAATGCTAAAGGGAGTTCTTAAGACTGAAAGGAAAGGACACTGGGCAATGGATCAAAGTAATATAGACCTCTGGTAAAGGTAACCATATGGGTAATTATAAATGCCAGTACTATTTATTGTATTGTAGTTTTTTATATGTAACTCCACTTTTTACTTCATACATGTACTAAAATACAAATGCATAAAATGTAATGATAAAACTATGGTTTTGTATGTATAATAAACAAAGATATAATTTGTAGCCAGTACAAAAATGACAGGGGATGGAGGGGTATAGGAAACTGTATATGTGCATGCCATAGGTATCAAATACGATTGTTTTATATTTAGTAAGCTAAATTTTAACCCCATGGTAACAAGGGAAATATAAGAAAAATATATCCAGATAGAAATGAGAAGGGGTTTAAAATGGCATAATACAAAAAATCAAATAAATATGAAAGTAGGTATTAATGGAAGAATTGAGAGACCAAAAAATGTGTATAACTTACAAAGACCAAAAAGCAAAATAGTAGAAGAAAGTTCTGCATTATCAGTAGTGACTTTAAATGTAAATGGATTAAACTTTCCAGTCAAAAGTCAGAGATTAGCAATGGACAAAAAACATGACCCACTTCTATGCTATTTAAAAGAGTCTCTCCTTAATTCAAAGATATATGTAAGTTGAAAGTGAAAGGATGAAAAAATATTCCATGTAAGTAATAACCAAAAGAGAGCTGAGCTAACTATTCTAATGTCAGAAAACAGACTTTAAGTAAAAAATTGTTATAAGGGACAAAGATGGTCATTATATACTGAAAAAGGGATCAGTTCAACAAGACTATGTAACAATTATAGATATACATAGACTTAATAGCAGAGCCCCAAAATATATGAGGCAAATACTGACAGATTTGAAGGGAGAATTAATCAGTTCTATGTTAATAGTAGGATACTTTAAAATACCACTTTCAAAAATGGATAGAAATCTAGAAAGAATATCATTAAGGAATTAATAGACTTGAATGATACTCTAAACCAAATAGACCTAAAAGGCAGACATATGTAGAATACCTCACCCCAAAAACAACAGAATACACATCACATGGATCATTCTCCAGGAGAGACCATATTCTTGGTCACAAAACAAGACTCAATAAACTAAAAAATATTGAAACCATCTTCTCTGACCACAGTGGAATGAAACTAGAAATCAATAAAAGAGGGAGAAATGGAAAATTCACAAATATGTGGAAATTAGGCAATGCACTCTTAAAAAACCAATGGGTTAAAGAGGAAATCACAAAGAAAATTAGGGAGTATCATAAAAATACAACATACCAAAAGTTATTGGATGCAACAAAGATAGTACTAAAAAGGAAATTGATTGCTCTAAATACTTACATTAAAAATGTAAAGCAAACTAAACCAAAAGTGAGGAGAAGGAAGGAAATGACAAAGATTAATGAAGAGAGACATGGAATAGAGAATTTAAAAAGACAATAGAGAGAATTAAGAAAACCAAAAATTTATTCTATGAAAACATCAATAAAATAGACAAATCTTTAGCTAGATAGAGAAAGAAAAAAAGAGAGAGGATGCAAATAGTTTTAAAATCAGAAATGAAAAGGGACATTGCTTTTGACCCTCCCGAAATAAAAAGGACCAGAAGAGAATACTATGAATAACTGTACACCAGCAAAGGAGATAACTTAGATGAACTAGAAAAATTCCTAGAAACAGACACTACCTACACTGACTCAAGTAGAAATAGATTATCTCAACAAACTACCAGTAAAGAGATTGAATTGGTAATTAAAAACCTCCCAATAAAGGAAAATCCAGAACCAAAAAGTTTTACAGGGGAATTTTACCAAAAATTCCAAGAAAAATTAGTAACAATTCTGCTGAAACTCTTCCAAACAACTCTTCCTCAGTAATTCATTCTGTGAAGTCAACATCACCCTCTATTTTAGTTTCCTAAGCTGACAGAATGCAATATACCAGAAATGGGTTGGTTTTTACAATGGAGATTTAATAACTTACAAGCTTACAGTTCTGAGAGTGTCTAAATCAAGACTTCATTAAGCAATGCTTTCCTCTCCAAAGTCTGGTTGCTGGTGATTCTGGACTCCTCTGTCACATGGCAAGGCACATGATAGTATCTGCTGGTGTCTCCCTTCTCTTCTGGATTTTGTTGCCTTCAGTTTCTGGTTTCCTCTGGCTTTCTTTCTCATCTTCTGTGGGTTTCTCTCTTCATATTCATCCCATTTATAAAAGATTCCAATAAGAAGATTAGGACCAATCCTGGGTCACACCCTACTGAAATGATCTAATCAAAGGCCCTTAACTGAAGTAACCTAATCAAAAGGTCACACATGAATGGATTAGCTCTAAGGACATAAATTTTTGGGTTCCATAAGAGTTTAAAACTACCACACTTTCATTTCAAAGGCAGATAAAGGTACCACAAGAATAGAAAATTATAAACCATTATCTCTTATGATTATAGATGCAAAAATCCTCAACAAAATGCCTGCTAACCAAATCCAACAGTGCATTAAAATAATTATACACTATGATTAAGTGGGATTTATCCCAGGTCTGCAAGGGTAGTTCAACATAAAAAAAAATCAATTAATGTAATATAACACATTGATGGTATGAAGGAAAGACAAAACACATGATCATCTCAATTGATGCAGAAAATCCAGTACAGTTTCTTAATTAAAAAAACAAAAACAAAAACACACACACATAAAAAATTAAGAATAGAAAGAAATTCCCTCAACACGATAAAGTGGCATATATGAAAACCCTACAGCTTGTCATATTTAATGGTGAAAGACTGAGCTCCTTCCCTCTAAGATCAGGAACAAGACAAGGATACTCACTGTGACCACTGTTACTCAACATAGTACTGGAAGTTCAAGCCAGAGCAATTAGGCAAGAAAATAACTAAACACATCCAAGTGGGAAAGGAAGAAGTAAAACTTCCTAGTTGCATATGAGATTTTACATACAGAAAATCCTGTAAAATCTACACAAAGCTTTTAGAGCTAATAAATGAATTCAACAAAGTGATAGGGTACAAGATCAACACACAAAAATCAGTAGTGTTTCTATCCACTAATAAGGAACAATTCCTAAAGGAAATAAAAAATTCCATTTACAATAATAACTGAAATAATTAAATATCTAGGACTGCATCTAACCAATGATGGAAAGGACTTGTACACAGAAAAGTACAAAATGTTGCTAAAAGAAATGAAAGAAGACTTGAGTAAAAGGAAGGGCATTCTGTGTTCATGAATTAGAAGACCAGATATTGTTAAGATGACAATTCTATGAAAAGAAATTTAAAGATTCAATGCAAACCCAATCACAATTCCAACAAACTTCTTTGGAGAAAAGGAAAAGGCAATTGCCAAATTTATATGGAAGGGTAAGGGGTTCTGAATAGCCAAAGTCATTTTTAAAAAGAAGAACAAAGCTGGAGGATTTACAGTGTGGTACTAGAATAAGAACAGACATACAGACCAATGGAATCAAATTGAGAGCTCAGAAATTGACTCTCATATTTATGGCCAACTGACCTTTAAGTAGTGGACAATGACCATTCAATTGTGAAAGAACAGTCTCTTCAACAAATGGTGCTGGGAAAACATGGTCTCCATTTGCAAAAGAATGAAGGTAGACTCTTATTTCACACCATACATGAAAATCAACTAAAATGGATGAAGGACATAAATATGAAAGCCAACACTATAAAACTCCTAGAAGAAAACACAAGGAAACACTGTTCGGACCTAGTGATAAGCAATGGTCTCTTAGACTTTACATCTAAAGCACAAGCAACAAATGAAAAAACATATATATATATACATACATAAACAGGACATCATAAAAATTAAAAGCTTTTGTGCCTCAAAGGAATTTACCATGAAAGTAAAATGACAATCTGTAAAATGGGAGAAAATATTTGAAAACCACACAGTTAATAAGGGTTTAATATCTAGCACTTATAAAGAAATCCTTCAACTCAAAACAACAAAAAAGTCAACCCAATTAAAAAATGGGGAAAGACTTGAGTAAGCATTCCTTCCAAGAAGACATACAAATGGCCAAAAAAACACATGAAAAGATGCTCAAAATCATTAACCATTAGGGAAATGCAAATCAGAACCACAATGAGAGGGAAGCGGATGTGGCTCAACCACTTGGGTGCCCACCTACCACATGGGAGGTCCTGGGTTTGGATCCCGGTGCCTCCTAAAAGAAGACAAACATCACTGCCCCACACCACAACAAGCTAGATGCCACCATGCCACAAAGAGCTAGACACTGCCTCCGCCACAACAAGCAGATGCCACAAGTCAGCAGACACCACAGCCCATGGGGAGCGGATGTGGCTTAGGCTGTTGGGCACTCACCTCTCATGTGGGAGGGCCCAGGTTCAGTTCCCAGTGCCTCCTGGAGAAGGCAAACAAACAATGAACAGACAGAAAAGAGAGCTATTTGGGGGAAGGGCAAGATAAATAAAGAAAAATAAATAAATCTTTAACACACACACACACACAATAAGATAATGAGATACCATTTTACAGCCACTTGAATAGCTACTATGAAAAATAAAACAGAAAAGTACAAGTGTTGGGGATGATGTGGAAAAATAGGAACACTCATTCATTGCTGGTGGCAATGTATGGTGCAATCACTGTGGAAGGCAATTTGGCAATACCTCAGAAGGTTAAGTATTGAATTAACAATGAACCAGTAATCCCACTTCTAGGTATACCCAAGAGAACTGAAAGCAGGAGCTCAAACGGATATTTGTACACAAATGTTCATAGCAGCATTATTCACAATTATTAAAAGATAGAAGCAACCCAAGTGTTCATGAACTGAAGAATGGATAAATAAAATGCAGTATGTACGTACAATGGAATATTATTCATCCACAAAAATGAGTGGAGTCCTGATACATGCAACAACATGAATGAACCTTGAAGGCATTTTGTTGATTGAAATAAGCCGAATACAAAAGGACAAATATTGTATGATCTCACTGATATGAAATAATTAGAATAAGCAAGCTCATAGAGTCATAATCTAGAATCTAGATTATCAGGAGATGTGGTGGGGTAGGGAAAAGGAAGTTCATGCTTAAAATGTACAGTTTCTATTTGGACGATGGAAAAGTTTTGGTAAGTGGTGATGGTAGCACCACATTGCACATGTAATTAAAAGCACTGAATTGTATATTTAGATGTGGTTAAAAGGGGGAAATTTTAGGTCATATATATGTTACTAGGATAAATTTTTTTAAAAAATCCATGGAATTGCACAAACAGTGAACCCTAAGTTAAACCATGGGCTATAATTAATAGTATAATGCAAGGGTTAATAGGGTGTTATATGGGAACCCTGTATTTTACGTATGCTTTTTCTATAAACTCACAACTATTCTAATAAAAAGAACAAAAACAGAGAGAGGACAATATATGCTATTTAATTAATTCTACTTCTACAATATGGAATAATATAGATCATGTATTTCCTTTAACAATTAGCTTAGGTTGAGTGCTAAACTACAATTCAGAATTTTTACTTTAAAGCTTAAGTAAGCATCTTTATCCATAGCTGTCCCCCCTCTTTTCTCTCTCTCTCTCTATTAAGGGAAATGTCTTGTAAAGAGCGACAGACTAATATTCTCTCTAATTTCCTGGGGTGGTGTCACGGGGGTAGATGAAATGTCAGGTTCCAGACTAATTCATCACTTATTAATTAACAATACCAACAACTCTTTTTTCATTACTGATAACACATTTTACTGAGTACCAGAAGGATTTTTTATTACAAAACTTCTCTCAAAGGCTCTTTCTTGTTATCTGCTGCAATAATTTTTTAAAAATTATCATTCAATCATCATTTTAATGACTGATCATTTTTCCCTTCAATAAAATTAAATCATAAAAGCCATTTAATTAAATTGAATGGTAATTGGATGACTTCAATCATGCAAAGAATTAATATGAAGGGCACTTTCTCTCAAAGCCTGACAACATGTAATGACGTGGTTTGGCCAATGTGGCAAATTTTGAGAGTGAGTAAGTCATGATTATCTTGCCTTTTGTTATCACCAACAAAAGAGTCACTGTTAGGAAAAAACAAAAACAAACAGAAAACAACAAAAAATCATTTATCCCTTTCAACTTGGGAGCAGTGTTCAATCAATGCTTCTGCACTTGCACAGAAGATCACGGGGTTTGACTTCGGGGAGGTTCTGATGAAAGACCATGCTAAGAAAAGCCAGTATCTACAGAAAACTGTATGGTCAGGACCAAGAATAGATTTTTCTGAACCTTCCTTATTAATTCATCTTGCACACACTTAAAAGACACCTTCTATATGCTACATTTGTTGGTAGAGATACAAAGATGCCCACTCAGTTTGCTGTGGGAGACAACAAATAATTATAATACAAAGAGGAAAGTGCTACAACAGGGGTATGTGTAAGATGCTATGAGACCTTGAAAAAGAGAACAATAAATGTTTTCAGGAGTAATCAAGAAAATTCACCAAGGAGGTGCCACCTGAGTTGAGTTTTGAGTGTTGATATCCAGACAATGAAAGGCATTCCAGAGAGCAAATAAAGGGCATGCAAATGTGCACAGAAGCTCAGTGTGACTGCCCTGTAGGAGGGAATAAAGGGAAACAAGTATGGGTAAGCTGCATGAAGTGGGTTTTATCCCCAATGGGGAACAAATGGCAATAAAAACTAGACATAATACAGTTTGGTTTGTTTCTTAAGGGACTCTTCCTGGAAGCAATGCTGTAAGATGCCTGGAACTTGAGATTGGAGAACAGAGGAGAGAAGAAAGGGGGAAGGTGGCAGGAAGCCCCTGAGGAGACCAGTTGCTTTAGTTCAATGTGAAAATGATCTCCATGATGCAAACAGACCAGAATTTCGATAATTTTAACTCCTTCCTACAGCCTGGTGATGGCATGGGAGTACCAGAGTGAAGACTATTGATGTATGGAATATTTCTTTCAGTTACAAGACAAATGAATATTTCAGGCAACTGTTTTTGTCTTGGTCAAATTTTAAAGTAATAAAATTAAGTAAATACTTCCTCAGTCATCTAAAGCCCTCATGCTTATCCCACTGTCCTCGTGTTATCTTGGCTTTTTCCATCTCCATCCATCATGTGGCCAATCTTCCCCAGAACGTGACCGAGCCATCACAGCCTACCTGTGCCATGTCCCATTCCCCATGACTAATTTAAAATAGGTAGCTAATCTATTTGCTAAAGACTGTTCATGGTCCATTCATTCCTTCAACAAATAATTATGGGGCACTTTTCATGCACCACGGACTAAGCCCTGGGAGAGCAATAATCAAAATATAGAGTAGCAGCAACAAAACACCTAGCACGACAAAGCTTACATTCTAGTGGGCAGGTCAAAACAATAACAAAGTAAAAATATAGTGTAGACAATGATGTGTACTATGAAGAAAAACAAAATAAGAAAAGGGGGATGGGGGAAGGTTGCAAATACTGTGGAGTAAGACATTTGAATGAAGACTTGAAGGAGCAGAGACAGAAACGGTACAGGGACCTGGAAGAATTCTGCAAGCAAGGAGACAGCAATTGCAAAGGTACTGAGACAGGGTTGTGTCTGATATGGTGGAGGAATAGCAAGGGGTGCAGTGCGGTAGGAAGGGTGTTGGGGTAAGCAAGTGAGCTCAGAGAGGTAAGAGAGACAGGTTTGGGGAAGGTTTTACAGGCCACTGTTAGGGCTGTACCTGAGTGGAGTTGGATGCCATTGACTTTTAAAAACCCCCTTAAACTTAGGTTTCAACCAGATCAATCACGGTGCTTTGTGGGATGTAAACTGTAAATGGCAAAGGTGCAAACAGAGAGAAACTGGCAGGAGGCTATTACAATAATTCAGATGAGAAAGGATGTTCTACTGGACCACACTGTTAGCAGTGGATATGGTAGGAAGTGGACTGATTCTAGCTATATTTTGAAGGTAGCGCTGACATTTATTGTTGGATTTGATTTGTTATGTGAGAGATACAGAGGTGTCATGACCCATTCCATGTTTTTGGTTTGAGTAACAGAAGAGGTGGAGTGGACAAGTTTATTGTCTTCCCCCTTCTCCACTCACTCAAAGTTAAGATTCACGATTAAAAATAAATAAAATAAAATAAAATAAAATAAATAAAAACTGTTAAATGGTATTTTGAATCTTCCTCCCTTCCTCCTTCCCTTTTACAGGCTTTTAAGCACAGTGAATAAATGTCAACTATATGATCTAAATTTGGGTACAACAGAAAAGCTTTCCCAACTGTAACAGCTCTACAACCCCCTTTCAAAAAACCTGAGGTTATACTAATAGAGAATCATCGTTTTGTGTCTTGAAGAGTTTGGTCTTTAGGACTTCCCCCATCTTTGGAAACAGTAACTTTGACACTATTTTTCAATCAAATCTCTTATGGAAATAGTCATTTTGTAGATAAGATTGCCAGATTTAGTAAATAAAAAAACAGGATGTCCATTAAAATTGGAATTTCCAGTTAAAAATGAATGCATTTTTAGTATAATTATGTATCAAATACCACATGGGACAAATGTGTACTGCAAAAATTCACTGTTTAAAAACATGAAATTCAAATTTAACTGGGTCCTATATTTCATCTGCCTTTCATTGCCGGTGGGTGAAAGTACACAGAGTTGTTCACCACTAAGACAAGACTGAGTAGGGGCATAGGAAAGGAGACGAGAGGAGGAGAACACAGTTGCTTCCCTCATTTCCCTCTTTTTCCTGGGTCCAACTCCTAACCCTAAATTCTTATCAGCCAGTTGTTCTAAAACTGAAAACATGGAGAGATTTAAATAAAACTTTCCGCCTTTGGAAATTGCATTTTGAAAATGTAGCCAACTCTGTAATTAAGTTCCAAATTATTTGGTTTAGTCAGTTTGGCTAACAGATGGAATGGTATTTTTGTTCATCTTCCATCCCCAGAGTTAGTTTCCAGAAATCCTGAGAGGGGCGTTTCTAAATTATTGCCTAAGTGACAGTTACATGTGTCGTATAATTTAAAAGAATCAATGGATTTCTTTAAATGAATTCAGTGAACTGCAATTTATTTAGATATGAATAATACATTCCTAAAGGGAAAAGAAGTAGTGGGGAAATACTTTTTAAAATGATGTATTGCAGTAATGATAAGTAATTATACATCACCATTCTCTGCTGATATGATGTAACAGATTCTATTTCATAAAGTCTCTTTCCCCCAGTGGTCCCCTGTGACTCTGCTTCCAGTGGAATCCACTCTAAATGGAGTGTTTTTCCATTTATAGGGCAGCCAACCCCCACTAAAAGACTTTCTAATAGAGGAGTCTGATATAAAATATTTGCCAAAAGAGAATTGCTAAGGTTTTAAATTTTATCTTCATCTTTTGCTTTATTAAAAAAATTTTCTCCCAGATTTTTATTAGTGTTTGTTATATACCCTAGAGTTATTTACCACTAACAGCAATCCTTGGAAGTAGTTATTTCTCATATCCCCATTTTATGAGAAAGGAAGCTGAGATTTTGAGAATAAACAAACTTGCCCAAGCTTGTATAACATGTGAGTAGTAGACCCTTCTCATCTACTACATTATATTATTGGATCTGACTAACTGGGGGCATTTTCCAATCCCAGTGTAAACATATGCACATCCCCACCACCACCATCAAGTACTCTACAAACATATTTCTTATTCTTACATGAGCAAAGAGCTCGCTGTTAGATGTAAGCTCATAATGCCTTTCCAATGTATTGAAATCTTCTTTAATTCAAGAGACACTAAAAGAGTCCAGGTTTACTAGAGGGGCCCTCATATTACAGGACAGATTTAGGATTAAAAAATTATATGTAAATATGATCTTTGATGGGGGAGGAAATTTGGTTTATTTTTAAAGATAACTTTTCTTGACAGTAGCTTCCAAATACATTTCTTTGCCTTCAACTTTACTACCCACTCCACCTCTAAAATTGCCAAAGTCAATAAACAAACATCTAAATACAACAAGGTGGCTCACATTTAATTAGCAAATCCTTTGTTTAAAAGAAAAAATCATTATGTAAATATCTCTTCCATACATTATCTGGTTGTTCTTTATTTTTTTGTAAATTATATTTTCTTAAAGAAGTTCTTCTCTGATGCCTCAAACACATTCATCAGGTAGACTATGTCAAGTTGTCTAAGACTGGCATTATCTGAGTTGAAGGTATATTAACCAAGAAAATTATGCACTGCCATGGTATGCCAGTTCTTGTCAGACACAAAAACAGTGATTTGAAGACATTGTCACATAAACTCGACCAAACCATCAGGAAGAAAGAAATAGTCTCAGTACAAGGCTCTATGAAGACAACACTTAAAATTTAAAAAAAAAAAAATGTTTTTAACAATACTTAGATTACATAAATGTTACATAAAAACTGTAAAGGATTCCCATATGTCCCACTCCCACAACTTCCCACATTAACAACATCCTTCATTAGTGTGGTACATTTGTTACAACTGATGAACACATATTGGAGCACTGCTACTAAATGTGGATTATAGTTGACATTATAGTTTAAACTCTCTGCTGCACAATTTTGTAAGTTATGACAAGATACATAATGGCTTGTACCTGTCATTGAAACATCATTCAGGACCATTCCAATGTCCCCAAAATGCCCCCATATTACACCTATTTTTACCTCTTCCTCCCCTCAGAACCTCCGGAGGCCACTGTCTCCACGTCAATGATAAAAGTTCTTCCATTGCTAGAATCACAATAAGTCTATAGTAGAATAACAGTAAGTCTACTCTAGTCCGTCATTCATTACCCAATCCTGAGGATTCTGGGATGGTGATGCCCACTCCACCTCTAATTGAGAGGGGGCTTAGACTCCATGGAGCAGATGGATGGGACTATCTTGCTTGCAATTGTAGACTCTCTCTGTTCCTTGGGGTGAACATTTATAATTTCCTTGTTAGTTGTCTTGGGTGAGTCCAATGAACTGGAGAGTAGATGTTGCAACTCTTTTGAGATTCAGGGCCCAACTGGCACATGGACAGCCCAAAGATTTAAGTCTCTTGGAAATAAGCCTATCAACTCTAGTACTAACTATAGGTTCAAATAGAAGGGGCAGAAGAGCCATGTGTAAGGAAAACACAACTGAGTCCAACTCTGTCACACTGGGAAGCATAAATTCCAAAGTAGGGCCATTGGCAGGGTGCCAAACTCTTGAGCTGTCAGTCCTGCCTATAGTGTCTGGATGTCTCCAGAGCCCTCAGTAGCCCCACTATTTGAGGCAATATTTACTATGGCAGTCAATGGAATCCTGCTGAGATGTGTATAAGTGTAACCTTTGGGATGACCTCCTGACTCACAATGAGGTCGCTTAGTCATATAAACTCATGTGTCTTTACCCTTCCTCCCTTTTGGTCAAGGTTTTTTTCCAGGTGCATTGCTAGTTGCTGCTTGATAGTAATCCTTCTGTGCCAGGGATGCATATCCCTGTGAATCATGTCCCACGCTGGGGTGAAGGTAATACATTTATATGCTGAGTTTGGCTTAGAGAGAGGCCACATTTGAGCAACAAGGAGGCTATCAGGAGGTAACTCTTAGGCAACTGATAATAGTAGGCTGTTTCAGTTTCAAAAGAAAAAGTTCATAAGTGCAGTCATCAATATCAAGGGCCCATCAATGGTCCATTCTCCTTCACTAGTCACTGTCCCTATATGCCCGGGATTCTTGCTGTCACATTAGATTTTTATTGAATTCTGTCCAAACACTTCACTAAATGAGGACTGTAGTTTGGGTTTGAACCACTAATTTTTACATGGTAAAAACCTATTGTACATAAAGCAATCTGTTCTCTGCTGGAGTAAGAGAGAGAGTTAAGTTCTGCAATCTACCAGTAGTAGGGAAAACCTGGTAAGATTGGAAGAGATGGTTAAGTATTTTCTTTCTTCCTGGGCAGTTTTTAAGTAATAAAATGTTATAAAGAAATAAAAAAAAAAAAAAAAAAACTAAAGGGCTCAGTATAATTTGAAGTGAGCAAAGAAAGCTAACAGGAATTGCAAATCAGGTGCACATAAAGGCTAAGTAGAAAGCATGACTGAAAAGGGTAAGGTGTAAGGCAATAGAGAATGGTGGAGCTTGTGGCAAAGGTAACATTTTTTTCCCTGTCTAAAGGAAATCACATTGATATTTAAATAAAAATATAATAGCCAAATAAACATACCTGAATTTGGCCTTCTCACAGTTTTGCAACCCTTGACTTATGGCTCTGGCTAAGGCTCCCAGTTTATGACTCTTGGTTTACTAGTCTGAAGACCCTTGCTAAGTTGGTCAAATCACTTTTAAAAATGCCAGCAAGGTTTTGATTTCAAGTTGATGTAAAAAATAATTTATAAGTAAGATTGTACTTTAGTTTTAAAATAAATGTTAATTATAATGCATTATAATATAATGCATTAACAGGAGCAAGAATCAGTGGGAAAACTACCAATATCTATTGAGGCAGTTTGAATTTGGTGAATCCCCAAAAGTAAAGATCATGTTTTTGAACTAATCCATTCCTGTGGGTGGTTGGGGCCCTCTGATCATATTAAATTCAGTTGAGAGTCCTTTGATTAGATTATTTAATAAGATTGATTTAGGGTTTTTGATTGGACTACAAAAGTGATTTGTGGCTCAGGTTGATTCTCTGCCCTTTTGCTGGGTCTGTTAAAAATGGAAACAGAGAGAGAGACACACCCGGATAAAGGATGCTGCCATATTTGATCCTGCACTGTGAGAGAAAAGACTTCAGTTTTGCATGCAGCTGATCTGCAAGGAGCAAAGTCTCCCTAGAGGTTCAAAGAGCTGAGGCCAAGGGAGAGATGAGCCATATGCCTGATAGCTTGCAGCTAAACTCAGGAAGAAAGAGGAGCAGCCGAGACTGATAAAAGAGGCCGAGGCCCAGAAAGAGGCAAGCCCTATACCTGGTTGCTTACAGCTGAGCTCTGTGAGCTGAGCTCCAAGAGATGGTGAGCCTGGAGGGGAAGGCAGAGACCTCGGCAGAGATTGGTGGCCATCTTGATTTGTGACGTGGCCAGACAACAGGATGAATAGTAGCTGATTTTGGTGAGAAAGCACTTCTTTCTGATGGTGTCTTGATTTGGATATTTCACGGCCTCGGAACTGTAAGCTTTTACTCCAAATAAATCCCCTTTATAAAAGTCAACCCATTTCTGGTACTTTGCATTGGTAGCCCTTTGGCAAACTAAAATGTGTGCTATATTGTCTGATGGAAAATAGTGTTCAAAATTTTCACTTTTTAGTAGAAGGACGTTTAATAGTATTCATACTGTATGTTTTAAAAAATAAATAAACATTTCTGATATTGAAAGAAGTGAAAATATCAGTTAAATCTGTTGTGCTTGGGCTTGATGGAACATAACACTTTATTCTTTTTTCTGAGTGATGTAGCACAGTACTGTGACTTTCTGGAGGAATATCTAAATTGCAGGGGCAGTAATGAAATTAAAATTCATATGTATACTTAATATAAAAATTCAAGTTCTACCACAGCAAATGAGAATATACAGTTAATCTGCTGAGCTTTTATTCTATGCCACACTCATGAAAACTTGCTTGCTGTCTTGAGCAGACAGCTATTTCTTCCATTACTGCATTGAAATACACTTGTGTGCACTTTTCTACTTTAAAAATGTTCTTGAAAAGCTATGCTTTTCAGGAAAGGGTTACAGGCTACTCAAAGTACCTCTGGCATTCCCAATGTCCTAACTACTTGTGGGTGCGCTTCTTGGTTTCTGGAAATGGACTATTATAGGGACCTCCTGTTTATACAAAAGAGCCAAACAAGTGGATTTTTCTTCTTATTATGATATTCTGGCCTCCCAAGAGTTGGCATATGTATCCCATACCAGTGATTCAGAGTACAATAAAATGTACCTAATGGGACCAAACTAAATTAAATCTCTCTTTGATGATTTACAAGGCAGCATGAGATTACTTTTGAGAAAATAAATTTTTATTATATAGGAATGGAGATGGTAGCGTATGTGTAAAAAATTAGACTAAATATTGTCTTAGATCTGTCTTTTTTATTTCTGATTTCAGTTTTCTTGTCATTTGGCTCTAAATCGAAGGTTTGGACTCTAATTAGAGGGTCATTCCTGAATGACAATCAACAAAGAAAACTAAAAAGAATCTCATCTATGAATTTGATGAGTCATTTAATTCCCCTGTGAGATGGTTTTAGAATCTATAAAATATAGATAGTGTGTGGATATCAAATGAAATATAAGGAGATGTAAGAAAGTTCTGATAATTTAAAAACACTACAAAAGGCAGCAGAGAACTCTTTAGGGCAGATAGCATTCTATACCCATGCAGTCAGAGTCCACCTTCTTTCTATCCTTAAAATTGTGCCAGTCTGTGCTTGCATGTGGGTTGCAGGGCTATGAGAACAACCTTGCTTGGCATGAGCTCAACCTTCAGGGCAGGTGCTGTAACTTCCAGGAAACCAGGAGTTGGACATCTGTGTTTATAGCATCTATGCAAACCCTGGCTTACTGTCCACTGACTAGAGTAACCACTCGTTTCCAAACAAACTCAATTCCACACTACCTGGGTTTCCTAAGAAGGCTTCTAGGGTAGTAGCAGAAGTGAAGATACTTTTAGAACTAAGATAGAGCCCTTTGATAAATTTCTTCTGGTCATATAAGGAAACACAGGTACAAGAAATTTGCCCTCCTTCCTCCTCCTTCCCTTAGATGCTCAGTGAAAAATCCACTTACTTGGTATGGTGGTTTGAAACTGTATGGACCTCAGAAAATCATGTTCTTCAAGCTATCCATTCCTGGATGTAAACCTATTGTAAGTAGGACCTTTTGAATAGGTTACTTCAGTTAAGGCACAGCCCAGGATGGGTCTTAATCCTCTTACTGGAGTCCTTTATAAATGGAATAAAGAGAGAGAAAGAGAGAGAGAGAGAGAGAGAGAGAGAGAGAAGCATTTCTAATCCTCCAGACCTGCTAGGTTTCCTTGTTTTATGTGCTCCTAGAAGCTAATACTCTCCTTCTTAGCACTTGTTGTCATTTGTAATTAATTATTTGTCTGGCCATTTAATTTGATCCATTTTCCTCTGAGACTGTAATTCCATGAAGCCGAGGGAAGTCCTCACCTGCCTCAACTTCATAGCCCAGATCCCTTAAGGAAAATGTTGCTGGGCAAAATCCAACTGGGCTACCTGTTAAGAAGTGTGTCATGTATTGGGTCCAAGATTTTGCTCTGTCAACATAAGCCAGCCTTCCTCTCAACTTTTTCTTTCTCGGTTCTTTCTCTTAATTTTTCATTCCTACTTGTATTCTCTCACCTGATACATCTACCTCAGTTTGTGAACACTGTTCATAGACTTCATTTGTTTGAAAAATGTCTCCCTCTCCCCTCACCATATATCCTCTGAGAACTTGTGAGATGTTCAGGTGGGATTGAGAATGTGGGGAGAGGGGATAATGAGCTATCAGGAGGACAATTAGTGTGATTGAAAGCAAGACTGCTGTCCTCAAGGAGAGTCCCTTGAGATGGTGTCCTTCAGTGGACTGGGGTAGGACCAGACACAGGTGTTACTCTGCAGGGGTTCCTCATATGAACCTCACAGGTAAATTGATTTGAGTGCCTATTTCTCAATTTTCCCAGAGATGGTATATAAATAACACCATTCGAGTAGCTTAAGAGAGAAGTTAATTTCTCACGTACAATGGATATGCCAAGGCAATGGGGCTTACCCTTCTTCAGAATCCCAAGCATAAGGGCTCAGTGAGCAGAGCATCCAGAGGCAATTAGGAAGATGCTTGATCTGGGCTAGGGAGCAGCTGGAGGACCAGGGCACTGATGGAGACATTCAGCCTCTGGGTTTCCCACACTGAATAAGTGGCCCATCTCTTGGTTCACCTTCTAGTCCAGTTGGGTAGTAGCCACTCACAAATGACTTCTTGCCATAAAGTACAGTCAAGAAGGAAAAAAAAAGATAAGGGGAAGTAGATTTAGCTCAATCAGTTGGGCACCCGCCTACCACATGGAAAGTCCTGGGTTCAGGTCCTAGTGCCTCCTAAAGAAGACTAGCAGACGCTGCACCCGTCACAACGAGCAGATGCCACACCGCTGCCATGAGCAGATGCCACAAGCCAGCAGACACCGCAGCCTGCAGGGAGCGGATGTGGCTCAGGCCCTTGGGCACTCCCCTCCCATGTGGGAGGTCCCGAGTTCGGTTTTCAATGCCTCCTGGAGAAAGCAAGCAAACAATGAACAGACAAATGAGAGGACCACCTGGGGGAGAGGAGGGATACATAAAAAAAAAGTAAGTAAATAAATCTTAAAAAATAAATAAATAAATAAGGCTTCTTAATTAATATTGGACATCAATTTCCCTTTATCCTTGGTGGTAAAGTGAGAGGGAGCTGGCTGTCTGCCCAGAAGAGGAAAAAATCCTACAGTTCCCCATCAAAGAAGAGGGCATAGAAAAAGTATTCAGCAAATCCCAAGCTTACAACACACCTGAGCTGTTCAGGAATCCAGGAGGCACCGTAGGTGGAAATCTGGCAAGAGGCAGGGGCACAGCTGACTCTGGCCCACAGGCTTCTGAAGACCACCTACCACCATCTGGTGTTCCACATAAGACTCTCTCGACCACGCTTTCCCGTGGGTGGCGACACCACCATTAATTCTCTCTGACTGTGTGCCCACCCAGCCTGCTCACAAGCAAGAGAACTCCTCTAGGGAGAAGCTCTCACTGAGGCCATGTGGGAGGAGGAGGAAGAGCATCAGGGAACATGGGCATGAGGGACTGCAAGGCAACACATTCGGGGGGAAAACAATCCAGACTTTATTCCCAAGGTGCGGAATCAGCAATGGACCTGGATTCCTGAACAGCTCAGGTGTGTTGCAACCTCATCTAGGCCAGTCCCTTGACTGATGTGACCTTAGACACCATCCACTTCAATACTACAATCTCTCAAAGAGGAAAATTATGACCCTGTACACCTGATTAAGACCATAGAACCAGACAAGATCAAAATCTGAGTTGGAAATCTTGACTAGAGTTCAAACATACCTGGCTCAATCAGCTGAACATAAAGAAGTACAAATTCCTGGATTCTATTCTAGAATTACTTAATCAGAAACTCCAAATCTGGGACCAAAGAGTCCTCATTTCTCAACATCTCCTAGGTGACTAGTTAGATATAAAAAGCACCCTCTAATCTCAGTTGTTATTTGTGCTCTTAGAATATGAATAAGGAAGGTAACCAAGGTCCCTGACATCTAGAAGCTTATATATTAGCTGAGACAATTAGGCATATGCAACAGAAAAACTGGGTAACAACACAGAACAATATATAATGATTGGGCCAAATAGGAATGTGGGAGCAGCCATAAATGTAAGGATAGTAGCAAGAGAAAGGGTGGTGTTTGTCACCTCTCAAGCTTGGGAAATGTTACAAGGTCTGGTCTCTCATTCATTTATATTAAAATAGGTGGAGTGGGGAGGGCTGGGTAATTTCTAAATGTCTCCTGAATCCCTGTGACTTTTCCATTCCCAGTATCACTGCTGCCATCTTTGATCTGACATTTAAAAACCCTTGCTTTGGCTTTCCCAACAACCTCCCAATCAGTCCTTTCTCTGAGGATACCTTCCTTCAGGTTGTCCTTCATATTGTTGCTAAAGAAACCTTTCACAGTTACAAACACATTATGTTGCCTGTCTGCCTAAAACACTTCCACTGCCCCCTACCCATTTATAAAATAAAGGCCAAGGGTTTTATAAATGTTTCATAATCCCTCTTACTCTCACTTCATTCTCAGTGTTGTCCTTTACATAACCTGTGCTCCATGCAAAAAGAAATAATTGCCATCCCCAAAGATATCTCTTGTGTTCACACATGCTTTATCCTTCATCTGAAATGCCCTCACCACCACCTCTATCCTCTCTTCCCAACTTCTACTTAACAAACAGATGCACATCCTTCAAATACTCTCCTACCATTACATATTACCCCACCAGAGATTATTTTATTTTAAAAGGAACAAAAGCCAAAAATAACAGAAATTTAACAATGGAATTCCAGGTATCAGCCAGTTATGAAGAGGATATGGGTGAGCCTTCAAGACACTGAAATCACAACTTGCAGATAGTCACCTCTTTGCCAATTGGTAAAGTCAACATCAAATGGAGAAAGATGTGAGTGCCAGGAAAAGAAACAGATTCAGATACATTTTTGTTTGAAACAAGGGCAAACACCTTCTGATAGGCTTGTTGAAGTTGTTGGCCCTGGTATCCAAATCCAGAATAAAATTTTTGAATCATTTATGGAAATAGGTAAGCTGGGAAGCAACAATTCCTATTTGTAAATCATTTTGCTGTAACCTTCTCCTCCAATAGTGTTAAATTGCAAAATGCAACTGATGCTATTTTAGCTACAAGCAGAAGAAAATAAATCCTTGTGGCAACATGCATCTGTCAAGAGATTTGACGTTCTCCAAAATACTCCTTGGTATTAAACAAGCCATCGTTCACTCCTAAAGGGGATTCTCATTGATATGTATGAGCTAAGCACTCTATTACTGATGCTTAAGTGCAAATTGATAAGTTTAAGAAAAATGCAAAATTAAGGGACCTGTGTATTAAAAGACCTAAAGTGGTAATTATGCATACAGTGTGGATAATTTAAATATAGTGACATCACAGCATGCTTTAATAAATATAGGTATTACTTTCAAAAAGCCTGCACATCGAGTTTCAATATGTGAGGTTGCTCTAGAAAGCATTCCATGACTGTGAAAAATGTTTCCATGGGAGTGTGCAATTGAACCAGTATTAGATTGGAAGTTAAATAGCAGAGCTGTCCAATAGAACTTTTGTAATAGTAGAAATGTTCTAGATCTGCACTGTCCAGTACAGTGGCCATTACTTACATGTGAATATTGAACACTTAAAATGTGGCTAGAAGGATGAAGGGACAGAATTTTAAATTTTATTTAATTTTAATTACAGATTACATTTAAATTGTCCATGTGTCTGTCTAGTGGTTACAGTACTGAAGACTAGATTTTAGACTTGGCTTTTACACAAATTCACTTGTAACCTTGGAAAAGTTCCCTAACCTTTCTGAAAGTCCTCAGTTTTCTCATGCAAGAAATACAGTTTTCACAAAATGATATCTCACATTTTGTGGATTTACAATTCTTCCTGCCAGTCCCCCCTCACCACCTCCCCTTCCATACCTATGAAACATGAAAGAAATGAAAATCAATGAGGATCATCCTATCAGGACCAAGAAATCAATTAAACAATCACAAATTCCTTTCCAGCCCCCGGCCCAAGTCAAAGGAACATTATGGAATTAGTCCAAGGAAATTATTTTCCCAAGTGTTGGGTTAGATAATCCAAGTCTGGTTCACTGGTATTATGTTAGCTATTACGCTAATTGCTATTTTTTATTTTCGTCAATATTGTGTAGAGATGAGGGAGTTTTTATCTTGGGATTTGAAAATTTAGTAGAGAATCCTGATGTTTTGTTCTTAAGACCTTTCTGGAGGCCTGTGCTAAGCGCATGTTGATAATTAGTAGGGATAGCCTGTAAACCAGCCAACAAGATAGCAGGAATGCAATCCTATCTGGTTGAACCCTCCAGGGGCTTCCCTCACAAAGGAGAAAGCAGGCCTGCGGTAATGGGACACAGATGAGCATGTGGAGATGGTTGAGGAAAAGGTAAGGGAAAGAATGAAGAATCAAGACCATGCTATGGGTTCAAGCAACATTGCACAGCACAGCCACTCTGGGATTCCTCAAAGAAAGTCAGAAATGAAAGGCAAAGTACCAGAGACGCACCACTACCCAGTAATTCCATTTAAGAAATTACCATTAAGAAATAAACTCAAAATCGTATTAAAATAGGCACAAAAAAATTGCAGATACACAAGCATTGTTACAATAATGACGTCCTGGAAATTACAATAGGGAAGTGGTTAGTGGTTAATCTATAGGGAGGATGCTTTGCAACCAAATCACATTTATATTCCATGCTGAAAAGTTAGTGTAAAACACGAAAAAAAAAATGCTGAAAAATATGATCCCCAGCCTCCAGTTTCTCTCTCTCTCTCATATACACACAAAGCCTAGAGGACTCGGTACCAAAATGTTAATAGCAGGTCTATCTGGGTGGTAAGATTATGGATGACATAATACTCTTTAGTGATTTTCTAGTTTTTCCAAAGTCACCATGTGTTTATTTTACAATTAAAAAAAAAATTTTTTTAGTTCTATTTAAAATAAAAATTTTTAAGAATTTGAATATTCCAGTTCAATAATAGAATAGTAAGAAGTTAGCTTGGTAGAGTCACCATATTTATGTACAATGCACTGCAAAATTCATTAGTTATGCGCAATAACATGTCTTAGAGAATCCAAAGAGGGTCAATAGGCCTCCTGTAAAACCCTATTTAGGCACGGCGCGGGGTGGGGGGAGGAAATCGAGCATATTCGATGCTGGATGGCCAAAGTATCCATCAACATCTATTGCCTTTGGTTTTATGTAAATAGTAAATGCAATTTTTAAATGGCTACGATCCATCACTACTTATTTGCCTTTAGTAAAAGCAATGGCTAACACAATGATTGCTTTACAGCACTGGAGTGTTCAAAACATTACCTCAGGCCATATCACTGAAGGCCCCCAACCACCCCGACACTACAGGGAAAACCCATTTCAGTGACATTTTTATCTTGTCTATTTAAGTGAGCCAAACCCGCCTCTCCTGCTACACACAGCTCAAGATAGCTTCAAACTGGTGTTAAAAAATATATTAAGAGCACTTGCGAGCCTGCAAACTGCTTTGTAATGAAGTCATTAAACTGGATGAAGCTAATTTCTGAGGTACGTTCTAACCTACAGCCTAAGCCAGCAAGCAGAAGTCAATAAACTTTTATGGGGTTCTGTAACCAAGCCGTTCCTAGGAGATAAATTACCAAAGCCCATTACAAGGTGTGTTTGACCATCAAAATCTGAACTGACGCTTGCAGCACACACACAAAATAAAGTTACTAAATGGACATCTAAATTTTCTGCTAACTCTTTAGCTGTATGTACCATCTGAGGAGAGCCACATTTACTTATGAGTCAAGAAGCAAAAAAGAGCATCCTGCTTGGAACAAATATCATAAAGCTCAGTGATCCGAGCAAGCTTCCGAAAAGAAACACTGTGAATGTTGAGAACTGCCCAGAGCCTGACTGCAGCTGTGGTGCCACCAGGCCTTTTGTGGGGGCCGTGGGATTTTCAGCATAATGAGGGCAGAGATGTGTCCAGCCTTTAGAAGTTGGTCTCCAGAATCTGTCATCAAGCCTGGCAGGTAACAATTGCCTCCTAAATATTTTGGAAGGAATGCCCGGCGGTCATCAGAAAGAGGTACAACCTAAATGGTAAGGCGTATGTCCTTAAATGCTTAATTCAATTGCCAATTAAGACCTTTTGAAAAAATCCTTGCGATCCTCACAAAAAGGGGAAAATTGAGCTTATGGTAATGTGTTATGAGGGTTGGCTCGGCTGTTGCTCTCCAGCATCCTTGAATTTTCTCTCATGCTCTCAGAATATGATAATATCCCAACCTCTGGCCTGTCCCTCAGTTTCTCTGCTTTTTTTCCATTGGTTTTCTATGAGTGAGGTGGTGTATTAGCTGCTCCTTTAAATCCCCATGCTGAAAACAATACAAAACAAAACAAAGAACCAAGCAAAGAGGTGGGGTCACCTCAAACAGCAGAAGCAAACAGATGCAGCCTCTTACCGGGAATCAGAGGACTGAGCAAGATCTTACTATGTCAGTCTATCCATTCCAGAACCTGCAGGCAAAGACAGCCCCAGATACTGGTAAATGAGATATATTTGATGGCTAAAGATTGCCTCCATGAGCAAGTTCTGCACAATTTACACTGACGTGCTGAGCCTTCACCATCTTCCCTCATCAGATGAACAGAAGAATATCAATCTTTCAGGCCGTTGTTTACTATAATTATTATTATCCATTACTATACTATTGGAAAATAGTAGAGTATGATGGTTTAGGAGAACAAGTTCTAGGCTGGGCCAGGGGTTGAAATACTGGCTCTGCCATGCAATTGGAAGATGTATTTAAATATTGTGTTTAAAATTGGAAGTCTCCAGAAGAATGTGGGATAATAATGGTGTACTACCTGTATTTACCTCATGGGGTTTCTGTGAAGGCTAAAAGAGATAAAGCTGAAGAATACTCAACATAGTGCCTGAAATAGAGTGACGGCTTTAAACTTGACAACTGTCATTATTCTTATTGGCCATGTATTGCTATTGTGGTTCAACACCATAAAAACATGTCTTTTAATTTCTGAGGCATTTGCACAGTCATGATCTTGTCTAATGTTTGCATCAGCTCTGTGATTTAGACAGAGGGTGTATTAATAAAGAGAAAGAAATGAATCCTTTGTCCGTTGTTACCTAGTAACTTAGTTGAGGAATCAGGAAGTGAAGGCTGAGACCCAGCTGTTAAACATCACAACTGAATCCCACTTTTCTTCCACACGATACAAAAAAGAACTGAGTTTATACGTCTTGATTGAGACAACATTGTAACAAAAGAGATTTCTGGGTTTCAGTATGTCCCAGGAACATCCTGGCAGACCCACAGGGAATCTACAGAGTGGACTGAGCCTTCTGGCAAAGCAGCAGAGCTGGGCACTTAGTGCAGCCAGTGCCAATCATTTAATGTAATTTCCTCTCTCTCGTCTCTCTTTCTCTCTCTCTCTGTCTCTTTCTCTCACTCTCTCTCTCTTTCTGTCTCTCTCTGTCTCTGTCTCTCTCTCTCCCTGGACCTCTGCTTGCATCTTCTCACAGCTCTGACATTCAGTAAGCAGAAGATTAAATGGGGTCAATGTTGGAGGAGGATATCTGGGTTGGGAAACGTCCCCAAATAGACCAGTCCAATGTGCCTAATGCCATTCATCACCGCTACAATGAATCTAGCCACCGCTTGACTCAAAACTCAGGAGCCAGGGCTCTGGCCCAGCTGGGCAATGTCTAGTTAGGACCTGAGCCAAGCACACCTAGAACTCCTGGAGAACACCTCAAAGCAACATGGAAACTAGGACAAGGGATCCGATGCCCAGAATCCTACCTGGTTCTATCCCTGATGCAGACAATACTGCTGATTAGATAGTAGTCGAAGCCTATCTCTTCCTTAAATGGATGTCTCCTACTCTGTAGGAGAAGATGTCATCATAATGATGCCAACACTTACAATAGGTATACAATCTATCTCTGCAAAGATAGGAGGCTAGAACTAAGGCCTTCCTGCCAAAGTCCCTCCAGCCATGCCAAGCTCAGCCTGCAAACCCTTTACCCAGTTGAGGAATCTGGGCTCCATCAGCAACTGCTTTGATGGCCCCTCTAGTGTCTTACCACCCACAGCTGTGGCTTTACTGTATGCCCACGACATCTCAATAAAGCTGTTTTTTTGTTTGCTTGTTTTTTTAAAGGAGGCACTGGGAATTGAACCCGAGACCTCATACATAGAAAACAGGAGCTCAACAACTGAGCTATACCCACTCCCCACATAGCTGTGGCTAATGTGGGAAACTGACTCCCTGCCCTTCAGGTCATGGCTTGGAAGCCTGTGAAAATGCCACTTAAAGGTGCTTCCTTAAGAGAAGTCCTGAAACAGGAAGAATGACATGCGAAAGCATTTCAGATCTTCTCTTGAAAGTGGATGTTGTGTGGATACAGGGAGAGGGTTTGTTTCTCATAGATGATTCGGTGGCATCTCCCCTTCCTTGATCAGTCCTGCCTCAACTCCTCCAGTGCAAATGCTACTGTCTCACTCTCATCTCTAAACTCTCCCCTGGTATTTACAGTCCACAACATCCAATAAAGCCCTCAACTGCATCTCTCTCATGCTGTTGACTGTCCAGGGACCCTGCCATCTACTTTTCTTTAGGACAGGGCACTGCAGACATGTGTTGAGCAAATCAAGTTGACTTTTCAGCACCTGAATTTGTTTTTATCTAGGAACAGCTACAAGCTTTGGAATATAACCTGAAGATTCTCCTTGGAAGATGTTTAAAAGCAAGTTTTGTATACTTTAGTCTGAGAAGGATGGGCTGTCATTCTGCCTGAGGTAGGAAAAGCTCACATACAGAGGTATAATTCTTTAAAACAAGAGAAAGTTATTCTTTTAGCTAGTCCATGAAGCATCTTACTGTACTTCCATCTGCTAGAAACATATTGTAAAACATTAGATTGGTGGAACAAAAAACCGTTGGAATATACATTCATGTAAACATACATATCCATTATGGCTATGGTGTGCATGATGTACCCTTAGCTTGTGCAGTGCACAACCTCCACAACTGTATACAGTGATGCTGAATTGAACCATGGATAAGATTACTGCCTCTTAGGGGTGCTGGTCTTGTCTTCTGGGTGCAAATAAAATTTTGAATGCAAGTTGCAGTATAACCAACTGCACTCATGATTATCATAGTGTGAACTTCACTATGGGCATCTCTGTATTCACAAACACCAACTTCTGACCTCCCTGCTCAATTATCACTTACTCCTGACAACCAATCAAAGGTAAAGTTGTTACTTACACCCATGGGAGAAACTGTTCAAGAAGACAGATCCATTTAATGGTTCATTTAGGAACAAGCTGCATAGCGCACTCTAACTCACTGTCCAGAAGCTGGCTGGCTGCACAAGGACAAGCATGTGCTTTGGGCCAGACTCTCTCCTCTGTTCACACCAACAGCAAGGATGGATGAATCACGCCTTCAGTAGGAACTCCTCCTGGGAGATCTAGTTTGGCTTCTCCTCCCTCACTGCATTCAACATGGTGACTACACCCAAGCCAAAGAATGTGATGAAAAAGGTCTTTTCTGCCTGCCCTTTGCCATAGAAGAAAGATGATCATTAACATTCGCAGAGTTCTTTTTATTTTAAAAAGTCCTTTCACATGTATCATCCAGAATTTGCTCCCCATAGCGACGCTATGAGATAGATCTCATTATTATTCTCACTTTAAAGACAAGTTAAATGACTTGCTGAGAATAACATGGTTGATACAGCATGGCTTTAGGTCTAAAAATTAGGAAGTTTGACTCCAATTTATTCTACATTATATATTTATATGTTGTGTGTCTGTATTCAATTACCACCTATCTTGGAATTAAAGAAGTAGAAAGTGTAGGTAAGAAGGAAAGGGAGAAATAAAGAGTTACAAGACAAGGCTGCAATTAAGAGTAAAATGTCCTTTTCCCAGTTTATCTGATTCCTCACTACTTTCCAGAGCAAATGGGCTGTCTTTAAACATGATATATCAATTTTAACTAAAGTGGAAATATTGGGACATACCCATAGGTAGGGTTAAACTTAAGCCATCGTTGGCACAAAGGAAAGCCTTGACTGAATGTGGAACTGAGGCCTCCTCGAACAAAACTTGGCATTCAAGACAGAACAACTTCTGCTAAGAGCCCAGGACAGACCGACCAGTGATGTTATTAATTCAGGGGTCTGCTTCATGAAATATTTCATGTTACACAAGTTGTGCAATACACTTCCACCCACCACTTTGCAGGAACCTATTCAGTCTGGCTTCAGCAAAATTTTGAAATTTCTGCTTCACACATTTATAACATGCTGAACTACCCCATGTGGACTTGCTTTTCTGAGGACATCAGTGATTCTGCTTTACTGAAGTTGTTCAAATAAGAAGCTGGAGGACGACTTTCTAGAGATGGTGGAAGCGAGTCACTTCCCAGGGTGGGAGTTGAATGTATGCTTGAATGGGTAGTCAGTTTCAGTCCAGAAAGAGGGGCTTTTCCTAGATGGGGTGACAAATGTATCAGCAACAAAGTTCCAAGAAGGTTCTAGATGTACTCTGGATGTTTTGGGGAAATAAAGGCTATGTCTTGTCATGTTCTCTTAGTTTCTAATGATTTTATATTTGAATGTGCAACGTTGTCTTAACTTCCAGGGAAGTGTAAGCAGCCTAGAGGAGCCAGTACAACATCCATCAGCAATTGGACTTTGGTGCAAGATTTAAAATACTAAGTGTGTGAGGGAGTGCTGGCTAGATAGCGCCCACACATAAATTCTTGAGAAGAATTTCCCCTGACAGAGAGGATAAATGCTGAATTCCCACTGTATGGCTGAGGGCAGCAACAATAGGCTGTGTCTTTTAATGGGTTTCTGAAAACACTGTATTTCATCCCTTGGCAAAGGAAGCCCGTTAATAAAGGAACAGTGGCTGGTAACCAGCTACAGATAGTGGATTTAGGTGGGTTCGCTGTGATTAGAAATCCTGCTGCACTTGTTACATCCCCTATCCACACTGAAACAGCTTGACTTAATAAAGTAATATGACTGCTGACACAAATGTATTAAGGAGTGGGCATACAGAGGTATACAAAGCGCTTGGGAACATTCCACCTGTTTGGGAGAAAAGAAGTGGATAGATGCAATCTTCAGTGGAGTATTTTATGAGTGAAACCCACTATCAGCATTTCCTGGGACAATGGCAAATGTCTCCTCCGCTAATGCCAGAGGAGATCATGCAGATCATAAATGGAAATATGACTTGTGGAACTATGTGTTTGTGTATGTGTGAAGGCATGTATAACTATACACATACCTTAGCCAAGCAAATCCACCCTTTTCTGGAACAATGGTAGACCTCTTAGATATTGCCAATGTAGCAGTCTTTAAAATGCATATGTTTTACCTCGGGGAAATTTGGGACCTTTTATTCAGACAAGACAAAATATAAGCAAGGTGCACGGGTAGCGGACAGAAGTAGTGGATCTCAAGAAAAGGCACAAGATTTTGATGGACAAATTTGTTCTTTGTAACAAGTTAGTCATTTACCTCCAAGGGCAATTTATTGAAGACAAGGCTCAGACATCTATTTGAAAGAAATCAACACTGTAAAATATAAATATGGGACTGAGCCTAGCATTTATGCTTCAGTTAAGATCAGTCTGTGTTTTTCTTTCTGAGGGAAAGGGAAAGGAGAGGAAAGAATAGCAGGTTGTGAGAGAGGAGCCACATCCTTTATTGGATCACCATGTGGCCATGGGACAGTCACTTTCTTCGTGTTGAAAATTGGGGATAATAAAGCTTTCTGCTCTTAACCTCTGCGTTCATGAAAGAATGAAAATTGATACTTTTGGTGAAATTCTTTTGAAAGGGCAATGTAGATGTAAGATATATCTAAATATTCAGCAAATATTTCACAAAGGATTGGAAAATCAATCTTATGTTTCTATGGTCTTCTCAACCAAATTGTAACTCAGGAAAGCATGTGGGAAAGGGAAAAATTCATTTATGGAACCTTCTTAAAGTGTTAGGGCCAGTGCATGTCCCTAGACAAGCTCGGGCAACCCTGGAGTTTGGACTCCGTACGCCCATTTTGCATGGACAGAGAGTAAAAACAGTATGAAACCCACCCAACAGTGGGCAGCAGAGCAAGGGGTGGGCACCCAGCATGCAGGCTCTGTCCATGACACCTGAGATTTAGTACAATGCTGCCATTTATTCACTGTGTGATCTTTGCTAAGTTGATTTCTTCATTTGAAAAACTGAGAGATTTCCCAAAACACAGTTATTTGAATACCACCTTCATGATTTTTGCTAAATCTACAGACTACATATTCTATTATATAAATAATAGTTTTCTAAATTTAATAAGAAAACTCTGTTACTTCTAGAAATGGGATATCATCTAGGGAAATCAGTATTTTTCTAACACACGCCTAAATACACAGATACTTTTTCAATAGATTAACATACTCAGCTGAGCTGTGATAGTAAAATGTTGTTCATCTGTCTACCACTGAGGCTCCACATTTGGGGAAACACTGGGTCCCCTAAACAGCACTGGAACCCTGTGTTCCCCTGTGTGGTCAAAGGACCAGCTCTCTTGCATCTTGGCTTCTCTCTTACAGTGTCTTCTTGCACATTTTCAAATACTTTTCCTCCACTCTTTCTTATTTTCATATGGCCTTCTCAACTCTTAACTTCTAGTCATCTCCAATGCAAATTTCAGCAAGCTTTTTCTGAGAGTCAATGTGGGCAGGAGCATAAGGTAGGTGTTATTGGGGCTTCTAAAAAATGAATAAAGAATGCTCATAATATATATGAGTCAAGAGTCAAAGCAGAAGAAACAGTTTAAGAAAAAAATTACCAAGAAATATAATATCTCACATACAATGATATATTCTAACAGAGATGCAATGAGAACTGAAAGAACAGATATTCAAAGACTGTCCTTTAGAATCCAAGGGCACCATACAGGCATCTAATTTAGAACCTTCACTTCAGTGCCCAATGGTTCAAATTCAACAGGCAAGCATGTTCGATTGGTATGCAAATTACTTTAAAAAGAAATAACAGAATGCTTCTCCTGTTAATCTCAGTCTCCAGCATTCTCTATGGTCTTATCCCATGTCTCCTTCACTCATTTATATTCTCTACCCACCCATGAAGACTTGGAGCATGCATTCTCTGATGTTCTCCAATGCCCATCCCTATCCCCAAGTTTTTATACAAAAAGTAGACAAGTGAGAACCAAAGTGGCTAATTTCCTTTTCCTTGTGGCAGAGCCGGGACTAGAAGCCTACAACTCGTTATTATCAGTGGAGGCCTTTCCAATTTCAAACTACAATGATGCTTCCAGGATGTATTACTCTTATATAGCCTCCTGAAAGAGATGACAATGAATCAAATATTGAAAGAAGAGGCATTAGTTGAGAATGGTTGCAAAGACAGAGGCTGAGAAGGGGAGGGTGTGAAGTTTGAGAGATGGGGAGGGAGATATACGTTAATTAAAACTAAGCAAGTACAAATGAACAGCAGGTAGACAACCTTGCAGACTCAACACCTTGCTAGTGCCTACAAGGTAAGGAAGGCATGGGGTATGCAAGACAATAAAGAATATGGAACTAGAGTGACAATACTCTGCCTAAAGGGATTCCAATGTGAATTTAAAAATACACCAAGCAGGTACAAAATAGTATATCTTTACACACTCTGTTTCAAACTAAGAAGAAGACAGCCTGGAAAAGCAGTGTGATCAAGAGGAATTGCAGGGATTAAAAATGAATTGAGGTGTCTGAGTCACTTTTGGAGATAGGCGTGATCTTAGAGATCCTGTAGTGCAAAGTCTTTCCTTTCAAAGAGACAATGACCACAGAAAGGCTGTGTGCCTTGCTCAAGTTTACATGGCTGGACAGAAACAGAGGAAGACCAGAGACCTGGCTTCTTCATTTTCAGTTGGACAGATTTTTCCACTTCTTCTGGAGTCGGCTTGGGTTTGACATAATAAGCAATAAAGACAGCGATAAGGTGAAAATATAGTCAAAAGATGTGAAGTTTACAATCATATGCAGAAGGATTGGAGCACAAAGTGAATGGAAGAAGGAAAATGTGTTAGCAGCTCTTGCTTCTAGGCCTTACTTTAAGGTGAAGGCTTCCTTATTGTAGTTACCAACAACACTATCCCTCTTCCCTAAGAACCTGATAAATAAAATTTAAAATCGACTTTATTCTTTGCAGAAGTCGTCACCTTGCCACTCTCGCCCACCCAAACCATTATTCCTCCCGCAGACACATCACCTTGCAAGCATGAAGCCTCCTACAATGCTTCTGGTAACCTTGGGAGCTTGCGTAAGTTCTATTATAATTTCAGTGCAAAGGCAAAGTCAACCACTAGACATGCTAAAAAGCACCTACGAGATATTTTGAGCAACTACAGAACAATTTCTTTTCTATCCGCTCAAATCTGTTCACTACATCACTTTCTGATTTTTGAAATCACAAAGAGTTTCTGTTGACCAGAATTTATGGAGTTGTTTTTCAAAATACCAAATGTCAGCAAAGGGAACTATTTTGATCACTGTGTGTGGTTTGACAGCCCTTGATGGTCATCAAAGTTACTGCACCTATAAAAAGCTGGATAACCCACGAGACTGAGCCAAGAACTTTGAATTTCTAAAGAACTAAGAATTACACAGCAAAGACTCTAGCTAGGACCTCACAAATGGGTGAGGGAAGGGGGTAAGAGGGGAAACGGTGCCACTAAAGAGAAAAGAAAAAGTATAAAGAATTAGGCATTCAACCTTATGAGCAAGTATTCAAAACATCTCCTTAATACTAACCTCTCCTCAGAATTGAGAAACCCAACAAATATTTACAGAGCAGCTCCTAAGTACAAAGTTCTGTTCTAGATTTTAAAATAGTCCAAAAGTAAAGCTCTAGTCCCTTCCCTTCATGAGCACCCCAAATATTCTGGGATAGAGAGGTCTAAAGAACATAGAAATTTTAAGTATTACAATATAGGCCAAAGCAACAAGCTAAAGGTACCCAAAGGAGTTTATTCAATGAAGTATGTTTATAACCTGATGATTATGCAAACAAAATTTAACAATTTGTAAGAAATTATGTGGATTAAATCAATGTCTTTTGTTGGTTTAAAATTAATTAAAATGACTAAAACTGCAGCCATTTGTAAATTTAGCATTTTATCTATAAATTTATTAATAGAATAGGCTTTTAAAAATATGAAGTTGTCATTCTTATCAATGTCGGCGATTCTCAACCCAAAAGAGAAAAAGCCATTAGCTTTAATGAAACTTAAATGTGTCCAGGTAGTGTGGGCTTTCTCAGGTAACTAGATTGATGTAGGGACCAAATAGGTTTTGCTGCTGCCTGGACTTCTTCCTCTCTCCCTCTCTCCCTGTCTCCCTCCCTGCCTCCTTCCCTGCCTCCCTCCCTCTCTCCCTCCCTCCCTTCCTCCCTTTCTCCCTTCTTCCTTTCCTCCCTCTTTCCTTTTTTTTTTTTTTTTTCTTTTTAGCTCTCCAAGAATTCACACATAAACAATCATTAAATAACAAAGATAGAGCTAACTGGATCAGAAGACCTTGGCTAACGCCAGGGAAAAGTGCATCACCTAAAGAAAGTTAGGGGAAGCAGATGTAGCTCAAACGATAGGGTTCCCATCTACCACATAGGAGGTCCAGGGTTTAACTCCTGGGGCCTCCTGGTGAAGGCAAGCTGGCCCACGTGGTGAGCTGGCCTTCATGGAGAGCTGGAACAGCAAGATGATGCAACAAAAAGAGACACAGAGGAGAGACAATAAGAAATGCAGCAGACCAGGGAGCTGAGGTGGTGCAAGAGATTGAGTGCCTCTCTCCCACTCCAGAAGGTCCCAGGTTTGGTTCCTGGTGCTGCCTAAAGAAAAGAACACACAGAAAATGGACACAGAGAGCAGACAGCAAGCACAAAACAACAAGTAGGGGAGGAGGGGGGATAAATAAATCTTTAAAGAAAGTTAGGAATTTTGGTTGGCTTTCTTGGTAAGACAATGTTTTAGCCAGTTTATTTGGCTCAAATGGAGCCTGCTTCCATCTTCCCTGGTCTTTTTTTTTTTTTTTTGAAGTACTGGGGCTGGGGATTGAACCCGGGACCTCATAGATGGGAAGCCAGTGCTCAACCAGTGAGCCACATCGGCTCCTTTGAGTTGTTTTTTGTTTGTTTGTTTTGCTTGTTGTTTTTGTTGTTGTTGTTTCTAGGAGGTGCCAGGAACCGAACCTGGGACCTCCAATGTGGGAAGCATGTGCTCAACCACTTGAGTCACATCCACTCCCCTTCCCTGATCTTTTGTTGCAGTTTTGTGGGTTTAGTTGAGATTCATCTCTTTGCATAAATTGCCGTTTCTCAAAATGGGGGAGGTTGGGGAACTTCTGATTAAGGCATAATGATTGGAATGTCAGATCTGTTTTGAACACTTTTGGCCAACACCCTCTCTGGTATCAATTAGATCGCTATTATAACTATGATTATTTAACTAATTGCAATTGAAAGATGGAAAAAACAAAACAAAACACAAGATGCAAAATCTAGTGACCGTGTCAGGTGCATAAACAGGTTGGATGGCAAGATGTAGGTTTTAGTAACCCCTGGATCAGTGATTCTAAATATTTGCTTAATTCTCTCCATGAGTGAGAGGAGTCACTTTTGATAAGATATTAAAAGGTGATAGCATAGAAATGAAAAAAAAAAAACAAAAAAAACTAGCAAATAAAAACATAAAAGTATTTTTTAAAAAGACTATCACATATACCATTTATTAAGTTTCATGACTAACATCAAGGTTTCAGAATTGTCAGGCTGTCAATAATAAGACTCAGAGGCCATCTATTTGACTTTAAATCTCAGCTGGCCCATACTTTGAGATCCACTGTAGAGTCAACATTTCCCCTTGAAGCGCTTGTCTTGCGTGGTTGGGGGAGCTTCATACCATACCCAGCATTAGAATTAAGAGTGCACTTTAGACATAATGGAATGCACTCTTGAAATTATACAGCTAAGGAAACTGAGGCTCAGAAAGGCTGGAACTTGGCCTAAGGTTACAGATCATGGTTAGTGCCAGAACAAGTTTTTGAAGCCCAGCCTACTGAGTGCCACAGAGAGAAGGAGCAGGCTGTCTCTGCATCTTTTCTTTGGTCCTCAGCTGCTACCTTGTTTCTTACCTGCTAGTTATCCCCATGGAATTGCATTTACTGAAGTCTCCATTGGTTTCCATACGGTCAAATCCAGGGGAAACTTTCCAGGTCTGTTCTCTAAAGTTTCCCACCTTGCTGAAACACTGCTCCGTTGAATATATGGTTCCTTTGAAGTTTTCTCCAAGCCCTCTGACCTCTCTTTCTCATTTTCTGTCACTGGCCTCAAAAGTGTTGGTGTTCACTAGAACTCCATCTTCTAGTTTATCGTTAGGCATACTTGCTGGACAATCTCAGCAGCCTTCCACTATGAGTAATGTGCTGATGATTCTCAAAGAGACATGGTCAGGCCAAAGTATCCTCCTGCCCTCCTTCCAGCTGACTCCTGGCATCTTCCCATGGATCCCCTACAACTCATACATGTCACAAACTCCTCACAATACACACACATTCACCTCCTTTCTCTTTTTCTCTATCTAACCACCCATCTATCTATCTATATATGTTTATATATGTGTGTGTATGTACACACACAGGCATGATAGAAATGACAGAGTTGTTTAAAAGAAAATTTCTTACCTCAAGTTAAAGATATAGAGTGAGGGAAAGAAACAAGGAAGTTAAACGACTCATCTCATATACAGCAGAGAAGGGGGTGGGATTTTGCCTCAATTTCCTTTCTTTTTTTAAATGAGGATTATAATGGTGCCCTGTTAAGAGGTTGGTGGTGAGGGTGAAATGAAATTACCTGTAAATGGTATGTGCCGAATAAAATGGTGACAATAATTACACTGTTAACTCCTGGATAAGCAGCATCCTAAGGCATTTGTCTCAAGGCCCAGACATTTCCTTTGCATTATACTATGGAGGAGGGAGTTTGAATGGGAGGTCAGGCGGCCTGAAATCTGGTCTTGGATCAGTCATTAATCAGTTCTGTGAACTTGAAAAAGCTGTGCAAAGAGGGGTTGGTCTCAACACTCTTCTTTCAAGTTCTGTGAAACTCTACCAACGTGGCCCGAAGAAGGCTGGAAGGAAGAAGGAGAATAGTGGCTGCCACACATGCACTCTGACACATTCTCTCTGTCTTTAGGTTTTCCTTGACTACCAGTTTACTCTGGGTCAGAAATGAAACCCAAGCCACTCACTGCCTAGTAAGCCTGCTGATGATGGGAGGAGAGAAAGATGCTGGGGCGCCTTTCTGTCTAAAGCCCTGAACAGTACAATCACAATGTTCCAAGTGGTAAATTATACAGATTTCCACTTTTATCAAACAACCCCCATTCAACTCTAGTATTTCTTCATCAGTATCCATGCTAGTGCAATCCAAAGTGAGGACATTTTACTTACTAAACTACTCAAAAATTATTTAAAGAAAAAAACTCGTTGGGTCTAGTGTAGTTTTCAGCCATCTCTCCCCTCATTCTGGGGGCCACGGACTCTATATTCTAGAGGTGTATTCACCACCACCCTAAGTGTGAAGAGAGCTAGCCAGTTACAACCAACTTCAGTGCAAGGTAAGTCGCCTGCCCTGGGGTAAGCACTCTTCCTGTAACATGATGTGATAAGAGATTCTCCAGGGAAACTGCACAGTGGCTGGAATCTGGTGGGCACTGACTAGGCCAAGTGATTTTTTGTTTGTTTGTTTCTAATAAATACTATCAAATTGGACAGTAATGGAATAAAACAATTTTTAAAGCAAATCTCAATAAATAAGACTCCTGTAGATAAAGCACGAAGAGTGAGAAATTAATCAGGGGTCAAAACTCCCAAGCTTCTCCTATCCAACAAACAACAGATCTTAATTTCCTCAGGCAGGAGATGGAGGATCACATCTGAAATGACAAGAAGAATTTGTGGGCTGTTTCCCAAGCAGACGGAGAGAGGCCACACTTCAGAATAAGTCTAAAATTCCATCCATCTTGACAAGAGCTTGCTAAGTGACTGAAGGAAGAACCTCTGCTCAGTAGGCTGGGCATAAAAGAGACCATGACAGGAAGAGGTCAGAAATTCCTTTAATAATAAAGGCAGACAGAGGCATCAAATAGTCCCCACCTCCAAAGGATAAAGAGGTTACAGGAAACTTCCCAATTTGAAGTTCAGAATCTGGCAAAATCAGCCAGAAAAAATAAATTTAAAAATTACATGAATGATAATTTTAAAGGACTCTGATAATTCCAGTAACATGCAGATGGCTTCAGTACTAAATTCTAGATTTCAATAACCTGCAGTGTACGACGACTTGCGATATTTATATTGGGTTTCTGGTATCCAACCAATATAAAAATCAATTTAGTTCCTCTAATTTTATTTTCCTCCAGACTTTAGGCATTATTGAATCTCAGATATCCCCCTAAATAATCTAAGTTACACAAGCCTATGGGTGAATGTTTTGTGCATACCAAAGAAAATTCATTTAGAAGGGATCTGAAAGCTGGACATAAACAACTCAGGAAGGATAGTACAGTGAATTCTAAAAAGGAAGAAAAGGATGGATTGGGCTTAAGGAGGCAGAGGGTTCTGATTAGAAGTGAAAGGGAGAAAAAAGAAAAGACCTAGAGCGCTATCTGCCTAGGCACATAAGGGAAGGCTCTCTGGGATGATGAATGACAGAGAAGTTAAGGCTTGCAGGACCAGAGGAGTCAAATAATTGAGCCTCCTCATTAACAAGTGAGAAAACTGAGACCCATATATATATTGGCCAAAGTTACATTGCAAACATCATTGCTCTTCGCCCTTGAAAATGAGGAGTCCCCTAGCTCCCAAATGAATGCTCTAGTCCATTTCACACACCTCCAGGTGTCAGCATCTGTACCTCATTCTCACCCTCATATTGTGAACTATCTGAAGCTTTTAACCGAGTTTTCAAACAGCATCAAGGTTCTCCCTCCTTGCCTTGAAATGAGTCACTCTTTCTTGGTTCTCCTTCTAACTCTAACCACTTCTTTTCCTGTATTCCCTTCTCCTCCTAAACCTGCCCCTTAAATAGGCATGCTTTCTAGGCTTCTAACCTGGATCTTCTCTTTTTGCTTGATACATTTACCTCAGGAAGATATGATCTATAAGCTAAGAAGTTTAAAAATCTGTATTTCTTGCCCAGAAAGAGCAACTAGATTTCCCTTCACATTCGAACTCTAGGCAATAGAAGTATATATCTAGATTATTATGCTATCTGACCTATCTAATTCTTTTGCAGCCAAATGTATTTCCCTGGCGTTGACACCCGCACACACACCAGATTCCCATACCCATAGACAAGTGCCATCCACTCTATTTTCTCTTTTCCTCAGTCATGTACCAAGCCCATAACCATCACTAGAGTAGTATTCACACTTCTGCTTTGTAAGAATCACTTAAAGTCTCCCATTAAATTAAAGATTTCTGATTTCCAACCTCATCACTTCCAGAGAGTCTGATGATTCGGTAGAGCCGGGGAGGTGCCTAGAGTCTGTAATTTAATATGCACCTTCAATTTGCCTTGCTGTTTGGACGGATTTACAGACCTGACTAGGGGATATGTATTTTAAGCTATCACAAAGAGTGTGCAGAAGTTCTCTCTCATAGTTTCTTTGTCTCTCGTTGTAATAATCCCTTATAGAATGTAGAGCAAACTAAGTGACCTTCTCTCAAAGAGATCTGGTCTCATCAAAAGATCTGACACATCCAGTATAAGATTTCCCATTTGGAATGTGTGATCCTATGGAGAGTTGTGCTACAGGGGGCATATTAAGGTGCCTGGGCCTTGGATCCTGACTTAGACAATCTGGTATCTCAGAGGCCACACAATCAACCAGTTACTATCAGTGGCTTAGTGGTAAAGTTGGCAAATAAGTGCAGATGTCCAGAAGTGGTGCCTGAGCAACCCTTACCTTTGGGTAATGCCTATTCTTTGCAAAGGGATTCTGGACCTAGTATCATGTCTAATAAATCAAGTGGATTCCTCAATACTGGTAAGCTGCAGAGAGCAACAGGACACCCATGTCAACCACCACTTGGCTTCTGGTTGGCTTCCTAAGAAGTGTTCATTTATTTGGGCACCGAACTACACAATAATTTTACAAAGGCTTTCCTTCCAAGGCTCTGTTTATATGCTATATTCGAGTTATGCCCAATTCATTTGCTCAGTTTTCAGGGAATAAGTTATTTCTGTGCTAGCAAAAGGTCAATTTAATTGCACCAATAATTTTGAAAAAAGAATGTAATCAATGCAAATGCATGATATAGGTACACTAAAATTTACCTAGCTACTTCCAATAGCAAATTACAAACTATATCAGTTAACAACAATTTATTCCTGTTTTCATTCACCCCTTCACTTCCCAGCACCATTAAAGAAATTCTTGTGAGACTATTCATGAATTGGGGCTTGAAACCAGCTCTCTTGTCACCATCTCATTCAGCCAACTGCAGAACAGCTGCTAAGGAAAAGGGAAACATGAGTTCAACCATATCCCAAACCCTTAGCAATTGATTGTTGAATAGCACTTTTTTTTTTCAATGAATAAATCCACTCAAGAAATCCTTTCATGAAACCTGGCTAGAAGTAAGGCCTACCCTTTGCTGTGACAGGTAACCACGATGGGAGAAAGTGAACCCCCGATCTGAAGAAGTGCCCAATCTATCGTGAGAAGCAAGACATCAAGAGGTCAAAAGTTAAATAATGATAACATTTAAAAATGGCTATTCAAGATAGAAAATAGAGTTGTTGTGCTGCATCACCTGATTAGCTGTCAGACTAACAGAAGTTAAAATAATTGTGCTAGGGAATCAGGGGAGGCAGGAGCAAGCTTTGATGATTTCAAAAGGCCTGGAGAGGGGGCAGGAATTTGGACACGGAATGGCAAGGAAGATCAGAATAGGGAGAAGAAAAACAGAATATGTGAGTAAAGGCACAGGAGAAAGAAGCAAATATGACATGTTTGGGAGACTAAAAGGGAAATAACAATGTGCTCGTGTAAGGGCACTTTGTGGGTGTGATGTCGATATTCATTCTCATGATTAACATCTTTCAACATAAAAAAAAAAGGATCATGAAAATGCAAGTGACAAAAAATTAGGAAAAGCACTAATAACCTACTTCAGATAAAGTTATCTTTCAAAACATACATGATATTAAAACAAAAGTTCAGGAATAGGCCTAAAATTAGTATTTTACAAAGGATGACACATTTGCCAGTGGGTTGAGTAAGAGGCAGAGTTTGTTGACAAGGAATTTGCAAAGGGCAAAGTTGGTTCTGAACACTGCAGCCTTTGCAGGTTATTCCCAGAAACTTTAAGTAATAACAAACCACATTTTCAGCTCAGCTGCCCTGACTTTAGAAGCCAAACGTTGCCCTAAGATAATGTATTCAAATAGGTGAACTCAAGTGTGACCACTTTGAAAGGCTCAGCGGTGTGGAAAATCCTTTTGTGCACTTTGTAATTTTCTGTTTGTTTTAGTCTCTGCACAGTCAAAACACCTGCTTTGTCACATGCACATAAACTAATTTTAGGGGCAGCTGAAATGTCTCCCACCAGGTTTCCACTTGCAGGCATGCTGGATTCCCTGAGTGGATTTCCTCGTTTCTCTGCTGGGATGTGTGGTGGGGTGGGGAAATGCCAACAAGAACTCACAATATTCCTTGTGAGAACTATGCCCGGGACAGATGATTCTTCATTTTCTCGGCTAAGTGACCTAGAACCAAGAAGGCAACGGCCCTTGGGCCTTTCAGGGTTCAACTCCATTTTATCGCACAAACAGCCCATCTAATCTAGCTCTGAAGCTTTGGGCCAACAAGTTCCAGGAGAGTTTTCACTGTGGGACCAAATCATCCAAGAACTAGAACCTATGTTTTAGCTCTAGGACTAGGTCCTTCCATTTTTTTTTTTTTTTTTTTTTTTTTTTTGCATTATTTCTCCCAACATCAACACAAGTATCTAAAATTGTTGATATGGTTGCAGAAAAGAGCGTGGGTCTTGAACTTAGACCTGGGTAAAAATCTTAACCTAGTTTTGAAACCTTGGGAAAGTTATGCAATTTCTTTGTCTGCTGAGAAGAGATAATCACACATGTGGCAGAGAATTGAAGAGCAGATTAAATGAGACAAATTACAGAATAACTTTATCTAGAATAGTGCCTGGCAATAAATATTTATTCTCTTTCTGCATGTCTTCTTATGCAGATATCTATTTAAAATGACCATGTGTCTGTGGTCTAAGCTTCATTTAGAACTTCAAAAGGACAAATTATGATTTTAATGATGACATCACTCTGGTAATTAATAAGATATGCATATTAAATAATAGGTGAGTCTCTTACTACTTGGTTAAAGAGTCACATATGAAATTTTGCAGAAAAAGTTGTACCTAGTGTTTTGCTCATACTTGTTTAAATGAATACATGAGTGATAGATAAATCATTGGGGAAAAATGACAAGGCTCACAGAGGATATTCGTAGGCACACTGCTATTAGTTGAAATCACTGGCAAATACTTTAGCACTCCCTTTCTTGCTGTGCCATGGTGTTCTAGAGACAGCAGAAGGGACCTGCTGTCTCTCCAGCTCCAGCCTGCTTAACTTTTCTGCCCTTTAAAGGCTTTGCTCTACCCTGCCCTTGAACCATGAGGCTTCAACTTCAGTGGGAAAGGATGAATTTGTCAACACGATCACTCCAATCTTGCAAAGATCTTCTCCACCCTCCCTGAAGGGAACACCTAGTTGGCCTCCATAGCACTCTAAAATCACACACACACACACACATACACACACACATACACCCTGAACTGCCCTGATAACTATAGAAGGAGTTGCTGGTAACTCTTTGCTCTGATTTGGGGTTTTTCTACTCAGCAAGAGGCACCACGACAAAACACAGGTAGACTGGCAAAAATAGATATAAACGTCTCAGAGCAGACGGTTTGGGCTGGTTCTCTGGTTGTTGCATTTGGCTTTTTCTTTTTACAACAATAATGTAAAAAGAAAAAGCCAAATGGAAGCTTTGACGGTCTGCAGAGGGATTGGCTTCTATCATTCAAGCAACCCAACAGCAAATGCTTTAGCTTGAACCGTGAATGGCCTTCTCTCTTGCCCTTGGTAGCTTTGAAATTAAAGTCAGAAGATGGTCAGATGACAAGGGCACCAACTTAGGGTCTAGGAGCCCTGTGTTCCAGCCCCCACTCTGCTACTAGTCACATCTCTAACAGGAGCGAATCACACCACCTCTCCTAGACTCATTCTCCTTATCTGACTTTACAGGAGTTATACACATGATTGATGGTTTTCTTTTGAAATCATTGGACCCTCATTTTTAAGGCCTTTTTAGGTAGACATTCTCCTTGTAAAGCAATCTTCTCTTCCCCCCTCTTTCCAATTTCAAAGCTGGTTGCCAGAAACACACTTGCGAGTCACCAGACCAGCTAAAATATTTTATATCTCTATGAGTCGAAAATGCATAAAATAAGAGCTGCAGACAGGTTGCTGTTTTTCCCAGAACTGCTTTGGCTTTCTTGCTCTTATGTTAGCCTCTTCTAATTGAGCTCTGGTGCGGGGATCATTTGATTTTGATTCAGTTCATATGCACAAGTCAGAGGTCACTAGTTCCTCAGACAAAAATCTTTTCCATGAACAAAACTATTGAACGCAGAGATGGGCCTCCCAGGAGGGAGGGAGCTAATGGTCAGTGGGTGTGTTCAGAGAGGGCTGGAAGGGGTCTCTGCTCTCTGGGATAAATGGCCACACTCAGAATCATGTTTCTCTGGGTAAAGAACAGTCTAAAGTAGATTTTCCTACCTCTGAGCATCAGATTCTGATCAATGAATGAGCATAATTTTCTGGATTCCATAAAATAGAAGATATAGTATTTTTACTTTGCTTTCTTCCAAAATAATAATGGTCAGGAATTTTAATCTTCCCTAATTTATTAGCCCATGTTCTGATTAATATCATATCCCAATAGTTTTTCTTTAGTTATCCAGAATCTTGTAAAGTAGACATTTCCTGTTAATATTAGGTCACTAATATTCCTCAGTTTAGTGCTTGACTTTTTGTCCAGCCCAAAACTTAACTCTTTGATGTGTGGCCAGGGACCAGGCGCCATGTTTGATGCAGATGACCATGGAGACAAGACTGGTATCGTACAGAAAGGATTGCTAGAATGTGAAGGAACTGGACCCTCATTCGCCACAGGAGGGACTATAAAATAGTATAGTGTCTTTGGAAAAGAGTTTGGTACTTTCTTAAGAAATTAAGCATGAATTAACTGTGATTATGAGTGCACAACTCTGTGATTTTACTGAGAACCATTGAGTGTGCAATTTGGATGGATTGTACAAAATATGGGACTGTATAACACAGTGAACCCTGTTGTGGATTATGGACTGTGGTTAATCCAAATTTAAGAATGTTCTTTCATAATAATATTGTTATAACAAATATACAATATTATTAAAAGGTGTTAATAATGGAGTGATATACAGGGAAAATACACCTAATATAAACTATGAACTATAGTTAACAATAATATTTTAATATTCTTTCATCAAGTATAACAAACATACCACACTAATGCAAGATGTCAACAATGGGGGGATATATGAGAATGTTGTATTTTTATATATGACCTTTCTGTAAACCTATGCCTTTTCTAATTGAAGAAATTACAATAATTTTTAAAAAACACATTAAGCTAAATGAAAGAAACCAGACACAAAATACTATATAATGTATGACTCCCTTTATATAAGGGGCTTGGGAAGAATAGAGGGATTGAGAGGTCACTGCTGATGAGTATGGGGTTTTTCTTTTTTGAATAATGAAAATGTTCTAAAATTGATTGAGGAAATGAATGCACAACTCTGTGATTATGCTAAAATCCTTTCATTGTACACACTGGATGGATTTTAAGGTATGTGACTATATCTCAATAAAATTGCTTTTATTTAAAAAAAAAAAAAAAAAAAGCTAAACATGCACCCGTCATAGGACCCAGCTATTCTACTTCTATTTTCTTACACTCCCCCAGAGAAATGAAGGCATGCAAGCACTCATACACAAATATTTGTAGCAGCTTTATTTGTAATGTCCAAAAAGAGAAATAACTCAATTGTCCAACAGTAGGCGAATGGAAAGACTAATTCCACACAGTGGAATACTGCTCAGCAATAAAAAAGAATAAACTATTGATACATGCTGCAGTATGAATGGATCTCAAATAATTATGCTAAATGGAAGAAGTCAACCAAAAAAGAAAACATACTGCATGATGCCATTTATATTAAAGTCTAGAAAACACAAACTAACTTATACTGACAGAAAACAGATCAATGGTTGCTTGGTGACTAAGTGGAACAAGGATGCTAAAAGGGTTAAGATATATGTTGATTATCTTGATTGTGGTGATGGTTTCATGAGTGAATATCTATGAAATACTTATCAAAGTATACACTTCAACTATGGGCAAATTTACTGTATGTCGATTATACCTTAAAAAAAGCTGTTTTTGAAAGAGACCAAAATGTTTAGAAGAAATAGGAAGACATGTGGAAATTGCCCTGCAGTTTCTTCTTTCCAAACCATTGAAATAAAAATCCACACCCAACAACATTCTTTCTCAGGCTGGAAGAAAGACATACACAAAATAAAACTCTATCTGAACCCTTTGGCCTTGTCCTGAAGACAACCAAACTTATACTTCTGGTGTCACTCTCTCCGCAGCCTAGTTCTGCCCTACTTTGGGGATGACTTCTCTTTTGCACCTTCAGCAGCCGCTCCCTGCCCTTCCCGGCTTTCTTCTGCCTCTCTCCTCTTGGAGGGTGAGTGAAAGCCTGGTAGTTGGGCTCTGAAGGACAGCACAGCTACTCTGCCTCATCTAGTGGGATCCCTGCAGAAAGAAGACACACCTGCCCAAAGTCATTGAGAGGAGGAAACAGGCACACGCTGGCAAAGGACCAGCTCCCGCCAGGCTCAGCTTCAATATTCAGATAAAGGAGGCACCCGGGGAAATGGAGAGGAACTCTGCATGGAAAATGCTGTTGATGGACTTGACACGTAACCAGCGAGGGCTAGGACAGATGTAAATGTTCCCTGCTGCAGCAGGACATCGCAAGGCCACGGGAGGTTGGCACCAGAAGAAAAGCCAGTAATGCCGGGCTATTTTTAATGTTCAAAGAGCCTCGTAGAAGATTTATGACTACAAATATGTAGTGTGGGAGAGATAAATTGGAGCAGGGCTCTCTCCCACCACCAACAGAGGAATCAGGCTGCCAGGCTGGTCAATAAAGTATTTAAGCCCTGAGTGCTGTGTGGGTTGTCACAGATTAAAATTTGAAAATCTTTTATGGTGTAACAAGGTCCTTAATTATAACTCTGCACTGTGGATCATTTGCTGGTTGTGCAAACAGCAAGAGTTATGCCACAGAGAACTTCCTTGGTGATAGCCTTTAAATCCAATGTCTACGAGAAAAAGCACTCACTTCTCAAGTTTAGAATCATTTTACCAGAATAAAGGAGTCTGATAGATATCTTCTATAAAATCATCTCCTGTCTCAATTGTACTTGATCTTATTTCTCTCTTCTATGGAATTCACAGAATTCAACAAGCTGGCTGAAGTTTCAAGGCAAATTTGCTTTCAACCCTTTTTCTTTTGTCACTCAGTATTACTAAAATATTCTCATTCTTTCTAAAATGTAAGATGTAAGCATGATTTCATTTGCTGTGGATTTTACCTGCGAGTTAACTTCTTTGGCTGACAGTTATTAGAGCAACAATCTCTTTTGAACCCAGGAGTCTTAAATCTCTAACTGATACGATTTGATTAGTAAAATATTTATTATCACCAGATCATGCTAAAGCAGTTTTGATTCTTGAGAAAAAATTAGCATTAATCTACAACAAAATTACCTTTATCTGTAGGCTATATGCTTGGGACAGACTTCTAATTCTAACTACCACATAATTAGATAATTTCAGGGCATTATTAACCCAGACTTTTAGGCCTACATAGATGAAACTTACTTTATAAAATATAAATATTCCCCAAATTGTCTAAACTAATAGAATTACTGTGCAACTAGCAACTCCTACTGTGTCTTCCCTCCACTGACTCTGTTTAGCATTTCCAATAAAAGTTTTTTTTTTTTTCATTTTTGATGGAACTTTCATTTAACCCATAGACCTCATTTTTCCCCTTCATCGAGAGATATTTCTCTGTAAACAAATACTGCAGTTCATTAGAAATAGTCTCATGAAAAAGCAATAACACAAAGTCAATAATTTTTGTAGTGAAAATAATATCCTATTTTGTTAAGGATGATTTTTTGAAGATGAGATTATTTCATAACTGGAACTTAAATGTGAGAGCAGATCAGATAAGATAAGGCAGGGGCACCTGAGGGTTGATTTCAGTGTATCATCGGGGTAAATGTTTGTGTTGAGATAAAATGGTGGATTTTCTTCAGGAGCACCTGTACCATCTGGCTTCTCCTTAGGGGATTTATCTTTGGCCAGGCAAAATCAGAGCTCCTTCACCTGGACTGCCAATCCAACTGGCTGTCTGTTTTCCCAACCTTGTCACTGGAACTGGATGGGGGGACAGGATGTTGTAGGGCAGTTGGTAAGATATCCATGGACCTGAGTAGTTCATGAAATGCCACTCTGCCTGAGAGCCCTATCTGTATACGAATTTGAAGCAAAGGACAAATCCCTGAATATACAAACCCCGATGCTGCTTCTGAAAACTAACCCAACACCTCCATGTCTTACATTACAGACCGATTCTCTTCAACAGGGAAATCTTCCATTTCCCAATGGGCCAGGTCACACTTCGGCTTTAGCATGAAATTCTTAATGACTTCACATTCCCACCTGAACTCAACTGCCATCTATACCTATAAAGTACTCTATGGGGATACGGGCATTAGCATTGGTGATGAGGGAGCAGCAACAAATAAAATCATGAGTGTAATACATAGAAGATAATTTTACCCCCTGGATATTATTCTGTGCGAGGAGGAAAGAGGAACGAGAATTTGGATGTGAAATGAGTAAGGCTACACATGACTGTACTGTGTGAGCCAAAGAGATTATGTGGATTGTACAGAGTTGCACTCAAGATATAAGTGAGGGAATGGATGTGGCTCAAGCGGTTGAGTGCCTGCTTCCCACATGGGAGGTCCCGGGTTCAATTCCCAGTGCCTCCTAAAAAAACAAGACAAAACCAAAAAGCAAACAAACAAACAAACAAACAGAAAACAACTCAGGGAAGCCGACATCGCTCAATGGTTGAGCACCAGCTTCCCACATACGAGGTCCTGGGTTCAATCCCCGGCCCCCAGTACCTCAAAAAAAATAAATAAAATAAAATAAAATAAAATAAAATAAAATAAAATAAAATAAA
>JAKSZT010054030.1:8080201-8252902 GCA_026826555.1 Tolypeutes matacus
AAATAAAATAAAATAAAATAAAATAAAATAAAATAAAATAAAATAAAATAAAATAAAATAAAATAAAAGAGATAAGGTGAGCTAGTGGCAAGAAGCTGTTGGATGGCTGGTGGAAGGAAAAGTAAGCTCTTAGGATGGAAAACATCAAGATGGAGAGCTGCTGGGAAGATCCAAGGTATTGATATGCAGAGCATATATGTTCTCAAATTTAATTTGAGTTCAAGTCATTTTATGCATTCTCTAAGATTGCCTTAAGTCATGGTCATATGACAACTTATATTATTGATCTTATATCATGTGTGTCTTAGATTCCCCGATTAGATTGGGCAACAACTTTTTTCATCCTTCTTTACTATTTCTCATTGAGATGGACTAGCATTTAGTTCACTGAACATGTTCAATAATTACTTACTGTAATTATCTCAGTACCTTCTGATGGATATGTAAGAATGCCCACCATTGCTTCAATTTCAGAAATATATTTATACTTATGCCAACACACTGCACGCACACACATAAACCCTCCCACACAATAAGTAAACGACACTCTGACAGTCACCGAGTTTTTGTATGACTAAGCCAAGTTATCATCCAAGTTTCAACTCCTATACTGAAGTACTTTTTGTTTTCTTTTTTTTCTCTTTTTCTTTTTTCTTTTTGAAGTACTTTTCGGCACACCAATAATTCTCCCTGTATGAGAGCACTCTTTTCAGATTATATCAAAGGTAGGATCTCATGGAAGAATTGTATCCATATAGTCATTTCTAAATAAGATAATAAGAATAATCTTAAAATATCCACATAGACTGAAGATGCAGAAGGGATCACCATATTCAATTATTCTAAACAAGATCAATGAACGCTGGGCCGGATAAATTTTTTAAGTGCAAAATTATACTGTTATCATGCTAAAGAAATCTCCTCCTTCTGTGAGATGTCTTAAGCTTCCTCTTACTCACATTTAAAAAAATAAAAAGTAGCTTCTACTGTGCAAAAGGTAAGGACTTCTATTAAGCCTTCCAGGAACACGCAGCCCACAGATCAGCATGCTGTTCCATCCTCTGCCACTAGGTGGCCAGTGCTATTCGTTCTGATTCGTGGCTGAGTGGTGAATTCCAGTGAAAGGCTTGGAGGTGATTTTGGATGTTACTACTGCTTTGATATCGTTGAGCCTCAAAACTTGGCTTTACTCACCTTGATGACTGCTCCTTCTCAGCATCCCATCCCCGTTTCTCTTTCAGAGTGAAGTGCTCCTTAGCCCATATGATAATCCCAGGACATGGTTTGTAAATCAAGGGGCTCATTTTCTTAAAGCTAAGCCAAAAGTCTTGTCAATGTCTCATTTCTCCAAGAGCTCAGGGACTCTTGGGAGTCTGAATTTTTCCTGTCTGAGGCATATGCCTATGCCGGGGCCTCTTGTGCTGTCTATAAAAATCTTTTTAACATCATCAAACTATAAAACATCCCCCATGCTTTCCCTCCTCATCCGCTTCCCCAGCTTGAAAAGGCATAAAAGCCTGTAAAAATAAATAAATTAAAAAGCTTGTCAAAACTCAAGGACTTCTAATTAATTCCTTGTAATGTTATTTCTTATATCAATTTATGTTCTGGGGAAACAGCTCCTTTCCCTCCGGGCCAACTCTTTGCAAATGCAGAGCAGGAGGCTTCCTATCCAGGAAGTGGCTGCAGGGCCCCCACCTTCTTCAGGCCCCTCCTTGCTTGTCAAGTGGTCATTCTATTCTCCCTTGCTCTGGGGCCTCCGATTATCTTCAGTAAAGTCATGCCCTTAGGTCACATAGTTAATTTCTGGACAAGATTTCCAGATGCTCCTTGTGACAATTCACTATTACACAGGAGCAGGGGTGGGACCAGGGGAAGGCTCCCCCTCCAGTGCTCCTTTCCCTGGATGGGATCTGCTCTTCAGATTCAGGATGTCCTTGGAAGGCACAGCCATCTGACTGTGGGTTTTAGACAGGTCAGGGGAGTGCCCAAAGGGATATGTGAGCAAGGAAAAGGATTGACAAGTTATAGAAAGGGCACTGGACCCAGAGCAGGCACTGAGGGAGATGGACACGGCCTAAATGAAGGCCGTGACAAAGACAAATGAACTCAAAATATTTGGCCCAAGATACAGAATCCTCCTAAGACTAGCCCCATTTTTTCCTTTCATCATTTCCCAATCCTGGGCTATTTTTTTTTTTTTTCTTTTCTTTTTTAAATAAAATTTTATTGAAGTATGTCATTCACACATGAACATACAGAAACAATAAGTTTATGGTAAAAGTTGGGAACTTACAATACAAACATGCATATCATTGTACAGGGCTTCCATACTTCACCCCACCACCAACACCTTGCGTTGTTGTGAAACATTGACAAACTATGAAATAACATCGTCAAAACATTACTTCTAACTATAGCCCATACCTTACATTTGGTGTATTTGTCTCCCAACCCACCCTATATTTATTAACACCCTGTATTCGTATTATACATTTGTTATAGTTCACGAGAGAACGTTCTCTTATTTGTTCTGTTAATCACAGTCCATCATCCACCAGTGGATTCCCTGTGTTATACAGTCCCATGCTTTGTACAATCCATTCAAGGTACACACTCAGTGTCTCTCATTTTCATCACAGAGCTGTGCTATCATTCCCTTAGTCAATTTTAGAACGTTTTCATTACTCCCAGAACTGTATGCAGGACAGCAGGCTGGGAACTTGTCACTAGGAAAAATCAACACAGGAGTGATAATCAAAGACTTCTTGCCAAGGACAGGGGTGTACAGGTGTCTGCTCCACAGGTGTTATCTCTGGTAAAGTCTACCCACCCTCACTTTACGTCTGAGGAAACTTCCATTGTGAAGGGCAGACCCATTTGAGAGGTAACCACAACCAAAAGGAACAAGGCCACCCCTCCCCTCTAGAACCACACACAGTCACTGCTGAGAAAACACATCAGCCTTTAGGCTTCTCTGGAATTACATACTCTTAAATGTCACACTCAACTCTCTAGCAAATATACAGACCAAAGTCAAGGAGCTGGATATTGGCAGGGCTGGGAACAGAAGCACAATGCTGTTGACTAACTATATGGAATATTACTTCTCCTTGTATGACAAGCAAGCAGTTCATTTAGAATTTATGTTTTTGTGACTGTGTTTTCTGATCTAGGGATCAGGTCACTTGGACTCACAATGGGATGGGATACTTGAAAATTCAGGGCGGTATTAGCTGTAGAGACGACATAGATGCAAACTGTGCATTCATTTCTATATGTTCCTGCTGCCCCTTTTAGAACACAAGTTTGGAAAAGATTCCTTCTCTCCGGGGAGTGATAGATTCAGCAGACTAGACAAAGAAGTGCTGGCTTCTATTTAGTAGTGAGCAAAATCCTACCATTTTAGAGTCTCCTTCTCTGCTTAGCATTTTTGGGGGACAAGAATCCAAGAAAATGACATTTCATTTCTAATGATTTTAGAGACCTATCTAAGGTTCTTTGACAAACAAATAAAAGCAAATTTGGAGACATTTGTACAAATAAAAACAATATTTTATAAGCCTATTTTTCTGGGTCTTTAGAGACTGACAAGTTTTCCACCTGACCCATTTCTCCTTCCTTCTGAGTTTCCCAGGATCCCGTGCAATTGGGTGTTGCCAGGTGACTGAGATCTCATTCGCAAGTGGGGCAGAACACACTGGGGGTAAGAAGATAACAGAGGAATTAAAAGGCTGGGTGACAGCATGGTGGTATGGAAGAGACTGCTCTCTTCTGTCACTACACTGCACTACCGATTTGACCATGAATATCAACTTCCCTGAGAAACCAAATGAAAAACTCAGAAAGTTTGTTAGGTAGTCATGAGCGTAGAAGTGGAGACACAGGAAGCCCCTGATGTTTATGAATGGTGCCAACCTAAGGTAGGGCCCCAAGCACTCCTAGTGTTGGAGGGGTAACCAAGAGACCCACCACCTAGCCCAAATGTAGGGATTCCAGTCTTATAATAACCTCCACTACCTGAGTAAACCTGTCTGAGTATTTGTGTGCTGCAACAAAAGGACTCTTTCTACTAATGCAAATAAACCAGCAGCCACCGGCTCTCATGCCTGCCTCCCACTCCTTCCTCAATTAGTGTCTGCATGCAACAAAAAGGCTTCTTCAAGGCTATGAACCCAAAGCTTATTTGCTATTGCCTGAGTGGTTGAGGATGGCATTCAGTCTCTGACCTGTTCTCTAACACTATGAATGCCATTTGACTGTGCAGATATTTCTCCATGTCAGCCTTTCCCAAATCTGACTCCTAATTTTGATTGTTCATAAAGAGAAGTCTTTTCTAGCAAAATGTGAACGCATTAGCTCAAATCCATGTCGATATGATCCACCTTCAGTCTGTCTGTCACATCACAGATAATGGCTGAGAGGATTTCATTAAATTTGGAGACTAGGTGTGAGATGCTAAAATTAATACGGGGGCTGGTGCAGGAGCGGGGGGATGTCACTGTAAAAAGAAATGCAGTTATTCTGCCAAGCAGCTGCAAGTGAGGTAAGATGAGAAGTCAGAATAGACAAGTATTAAAATGCTTTGAAAGAGAAAACAAAAAGTAGCTTCCCGTGAGTCTCAAAAATGCAGCAGCAGATACTCCCAGTGGCAGCTGCTGCTTTTTATTGGGGTTGCTTTCTCACATGGGTGACTCTATGTGGGAATGTTCCTGTGTGCATATCAGCAGATATGTTTTTTAAAAGATAATTAATAATGTTAGCAACACCACCAAGGCCAGAAAGTCATAAATAATTTAAAGAAGGTACTCAATGTACATCAATATTTAAGTACACAGATCTGTAGCGATTCTGTTGCCTGGTTTACTACTGAGATTTGGGTCTGGTGGTTTGTAGCCCATTCACTTTTCGTCGAGGAAGTTACAAAACAGCTGAACATTAATACTCTTTTTTCCTGATACACGATGGGCAATGGTTGCAAAATATTTTTAGGAATAACATAGATAAATTGTTCTTTGTTGGTCACTTAGGCAGCAAGCAAAATGGAAAAAAAAAAAAAAAGGTTACACAGTCAGAAAATCTATTCTGACTCCTGGCTTGGTACAAATTAGCTTTGGTTAAACTTTCTCATCATCAGTTGCATCATCTGTAAATTGAGGTGAAAACTGACACCTTGTTTCAGTCAAGGTTCTCTGATCACAAGAAACAGAAGAGGTCCAAAGTATCTAAGGAAGAACGGTCAAGGGCAGGAGACCCGGCCAGAACCCACGTAAGACCTGTACCACGGAGTGGAAGATGGCTCATTCTGGGGATGCCTCTTTCTCCATGTCTGCTCCCTTTCCACTTTGCTCCTGCCATTTTCTTTCTTTGCTTGGGTATGTATATGGCAGAAAAATCACCATTCTGAGCTTGCAGTCTAGCTGACTTTCCGGTCAATGTGCTCTATAAAAACAAGTGTTATTTCTGTCTCAGGTTCACAAAAGAGAAATTCTGACTGCTCAGCCCAGCTGAATCCTGAGACAGGAACTCGCTACTGGTGCAATAAGAAGTGGGCACAGGAGATGGAGGGGAGTGAAGGGTCAGGCGGAAGGTGGATCACATTTTATAAATTGAGCAGCCAAGCCTAGGCAGGACGGATTTTCTAAGAAGGAGGAATGGGCCTTACCTGATTGGTGGGAGGGCTGTGCCATCACGGGCAGTTATTACAAGTGGGATGCTCCTGAACCACAGTAAATCATCCAGAAAAGCATAGTAGATTCAAACTCCAGGAAGGTACTCATCATTCTATGCCTACTTCTACACTGTTAGTTGAGAGGATTTAGGATGAAAATAAGAAATAATCCTAATCAAACCAGCATAATTAAAACAATTTTTATTTGCTCACAGTCACATCGGAAGTACAAAGGTAACTGCAGGCTTTGGGATAGTGGATCCAGCTGTTTCCCTGAAATTCTCTGCTGTCTCTATGTGTGAACTTCACCTTCAGACTAAAAACAAAATATCTGCAGTGGTTTCAAGCCTTGTCACCATATATAACAATGTCCAAGAAGAAGAGAGAGAACACCTCTGTAACTGGATTTTGTCTAGGTCCTTGGCTAAACAGCAAGAAAATGAATTTCAAGAGCATGCCATCTTGATTAGGCCAGTAATTTATTAAGGTTGGGAGGGAAGAAAAATGGGAGAAAATAACAGATCATGGGTCCCAGAGAGAGAAAGGGGCTGAAGAATGATAAAAAGGGCTGATTTACAGGCTATAACTCCCCATTATAGATTATAAATGCCCAGGTTTTACTTGTATGTTGATCCATGTCGGGGAGATATGGCAAAAGCAGAAGGTAAGAACAGGGGTCCAAAAAGCAAGAGAGAGCAAAAGCCTTTGAGCTTGCTTTTTTAAACCATTAACTTACCACCCCTTTGCTAATGGCATAGGAGGATTTGTAGTTGTTTGCTGTTTTGATTGATTACCCCACCCATCAGTCCCCTGGGAGGACCCAATGATAAGGTCCCTGGAGAATATCCAGGGCTTCTCCTGGCTTCTGGAGGAAATCTAGTTCTGAATGGGAGAATCTCATGAGAGTCTTCCAGCAGCTATCTTGGGGGTATTGATGTCCATGTGGACTTTTTGCCAGGTTTTAGATCTGTCTATTGATTCCCTATCTAGCCTGCTTCAATTTCTTCTCATGGCTTTCACTTAAGATGGAGGTCACTTTCCTTGAAGCCTCAGAAAACTTTCCCTTCCCTGTGCATCTTATCCAAACTGAAACATAGGCTTATTCACAAATCATTCCCAGTAATCAGAGACTGATAATGCCACAAACTGACTGTTCTATACCTGGATTCCTGGGCTAAACCAGGGACATGGGGGAATAAGATTGGGTGCCAAGAAAACACTTGCAATGCCCATGAGGCACACTCACCCACCTGATTCCTCTTGTAATTGAAACAGGAAAATCCATTGGTTTAGGAAAGAGGGGAGCTATCTGTGGCAGTTTGATATTATTTATGAATTCCAGAATGAGATATTGATTATGTTTATAAACTGGTCTGTTCTTCTGGGTGTGATACCCTTTGACTGTATTAAATTCCAAAGTTTTACGTTTATTTGATTAAATCAAGATTAGGGCTTTGATTTGACCACATCATTAGGGCAATTCAGGGTTGAGTTCCTGCCCTCTTGGTGAGCTATATAAATGGACATTCACACAGAAGAAGACACACTAGACTAGACAGAGCTCAATAGACACAGAAGAGGAGAAAATTTTGATCCTGTGGCCCGGGAAGAGAGATAAATCAATTGCCTGATAGTCTGCAGCTGAAGAGAACAGAGCAGCCGAGCCCTATGCCAGCCTACAGCTGAGATCAGAAGAAGTTGGGCCCATGGAGCCTTAAGAGGAAAGAGGAAGACTGAACCCTCATAGATGTCACCCACCATCTTGCTTCAACACGTGGAAATAGAGTTTGGTGAGGAAGTAACCTTGAGTTGGACTCTTTAGGACCTAGTAACTGTAAACTTTTACCCAAAATAAATACCCTTTATAAAAGCCAACAGATTTCTGGTACTTTGCATCAGTACCCCTTTGGCTGACTAATACACTATCTTGTAAAATTCTTTCCTATTAATTGTATGCTTAGAATTTCTTTACCAGGTGTGATGGTTTGGAGCTATATGTACCCCAGAAAAGACATGCTCTTAAACTTAACCCATTCCTCTGTGTGTGAACTCATTGTGAGTAGGACCTTTTGAGGAGGTTATTTCAGTTAAGATGTGGCCCACTTCAATCAGGATGGGTCTTAATTTTATTACTGGAGTCCGTTATAAGAGAATAAAATTCAGACAGAGAGAGAGAAAGCAGCAAAGAAGCATCCAGAAGCTAAACATCAAACAAAACCCAGAAAAGCAGCAGAGAACAGGTGATACCCTCATGTGCCTTGCTCTGTGACAAGCTAAGGACTAAGAATTGCCAGTAGGTAGCCCAGAGCAACAGGCTTCAGGGAGAAAGCATCACCTTGATGATACCTTGATTTGGACTTTTCTCCTACCCTCAAAACCATGAGCCATTAAACTCCCTTTGTTTAAGCCAGTCCTATACATGTGACTTGCTTGAGCAGTCTAGGAAACTAAAACAGATTTTGGTACCAGGAAAGTGGGGGTTGCAATTGCAAATACCAAAACTGTGGAAACAGCTTTATAATTGGGTAATGGTTACAGGCTGGAAGAACTGTAAGGTACATAATAGAAAGGGCTTAGATTGCTTTGAAGAGACTGTTGGTAGAAATATGGATGCTAAAAGTACTTCCAATGAGGCCTTAGGTGGAAATGATGTATGCATTATTGGAAACTTGAGGATAGACGGTCCTGGTTTTAAAGCAGCAGAGAACTTGGCAAAATTGAGTTCTGATGGTGGATGGAAGGTGAACTTGAAAGTGATGAACTTGGATATTTAGCTGAAGAGATTTCCAACCTAAGTGTAGAAGGTGTATCCTGGTTTTTCCTTGCAGCTTACAGTTAAAGTAGACAGGAAAGGTAAATAAGCTGATAGCTGTTCTCCTGGGCATAAATCAACCAGAAATTTATGGTTTGGAAAATCCTGAGCCTGTCCAGAGAGTGTGCTCTGAAATTAGGGACAGAAGAGACTCTATCAGGGACCTCCTTGAGCTTCAGGAAAGTGAGTCCCCAGAGAATAGAGCTCTCTGTGAGAGTTTAACTGAACATGGAAACAGCATTTTTGTGGAAGTCAGGGTGGGAAATGCAGTTATCAATGAATGATCTGTGGAAAGTACTTTTATCTGATGGATCAGACCCCTGTGAAAATTCATGCAATGCTGACAAGTTTTTTTGCAAAATTGGTATGAATGGAACCACTGCCAGCCTGGACTGAAAGGAATATAGAGGGGACAAATAGAAAGAAGAATCACTACAAGGGCAGAACAACGGAAGCTGAAGTCTGGACCGAAAGTCCCTCCTCTAGCCAAGAGAGTTAGACCAACCTGTGTGCCCCTGACCTTGGAGGAGACAGGTCTTCTGCCCTGTTGTTCAGGAAAAGTGTTGCCACCCCAGTGCTCAGAGATGGTGAGGCCTGTGCCTCAGCATTCACAGAGAGTTTAGCCTCCATCCCAGTGTTTGGATAGGGTGGACTAATTACCCCAGAGTTTGGGGAGAGCATGGTTGCTGCACAAGCATTCTGGAAGGATGGAACTGCCACTCCTTCAGGCCCGGAGGACATAACATTCATTCATAGATGACTTTCAGACATTGAAATCTAACGGAATTTACCCTGCTGGGTTGGAATTGTTTGGGACCCATGGCTCCTGTTTTCCTTCTAATTACTCCCTATGGGAATGGGAATGCTTATTCTATGCCTGTATACTGTATGCAGTTAACTTGTTCTCTAGGTTTCACAGGTTCACAGACAGAAAGGAATTGTGCCCCAGGAAAGACCAAACCCCTAACTGATATTAATGAGACTTTGTACTTAGCATAGTTACTAAAATGACTTAAGGCTTTTGGGATGTTTTGCTGGAATGAATGTAGTTTGCATAGAGAAAGAACACGTCTTTTGGAGGTCCAGAGAATGGAGTGTGGTGGTTTGAAGCTGTATTTATCCCATAAAAGCATGTTCTAAAACCTAATCCACTCCTATGTTTGTGAACCCATTGTAAGTAGGACCTTCTGATGAGGTGACTTCAGTTACGGTATTGACCACCTAAATCAAGATGAGTATTAACTTTATCACTGGAGTGTTTTATAAGATAATAAGATTCAGACAGGGAGAGAGAAAGCCAATAGAGGGAGCAAACAAGAGCTGAACACCAAACAGAACCCAGAAGAGAAGTAGAGTCCAGGAGACACCACCACGTACCTTGTCATGTGACAAGCTTAGGACCAAGAATCCTCAGCAACCATTCCCAGAACAACACAGTTTTCAGGGAGGGAGCATTGTCTTGATGATGCCTTGATTTGGACCTCAAAACCATGTGCTGCTAAATTCCCATCGTTTAAGCCAGCTCTTTGTATGGTATTTGCTTGAGTAGCTGAGGAAACTAAAATACCATGGACTAGGCAATATCTATATACTCTCTCAAAACAGGTCTGGGTATTTGCATTCAAAGTGTGTGCATACAAGGTGTGAATCACTAACATAAAATTCATAGTTGAGATTTGTTGTTATGGAATGAGAGAAGAAGAACAAAGTACTATTTTCAGTAGTAGTCAAACCAAGCAACTAAGCACACAAACCCTAAATGGTGACATGATCAAAGCAATCAAATTCCTCACTTTAATTCTGACTGTGCTGCAACTCAGCTTTACCCCTGTATTTTGGCTTATGTGTCCCTTTCTCCCACCAGTCCTCAGTGTGCAAGGAACACTGTCACTGCCATGACTTTAGAATGCCCTGTAATGAGTCCTCCCCAACAAGCTTGAGGATCTGTTTCTTATGACACCAAAATATGGGAATACCTCAAAGGCAAGTTAAAGTGGTATCAGGGGAAGAAAGTGTACCACTGGAACAAGATGTGGAGCATCCATCCTTACTGATGACACAATTTTACTGAAGACTGCCCTTGACCACTTGCATTCATGGAAAGAATGGCCAGGTTTTGGATTGACAGGGAGAAAAGCAGCTTGGTTTTCTTGGGAGTCAAACACATAACAGTCTGTGCATTAATCACTGAAGTCACCAGCCACCCAGCAAGTACATATTTTGGGAAAAGAGCTTCCAAGGCAACTTCCCTTTTTTAATGTTTTCCAAATTTCCCAGCATCTGGATCTCCATTGGGATCCTATAACAGATGCAATTACTGCCAAACACCCACCTTTTTCCTACCAGATCTCTCAGACAAGTCATTAATGCCATCTTCACTAGCTTTCTTTGTCAATCAATCCTGTTCACATCTGTAGCAATATAAAGCAGAACCACAGCGGGGAATCTGGGAAGTGGCGGTGGGGGAATGCCCAGTGCATATGGTGTGTGCCCATACCAGTCATGGGTAATCAGCGTCAAAGACACATCTTGGGCTCATGTCCATGGACTGAATGAGTTATCAGCAAAGTCAAGAATCAGGTCCTGTCTGTGCTTCTACTGGCAAGAATAATGATCTGATAGCATTAGTCAGAGCCTGGGAATGTCATTTTAGGGGATATTGTGACATTTGACAAAAGCTCGTAAATTGGAGACAGATTAGACATGGACGAGCTTCTAGTGCTTCATCTATAAAATGAATATATTATTGGCCACCTTATAGTATTGTGTGGGGGAAAAATAAATCAGAAAATGTATTGGAAATCCATGGCTTGGTACGTAACACTGGGTAAGCATTCCAGAAAACAGCGGAATTTATTATTTAGGGAAAGAACAACTAAAGTCATATCCCTTTTTGGAAACACAGACCCGTGACACATCACTCATACTTGTGAAATTAAACTAATTTATACCAACCAAGCAATGAGATAGGATGAAAGGACCCCTAAGAGGAGTGTTGAAGGTGGCTGATCCCTGTCCTCACATACTTCAGATTGTCCTAAAAAAATAATGACATTGGACAATGACTGTACCCATGTAACCCTGTGAATGAATTTGTTATAGGTTATAGCCCAACGCTGTTGTTACCTCACGTTTAGCATTCATGATGATATATCCATGCTTCTGTAATTATGTAAGGAGTTTTGGGGGTTGATTTTATGAGAATGAAATAACGGTGATATGGTACAACATAGGTAAAGAGCAGGAAAAATTCACTTCACCGGGGATACACATTGGGAGGTGAGAAGTATCTGGAGAAGAGGCATAGGGTGGGATGTGAGAGAAAAATCATTGCTTTTATATCAAATATTCTGGTCACTTTGCTACATTTGGGTCACTTTGGCCACCAGTGTTATTCAGTACCTTCGGGGAATTTGTCACTCATGACCGCTCATCAAGCCTTCTCATGTGAGCCCAACATCAGGCCAAAGGGAGAAAGAGGGAGGCATGTGGAAAAACGAAAAGGTGGGGAGAACGTGGCTGTTGTTGACAGGTGTGGAGGCCAAGGGCTGCATGGTTCTAGGGGGGACATTCGATCAGAGCATACGTGAATTATACAGGCTCGTGTTGGACCCCATAAGTTCACACAACTGCAGGCAAAAGTCCTGCCAATTGCCATCAACACTCGAAGACAGCCAACAGGCATCCTACTCTGACTTACAAACACAGCTGAACAACCACACTCCCAGCTTCATGGCTGCTGTGTGACCTTGAGCCTCTGGTAAATCCTCTCAAGATCAGGTCATCATAAGGGAAGGCCCCAAGCCCCTCAAGGCAGCTCTTCTAACCATACTCTTTATCCCTCTGTCATGAACTCATGGTTATGTCATTGAAATCACAGGCTCATCAAGAGAGACCAACTGTAATTACCCAAAGGTGTTAACCCTGGCAATCAGACCAAGCGCCTCACAACACACAGTCCCCTTAGCTGAAGTCACTGAAGGCCATCATAAGGAAGTAAGAGTTGGACTTGCATCTAATAGTGGATGCCAACAGAGGAAAAGTGTTTGTTGTGTGTTTTTTTGTTTTGTTTTTTTTAGGGACTTAACATTTGGAAAGGTCAATTACAAACTGTGACACTGAAAGAAATCATTCTATAGGGAAAGGATAATATCACACATTTTTTTTTTCAATTGAGATCAAGCAAAATTCTTAGTATCTAATCACTGATGTTTTTCTCCTTATGGCTATCACTTAAAAACAACACGAATCCACCATCAAATAAACACTAATAGTACATCCAAAGGAAATTGAAATTGATTCTGTCCTGGCTTGCACTTGATCAAGAAATTTCATTTATGCAGGATCTCATTGCTTTGATTCGTGGCTGGATGGCATAGAAAGTAACTATTTTAATAAAATCTAATTCTGCAGGAGAGAAAAAGCATCGTCATCCTAGATTTATGCCTCAGTTAGTGGGAGTATAAGTCTGACAGAGCTATTATATGTTATTCTATATACATGGCTGTTTTCATTGAAGTTACTTCAAGATGTTTTCCTACCACAGCAATGGAGAATTTTTTCCTCCAAAAAAAAAAAAAATTAAAAATAGAGAATTGCTGCTATAAAACATATACATCACAAAGGACTCATATTCTGCATTTTTCTTAAACCACTTACCATAAAACCTTCATTTTTTATGGCCAACTCGGAGCTGATTTCATGATTTGCAGCCAGAAACAACTGATTTCACAACATCAGTCAGTCATAAATCTTAAGAATCTAAGTTCCGAATCCCAAAGTAGTGCCCAGAGACACAAATGAGATTTCGTCCCACAAAGTGTGACTTGTGTTTGCAGTTTTGATTAAAAGGAGAGCAAAGTTGAGAGAGAGAGAAAAAAAATCTTTGTCTTCCTTTTCCACCACTGTTCAGAAAAATGTTTTTTTTTTAAAGTTTCCAACTGTAAGTCATGGCTGTGATGGAGATCTGGGAGAGGACCTCCAAAAAGTCCCAAGGAGGAGGGCAGCCCGGTTTCAGAGGGCACCTGTCAGGCTACACGTGGGATCCAACCTTTATTATATTGGGAGGCTCCTGTAAAGAGAGAGATCGACACAGTCCAACAGGGTCCACCTCCTAGTGATCAGAATGGTGAAGGTTGTAGGGATTCTCACTTAACGGGGTGGTTACATTGAGCTGATCTATTTAAACTGCGTAGTGTGTGTGTGGGTGTGTGTGTGAGAGGATAAGAAGAGGCAAATGATCCTATTTTAATAGCTCTCATATAAAAAGGGGGGATTAGATTTGATTTGTGGCAGCCAGAAGGGTATGGAGAAGAGAAACCAGCTTCACAATTGAGGACATGATCAATTGCTTGAAGACGGCTTAATAGTTTATCAGCGAAATCACTGGCAGCATTAGTAAAAGGAGATGTGGGGGCCTGAAGAAGATGAAGCCAGGTGCAAATGCATGGAGAAGAGACAGAAAGTGTGCGTATGCACAAGTCATTTCAGACCCCCAGGCTTGAGGGAGCAGTCTCGCCCCAGGCCAGAGGACATATACCTCTTTGGCAAGATGGGTGCAAATGCAGACAATGGGGCTCCTGTGAGCAAGGTGAGGAGTGATGGGGAGGGGTCTCTGTGCCATCAGGGAGTTGAAACTATCCTGCCTTCTTTATTCCTTATAAGGTGGGCAGGGCCCTGAGTTCTAGTGACACAAGAACACAAGGCAAGAGAGTTTTTATGGCACAGTTAGCTTAAGTCATGGTACATGAGAAGATGATGTCGCTGCTCTGGCCTAAGGGCCAGGGCAACCACGGGGCCATTTGATGATACTGGGTGCCTGTGGTAGACTAGGAGTTGGCACTGGTGTATGTCTTTCTTCTTCTTTCCACATTCTCCAAACCAGATGTGGGGCCCAGATACGAAGAGTGGCCACTCTCTCCTTCCAACAGCAGCTTGAATATGCACTGATTCACTCTGAGCTTTCTTAAACATGGCTGATCAAGGGAACTGTGCACAAGGGAAGTGTGCACAGAAGAAATAGGTGGCCAGTCATCAGGCCAACCCTTGTACCTCCTTCCCCTCTATTAACCTTCATGCTTTTCTTTGTCTTCTGTCTTGGCCAAGAAGCCAGAAATATAGGTCTTCTTCATAAGTTCCAGAGGTAAGTGCCACTCAAATAAAACCTCAGTTAGATCTTGGGAAGCAATGACTTCAAACCAACCTGACTGATCTTTCCAGTGCACTCGACCAACCACAGAATTTACAAACTTGATGGATGAATGGCAATGTGGCCAAGTTGGGTCTCTGAAACTTAGAGTTGGAGAAGCAGAGATGAAGGATAGCTGAATGAGTATGTTAAGCCATTGGGTTTTCCTATCCAAACCAGACTAATTTACTCCGTAAGACTGGGAAGAGTCAGTCTAGATGGAATCACTAAAGAAACACGATCTCTTATTCAAATACCAGTACCTTTAACTTACAAAACAATAATAACCAAAAAAGTGTCACCATATTATATGTTCCTACACTTGCATATTCAGATAAGGTAAAAGATGATCTGATGAGATTGAAGATTATAGACATAGAGATCTGGATATAAACTCCTCACTGCCTGATAGAGGATGAGAGCTTTATTTACTAAGAAATAGCATACAGCAGGGGTTTTTAACCTTTTTTGTTCCACAGAACCCTTTGCCAGTCAGGTGAAAACCACAAGCCTCTTACTAAGTCACACTATACTGTGTATTATTTAATAAATATATCATACCTGCACCAACATGCTGCCACAAAAATAATGCTTTTTTCGAATTTCAATTCAAGCTCACAGACCCTTTGTTAAGAACCCCTGGCATACAGTGTCTCTTGAGCTTTTACTGCACACCGTTAATCCAGCTGGCTTCCAAAGGTTTACCCTCCAGTTAAATAATTTATCCATTGTGACAATATATTGAAACAGTAAGAAGGGCTTGGACCTGGTGTTAGAATCCCTGAATTCTAGTTCTAACTCTAACAGTAATTAGCGGTGCCATTTCAGGCAAATCACTTACTGTATTCCCCATGAGCAGGTTGCCTCAGCCTAATCTCTAGGCTCTGAGTCATTAGGCTCAGGTAAGATTATCTGAGGCATGACCTTGTCATGGCATTTAGGGATAAGATTTACAAATACTATAGGCTAAACAAGAAATTTAATATGCAAATAATAACATAAGGAAAATATGCTTGGTATATGGCAATATAAGTGACTGATGAATGTTAAAAGTATAATTTGAAATCAGGTAGCAAAAGATCACTATGAGATGGATTTACTATGGAGGCGAGACTTACTTTGCATCTGAAGAAAATTGGGGCATTGGAAGGCAGGGGTGAAATTAATCAAAATAAATAAATAAAAGGGCAGCCAAGCCAAGATGATAAGATAACGGGGTGCCTGTGGCTGATTATTTAGGCTGACCTTTTATCACCAATATTTTTGTGAAGCCTCCTATCTCACCATGTACTTTCCCAGTGGCAAATGTCCCTCTTGTTTGGTTTTGGGCAAAGAGAATATGGTTTTCTCTCCATGATGCTAAAGTGGCAGAGGTGGTCTGGGTGGCCACAATTTTGCACTCCAAAGCCTTCTAGGAGACTGAGCACTGCACAAGTAAGCCTTCTCAAAAACATCTGTTTTATGATAAGGCAATTTGGATAAAAAGCAAGCCAACTTCAATTTAAAGCCATAGGACTGGAGAAGATTAAACCTGCATGATTAAATTCCAGAAATTAAAAACCTATAAAAAGCAGTCTAGCAAAAGGATCTGTCTTGCACACATTTTGACCATTAATCTGAGTGCTCTTTAGCTGTCCAACACCACTTCACCCTTACTTCATCCTTTTAATTGCTCAGGCATTTAAACAATATCCCAGGCATGGAAAGGGGGAATCAAGCCAGCATAGAGATTTCTATGTCTGATCCATTTTTCCTCATCTTCCATGACATTTATAATGATTCAAGGGGAGAGGGGCAGATGAAAACAAGGTATCCCCGCAGGAACGAGCATTGTAGGAAAGAAGAGATTGAAACTGAACCAACATTTTCAAGTAGTCAACTTGCACTTAGTTCTGGGATACAGGAGCCTGAGAGATTTGTAAGCCCCAACTTGTGGGAGGGACCCTGTGAGAAATGGCATTCTCTTTCAACTTGCAGGTTGGCCTGAGGTCACCATACCACTCACCTATACACACACTTATACTATAGAAGAAAGCAGATTGGAGCCTGGATATAAGACAGCTAAATGTCTGCCAGTTCTTAAAATGAGTTGGAAATATGCGTGGGAAACCATGAGCTTCTTCCATCGGTCATCTAAGACCAATTCATCCTAAAGGTAATGAAACCCTGAATAAACATCCAGTAAGGGAAAAGACTCAAGGGAGGGAAGCAGAGGAGACCAAAGATGAGAAATCACTGTATAATCATTGGTATCTTACAATTACAATTGGCAATGTTTTAGTCTTTCTTGGTTATTGTTAGAGTTTACCTCTTAAGAGGATTGCAATGATTGACAGGTCATAGGACCGTGAATCAATGCCCCCGTGGCATAGTTTGAGGAAAGGCAGCCTCCAGCCATAACCCACCAAACTGACTGAGCAAGCCATAGCCTATGGGCAGCTCATCCCCTCCCAAGAATAAACAAAATGGTCTTAACTACCTCCCCACCCCCTCCCACATTCCAAGACCTCCTAACCCACTCCCCCCTAGCCATTCGGCCCCAGGCTGTACTTGGTTTCCCTGCCTATTGATGTACTGTATAAATTGATATCCACCACCTTCCACGGGTAGGCTGAATTCCCTCTTTTGACCCCCGCCATGATGGTGGGGGAGCTGAAGTCTATTCTTCAGACCCACTCTGTTGGGAGAACTTCCCAATAAACTTCTTACCTGCAATTGTCAGTCTCTGCATCCCAGTGAGCGCTGTTTTTCTCTAACATTAATCATAAAACAATAGTGCTTCTTACAACTGATGCTCACTTAGACTTGAAATATAATATGACTTCTCTTTTTAAAGCCTAAGCAAGGACTTTTTTTTTTTTCTTTTCTTTTAAACCTGATAAGTCTCTATGTTTTTCTATATAAGTGGTTACAGGTATCAGACAAGTAGGAGGATTTGGTGGGTCTCAAGGAATTTGCCCTGAAACAATGTTTGCGTGTAAGATCCCAGTTTTTACTAAGATTTTTCATTTGGGCACCTGTGTAAGGAGACCGACACAGATTAGTGGACCTGCCTTAAAACTGATTTGTGCATATAAGAATATTCTCTCGTGAACTATAACAAATGTACATCACTATTATAAGGGGTTAATAGTGCTGTATGGGAAAAATACACCTAATGCAAACTGTGGACTTAGTAATATTTTAATATTCTTTCATCAATTGAAATAAAGGTACCACACCAATGCAAAGTGTCAACAATGTGGGGGGGGGGTATCATGAAATGTTGTCTTTCTTATATGACTTTTACGTAAACCTACAACTCCTCTAATTAAAAAAAAAATTACAGTAATTAAAAAGAAACATTATGCTAAGTGAAAGAAACCAGACTCAAAGTACTACATATATTATGGTTCCATTTGTATAAATGTAAATATAAATAAACCTAGAGAGACAGAATTAGACTGATGGTCTGGGGAAGGATAGAGGGATTGGGAGGTGACTTCTAAAACTGATTGTGATGATGAGTGCACAACTGTGATTATACTAAAAGCCATTGATTGTACACTTTGGATGGACTGTACGGTATATGAATATATCTCAATAAAACTACTTTACATATATATATAAAAATACAAATAAACTGTGAGACAAAAACAAATACAGTATGTGAAAAAAAAAAAAAACTGATTTGTGCAGTCACGGCCAGTAAAGCTGCTTAAATTATGTTTCTTCGGGTAGTTGGGGCATCATATAACCTTTGTCTTCCTGAGCATTCCTTCTGTAAAGGGTTTGGGAGAGGGTAAGAGAGACGGGGATTTGGATTTGGGGGTGCAGTCATGCCTATTCTGAAAAACACCGCCTCTCCCAATTAAGATGACCATGATGATATTTAATTTTTAAAAAATTTAAAAAGGGGTGTGAGATTTTATTTTTATCTTATTTTACTTTTAATTAAAAGGGCAACATTAAAAAAAAAACGCTTGAGAAAACACAGACCTACAGAATACAGTTCAGACCCCCTAGCCAGACACTGAGGACTTTCTAGAATATAGCACCTACTTAAGAGATAAATCTTTTTTTGACCTTGCTCCTTTTGGTATCCAGCATGATGTTCAAATGTAAGTTTCTATATTCTGTCCATCTTTCAAGGTCCATTTTACATGCTACTTCCCCAATGACAAACCCCTTGATCTTCCAAGATGGCCATAATCTCTCCAACCCTTGAAATTCCATAGAGAAAGACATAACTTTCCTATAATGTTTGTTATCTATCTTCTGTTGTAATCACTTATGCACAGGTTATTTCCTCTATTGGTTGCAATAACCTGAGGCAAAGGTTCTTTTTCAGATATATTTATGGAGAGAAAGCATGTTGACTTAGGTCAAAGTTGGTGGAATTCAGTCATGTCTGGGCATTTCTGATAGAGAGAGGAGGAGGGCCCCTCCTATAGTTCTCTTTGCAAGAGGAACTGTAGAGATACACTCTTCAAGGAGAACCTATCCTAAGAGTAGAGCCTAAGACAGACCATCTTGTCCCAGTAATAAAAGTGTTAGGCTTTGAAAGAGAGCAGTAATTTTGAACATGGTGAAATATCAGACTCCATGTTCTTGAGTTACAGTTCTATGAAGCTGGTGGGATTTATAAAAACAGAAAAAGGTATGTTCCTAACCCCTAAGGTCCATATACTTTGATACTCATATAGAAAATACATAACTCTAAAATATGGAGAGGCATTCTCCCAACTTCTGATGAGAGAGTAACATAGCCAGGCTTTGTCATATACTGGGTGGGCTCCACCAGTCAGTAGCAAGAGGCACTAAGAGATGCAACAAACAAGGTAGAAGCCACTGGAAGGTGTGGCTGTTTATGGCAGATGAAACAGAACGAAGAACACTTGCATGGTTTACTCCATGCAGGTAAAATGAATATGGAAATTAAAATGCCAAGACCAGACAACCTATATTTAAAGGAATTGCCTGGACTTAGAAGAAAAATGGCAGGGGAACATGTGAAAGCCGATGAGTCTTATTATTATTTGTGAGTCCATGTGCACCATGTCTGAGGGCACCACAAACAGCTGTGGTGCTTCCCAAGAAAGAGGCCGAAGCATAGTGAATTTTCTTTCCAGGTATAAGGGATAGACTAATGCATTAGCATCTCGGTGGCAGAAGAAGAGGTCTAAGTAATTCATTTAAATGATCAACTTTTGCAAATACCTTTAAAAGAAGGACTGTAGCACATACCCTCAACATCAATGCAGTTACAAATAAGATGAGGAATTAAAAGGATGCAGGAAAGCAGATGTGGCTCAAGCAATTAGGCTCCCGCTTACCACATGGGGGTTCTGTGGTTTGGTTCCCAGTGCCTCCTAAAGAAGACACCAAGCTGACACAATGGGTAGGTGGAGCAAGCTGACGCAATAAGAGACACAAGAAGAAAAACATAATGAGAGACACAACAAAGAAGAGAACAGAAGTGGCTTAAGTGATTAGGCACCTCCCTCCCACATTGGAGGTCCTGGATTCGGTTCCCAGAGCCTCTAAAGAAACAAAGAAGACAAACAGATACAGCAAGTGCAAGCAACAAAAGTGTGGGGAGAGATAAATAAATCTTTTAAAAAAAAAAAAGATGTAATTTGGGAGCTGTTTTGTCATTGTTTGGATTTTTTCTTTCTTTCTTTTTGTTTTAACAGTGCAATGTGATGCATACATCATAAAAATGTACACAGTTGATACAAAATGCAGAGTAATTAACAATAAAATTGCAAAGAGAAACCTATACTGATGACTTTAAGTTAAATGGAAACGGAAGGGTGTTGATTAGAAACAGGAGGGCTAGAAAGAACTAGGATGACAGACACCTCAAAGATTGAGGTTTTTTTCCATAACCTTAATGTTTATTATTATGGATAGACATATTTCTGTTAACTAAACTTCTTTCTAAATCCAGGTATTAAGAATACAGAATCTGGGAGTATGAAGAATGTACAGACACTGACTCTTCCTTATTAGGTTTTACCAAGAACATGGGTGAGTGGGTTGGTGAGTAGGTTGTTTTGTTTTGTTATGTTTTGGTTTTCCAGGCTGGTAAAGCAAACTTCCCATTAGATAGCAAATGTTTAAAGGGACAGTGATTTAAAAAAAAATAGAAATTGTGATCCTTGCCTAGGTAGCATATAGGGATTCAATGAGGTTGATCAAATGCAAAATTATAAATAAAAATTCCTTAAACATGATTAAACACCATAGGAATATTTTACATGATGACATTAATAATATCTAACATTATCTCAAACTAAGGAGGTTCTCAGAAATTTGGATAAATTAAACAGACAAAGCTAAATCCTCTCTCACGAGCAGCATCCTGGGTATATGGTGGGATACTGGCGATGTTTACTGTGTGAAAGTCAAGTATGAAGTCTATGACAATTTATTTGGATCACCAAAGTTTTGCTGCAGCAAAGGAATCCAGAAGGGAAGTAGCTTCAGGGTTCTGGGGATGGCAATGGATTTTTAGCTGGAATCCTACTGCTTGGACCAGGGTTTGTCCATCTTATAGGTGAAGCAGGCTAGTAAAATAGGGAATGAATAGATGGATCTGGAACCTGGCAAGAAATCCACATGGATATCAATACCCCCAAGATGGCTGATGGAAGACTGTCACAGATTCTGCCATTCAGAACGAAATTTCCTCTGGAAGCCAGGAGAAGCCCCTGATATTCTCCAGAGGCCTTACCATTGGGTCCTCCTGGGGGATTGATGGGTGGGGTAATCAATCAAAACAGCAAACAGCTGGGACTCCACCCATGCCATTAGCAAAGGGGCAGAATAATTAATGGTTTAAAAAACAGGCATGAAGGCCTAATCGCTCTCTTGCCTTTCGACCCAGTTCTTGCCTTCTCCACGCTGCTCTCACCATGTCCTCCCACATGGATCAACACGCAAGTAAAATCCCGGCATTTATAATCTAAAATGGGAAATTGTAATCTGTAAACCAGCCCTCTTTATCACTCTTCAGCCCCTTCCTCTCTACCTGGGACCTATGATCTGTTATTTTCTCCCATTTCTCTTCTCACCATTCGTTAATAAATTACTGGCCTAACTAACCTGACAAAGAGCCTAGACCAAATCTGGTTACATAGGGGTGGGTTTAGGACAGGTGGGGCTTATTTTGTATTGGGTCAAAGGTAATGAACTAGGTCCTGATTGGCTGTCTGGGTCAGCTGCCTTGGTGAGGATTTCATAGATAAAGAAGAAACTTAAGAGGGTTATTTTTGTTTGTTTGTTTGTCTCTGAGAGACCTCCAGGGCTTTAGCAAAACAGTTTCATCAACTGTATAGGCTTATAGCAATCAGATAATCAGAGATGGCATTGCAAAGAGGATGTGTGCTCAAAATTACACTGTGGTAAAAGACCAAGTCTTGGGTTGATATAAGTCAGTCATAGTACAATCCTGCCTTTCTTTTGTTTCCTCCTGAAAATGGATTTCACCGTCTCCACCATTCATTACCATCAGAGTCAAGTAAACTGAGTGTAGTATATATAGGTGATTGTGATTATATTTCTGGTTGTGGGTTGCTAACATCATTCTACATAATATTAAATAGAGATTTTAATGTGTGCGATCATCTAGTACTAAATGATACAATTAAATATTTCTCCTACAAAGTGTTATCCTGTACTGAAGATGATTCCAAGCATTAAAGGAATTACAGTATTAATTCAATGGCAAGAAGTATTCTCAACTAAATTTTCACCTTGTCAAATGGAGAGAAAGTTGAGCGTGTAAGGAAACCAACAAGAATACTAATAGCCATATTTGTTGAGTCTTTACTATGTGTCAGGCACTGGGCTAAGGGCTTTGTATGCATTATGTCTTTTAAACCTGACAACAATCCTGAGTATAAATACTATTACTATTCTCATTTTACAGTTGAGACAACTGAGACTAATAGAGGGACATGTTCAAGGTCACAGAGCGAATCATATTGGAGTTCCAACCCAAGCTACTTAGTCTGACTCCAGAGTGCTTGCTCTCAACTACTTGTATAGCCTGTCTACTCAGCTTTTAATACCTTGGTTCAAAAAGGGGTTTCTGCCCCCAGGAAATTCCTTTAAATGTAGATTGACTGGTCTTTGCATCAATCCCCAAACTGCTATCAATTAACATAAAGATGTCCTGAAGGCCTAGGAGCTGTCTTACTGTGTAGATTGAGCACATCTCTGTCCCTTTGCCTCTTCCCATAAAGTGGGGCAGAAGCAGAAATCACAGCCTTTCTTTTTCTGCTTTCCTTCTGAAGTCCAAGTTCACTTCTTAGTGCAGAGCCCGACTCATAGGTACAGTAGAGAGACAGGCTCCACACTTGGTAAAAAGAGAGATGCTGGGAAGTTTCTAAACCTCAGCCTCCCCACCCTCCCACATCCATCCCAACATTAGAAAAAGTAATTACCTCTAGCCTCTTAGTAGCTGGAAAATCCATATTTAGAAACACTTTCTTCTGCATTATGTACTTAGAGGGCACATGCAAGTACTTGGGAGGATGTCATGGTTGGTTATTGCCATTGTATGGCATCATTAATGTCCAGTGGTCCCTGGCAGAAGCATGATTGCCTGTGCAGTGTTTTTTTCCGAAGTGCATTCTGGGGAGTCCTGTGCTATTCAAAAGAGACACAGGTGGGTGAGGAAGCCAAATGGTTCAGTTTCTGGACTCTCACCTTGTCAACCACAGCAGCTCTGCTTTTATCTGCTGTTGGACTGGCTCCGCATTTCGTTTTGGGGAAAACAATGAACAACAAAAGCAAAATGATTCCAAGTTAAAAAATAAAATAAAAAGGAAATCACAAGTTTAGTAGGAAGATTGTGGAAGCTGTAATCAGCGAGATTTAATACAGTGCCTAAAACAATACAAATCAGCCATCACTCCCTGAGAGTAGTTTCAGATTTGGGAATTCTCGCTTCTTGACACCTACAGGGGTCAAGCACTGGGTGAGATATTTTATATTTAGCACTTCATTTACGCCTCAGGGAGGAGGCCTCAGGGTCATTTTACAAATGACAAAACCTAGGGCTCAAAGAGGTTAAATAATTTGTACAAAGTTAATGCAGCTGATAAGTGGGAGAGCTGGGACTTTAACTAAGTTGTCCCTGGTTCCTAAAACACTGCTTTTCTGAGAATAAGGACAAAGTTAGAAGTTTGGAGACCAACCTATATGTGTGTGGGTGGGAGGTGGGGGGCAGTAATCTAATCTTATTTTGTTTGACAATGTATTCGTCAACCAGCTCTGTCATGCTTGACTCAAAAGCCACCTTGAAACTGCTGATATGGGTCGTTAGCATTTTATGAAGTGGGAACGGTGGCACAAGCTAACCCCACCTCCCAGAAAGGTTTCTTCTAGGATGACTGTGAGGATTTTCCTTATTATTATTATCTTCTTTATTATTTAAACTACTCTGCATCCCATAAAGAATTTGTTCATTGAAGCAGTGAAGAGAATGGCTTTGATTTGAAAATGGAATTGGGAAACTCTTAAACTCTATAGGTATTTTAAAAATGTTCTCTAGATACAAATGAGAAGATATGTTTAGTATGTATTGTTAAAAAATTGTAAAACAACATATATGGCTAGGATCATGTTAAAAATATGTATTTACATATGTTAATTCTTAAAGGAGTAAAACTCTGCCCAAAACCACACCAAGCAGTTAATAGCAATTATCTCTGGAGATGGAATTACTGGGGATAATAATTTTCTGGATTACATTTTTCTGTAATGCTTGAATTTTATATAATAAGCATGTCAATTTATTTGTAATTATAAAAATAATAAAGGCATAAATATTAAATGTAAATGCTAGCACTCTGTTTTTCTAATCATGTGCAGCTTTGCCCAGGCTGTTATCTGAGCAAGCTAACTGAAATAATTTTCAGGAACTAGAATGTTTCTCTTTGTACAACCACGAATGTGAAATATTTTAATAGTATTCTGTAGGCAATTTGACAATTACCCAGTCTTTATATAGTTGGGTGCTGTGTGTGGGAGAGGCGACAAACAGGTTCATATAAGAACAAAATCTCAGTACTGGCTGTGCAGAAGATTCCCCAGATTTTGGCCAGAATAAAAACACCCCTACAGTCTAGTCTTCAGTTAAACAGATATTATCACTAAATGACATTTTCATTCATCACAAAATTGTCATTGGTGTTTCATGTTGATGTCTTAGGCTTCCTTACTTCATGCTATGATATTTATAATTTATTTTAAAATTCCTTTCAGCAAAGATAGTAAGATGTTGTGTGTGTTGTTTTAGTTTAAGAACCATTCAAGGGGTGGTCTGTTGCCTTAATCAGGAGCTGACACTCAGAGGCCATCACAGGCATTTCCAACAGAAAGCCACAAGCTAGAGGTGCCGACTGCAAGTGCTTCTCCTGGCCATGTGTCAATCAATGCCAGGAGTTTTGCATAATAAATATTAGAAATGACCTTTCACTGGTTCAATCAGTGGCTTGTTAGTTAACTTGATAGATGATTCATTGGTGAAAATACTAGTATTCAACATTGTGGACTGGCTTCCATATTGTAGAGACACTGCCCCAAACTGTGTAGCCACAGTCAAACCTGTGGCCAACAGAGCATACTCAGACACAGACACATTGTGTCCTTGCCACTTAAACAAACCCTGAGACACTAGGAACAAAACTCAGTTTCCTCAGAACCAAGACTATGAAGATGAGGAATCATCAGAAGGAAATAAAATGTGAGGGACTCCTCAGAAGGAAGATAAGATGCAGCCCCTTGGCATATTTCTACCATTTATAGAGGATGCTATAAACAACAATTAGAATAGGCCGATCTGAGTCCCTGTTATTGTCCCCACTTCACTTTGTTTCCATTCTATATGTATCCTTTAGTTCTTGGATGGGACAGACAGATTTGAACCTTGCCTCTTATTTCCATGCCAGTTGACCTCTTAATAAAACTCTTTTCTCAAAATCCTGCTATCAAAATACTAGTTTCTGTGCCTGTCAGGCAGTGAGCCCTTGTTTGGTAACAAAAGAATGAATGACAAAACAAAACAAAACTTATTTTAATGGCCTATATTAAAATAATCCCCATTGATTTTTCATGACAATTTTCAGAAATAACCTTATGCAAAATTTTAAAAAAATCTTTCATTTATTAAATGAGGAAATTGAAACCCAGAAACATTAAGTGGCTTGGCAAAGTCCCCCAGCCAGATATGTATCCAATGGGACTAGAATCAGATCTTCAAATCCCCAATCCAGACCGCAGGAGTCTTCCACTGCTGACACTGTCTTTTCTGATTGCTTATCAATTGGCACAAGGAAGATGCTTAAGGAGGAAGCCACAACTCTCCCCAGGCCAGATTCTATACCAGATGGTAAAGAAACAATAAAGTGCTAGGAAACCTTGGAAATTTAGAGGAAATCTATCATATCCAAGTAAAGCCTTTAGTGATTAAAAAATAATAATAATAATAATTAGTCTATCAATTCTAATGTTTTTCAGGTGAAAATCATAGCAAACAAATGTGATAGACTTTTTTTTTTAAGATTTATTTTATTTATTTATCCCCCCCATCCAACCACCCCTGTTGTTTTGCGCTCGCTATCTGCTCTCTGTGTGTTCTTCTGTATCTGCTTATCCTCTCTTTAGGTGACACTGGGAACCTATCCTGGGGCCTTCTGGAGTGGGAGAGAGGCGCTCAATCTCTTGCGCCACCTCAGCTCCTTGGTCTGCTGTGTCTCTTATTGTCTCTCCTTTGTGTCTCTTTTTATTGCGTCATCTTGGTATGGCAGCTCTCCATGCAGGCCAGCACTCTTGCACATGCCAGCACTCTGCGTGGGCCAGCTCACCTTTCAACAGGAATCCCCAGGAATAGAACCCTGGACCTCCTATATGGTAGACAAGAGCCAAATCGCTTGAGCCACATCCATTTCCTGTGATAGACTTTTAAGAGTCAAGGACATCATGACAGAGTGGGAGGTGTGGGGTTGGAGGGGAAGGGAATGGGGTGGGGGAGGAGAGGGTTGGGAGGGTGGAGAAGAGAGACAAGCAACCAGAACCAGGAAAAGACACAGGCAATACAACAGATAAAAAATGAACTTAAACGGCACTTGCTTCTCCCTGCCACTCACCATCTCCAGAGATAACTCTTTTCACCACTTAAAGTTGTACATTTCTGTCACGCTTCCAAAGAAGCTTATGAAACACTTGACTTTCAAACCTGATCATGATTTATTAAAAAAACATTGACTGTGATGTGACAGCATTTTACAAATACAGGGACCTTTTTTATCTATTCATTTAATATTAACATATTCGTTTTAGCCATAATAATTCACAACCTCCAAATTGTTCTAAATCCCAGTGATGAGTATTCTTCCTAAAAGGCTATTAGCATGAAATAAAGGATTCCTTGGGGCCTAAAACATTCATAGTGATGGTTGGTCAGAGTTGGAAATACAACTTTCTAAAAATACATATTCTATTCTGAAGAATCCACGTTGTCATCTATAACCAAATGGAGATCTTCAGATTCTTACATCTCTCTAGATTCTGTCATGCTGAGAGCACAACAATAATAGATTCCGGGATGATTAAGAAGAATATCCTGATAATTATGGAAAAAGGCAATGATGAGTCAGATTATTGTTGTAATTGTGAAAAGGAAACACTTAGAATGGATTACCCTGATAAGAAAAGTGAACAAAATCTAATGCATTGTCACATGAAAAGCTCTGTCTAAAGATACTTGATGATCTATGTAAAGTACTTTTAAGTATATTTTAAGTGCATTGTATTGAATCAATTAGAAAATCTTCATAGTGCTGGCTATTAATTATATCCAAGGTGTCAGAATTTTGGATTTTTAAACAGTACCATTTTTCCTTTTTTAGACAGTTATAAAAATAAGCTTAATGGGAAATATGGTTGGCACAAGAAACTTGTCTCTCTTTTGAAACAATCGGGGCCACAGTAGGTTGAAGAATGTTCAGTAGTGATGGTTCAATAGTGATGGTTGATCTTTTTTTGAAACTGCAAGAGTGACTGCAAGTGAGCAAGCAAGCAAACTTCTAAGCATCCAACATCATCCTGGCAGTATTGGGTGTTAAATGTGTGCTCATCTGCTGCTGAAATGTATTCTTGCTAAGAAGAAAACTATGTTCCACTTAATTTGTTTTTTTTCCAACAAGAATAATACACACATCCTCACCTTCTGAAATAAAGCTCCTTGAATTAAACACACACACACACACAAAACAAACAACCACAAAACTCAAAACTTTCTCTGCTGAATCTGGCCCATGATGGTTAACATCAATTATGGCACTTTCAGCATGTGGGACAGCAGAAAGGAGGTACTGAGATAGCTAAATATCTATTTCCATTTTTAGACCCTGGGTCTATTGGCTTTAGTAAATTTTGCTTGTTATTTTGTTTACAGTTTTAGTTTGGTTGCTTGTTTTCTTCTTCATTATCTAAGTCTCAGGGGTTACTTTTTCCTGGAGAGAGTATTTGTTCCTTCAAGGACATCTCCACCCTTTAGGTTAATATATATATATATATATATATTTTAGGAGGTAACTGGGATTGAACCCAGGACCTCACACATGTGAAGCATGTGCTCAACCACTGAGCTACACCCACTCCCCTAGGCTTGTTTCTAATTTAGTAGTAGTCCAGGATGTCAGAATGCCTTAAATATCAGAATAGGGTGTCATGTGCTGTGTGCAGTCGAGTTTCCGCATTTGGGGAAATCGCAGGTGTCAGCATATTCGGAGTGCAATGGATAAGCCTCGCCCTGGGAAAACCACCTTCGTGATCATGGTATCTCCCCTGCCAGGTAAGTATGAAATATGTTTTTTTAAAAGGAGGTACCAGGGATTGAATCCAGGACCTCGTACATGGGAAGCATGCACTAAACCACCGAGCTACATCCACTCCCCTGAAATGTGTTTTGAAGGAGAGGCTTTAAAAACTCTTAATCCAAAGCTATCAGCTCAGGGCTTGTAAGCAGCTGTTTTCATTTAGAAGCCAAGTTCTTTGCTTCAGAGTTTATGGCTGTGTTAATTAAGTGGGCTGTGCCCTATTTTAATTAATACATTATTTTTCATATGGGCATTTCAGAGTACCTTATAATATTTTCTAAATGGAAATTACAATTGAGTTGGAGAAAAGACATGCAAGGGAAGTCAAACTTACTGATTACAGAGTTTGCTGTTGATGCAAGTGAACTCTGGGATTTAATCCATTTATCTACCTCCCAGATGGCCAATCATTCCAAATGTCAGCCAATCCAGGGAGCTTTCCCTGCCCCCTCAGTGGAGTGGTAGGAGCCCTTCCTCTGTTTTTTCTACCACATCCTTTTCTTTCTTTCTTTTTTTAGGAGGTACTGGGGATTGAACCCAGGACCTCATACATGTGAAGCAGGCACTCAACCACTGAGTTATACCTGCTGCTCTACATCCTTTTCTAATGTGTAACCTTGTCTGTACCATGTTTTATAACAATTGCCTGTTTATCTGTGGGTCTCCCTTTCCTGAACATGAGTTCCTTAAGACAAGGATTGATGCCTCAGAGTCTATGGGGCTGCCCAGGGTAGGTGCTGGGTTATGTCTGGTTGATTGATTAGCTCATCAAATGAACGCAGGTAGGTAGAAAGGGAGAAGGAAACAATAGAGAACTGAGCAAGTAGGGAAGGAAGAGAGAAAATTATTACAGTAATATTCATATCCTGCTGATAATGAAAAATAAACATAAACAAGGCTGTGCAGAGTCAGTTGAAATTAGGAGGGAAACTCAAAGCAGAAAATCAGTAGAATCATGGGAAGGGTAAAGGGGATAAGAATGTTTTTCTCGCTTAGTTGGGGTGGTGAAAGGAGTAGATAATAGGGATAAATTAGACCCATTAAAATGTAGAGAGGGCAGGAGATTAATGTTGTCTCCAAAAAGGTGGCAGTCCTTGGCTCATTCTTTAATTAGTGTTTAACAGAGAAAAGAAAATTGGTCAATTAGAAAAATAACGAAGACTTGGCAAAAACATCTGAAAACAGCTCAGGAAGAGAATGAATATACATGAACCATGAGATTGGTCCCGCATGTAGGGATATTAGGATCTTGGCATGTTTGCTAAACACTTTTTCATGTTTAGAAAAAGAACCCTTGTGGATCTGGTAAAAGATGCATCAAATATTCCTTAATGCAAATACAGGTAAGCCCATGGTTGGGACAGAAATACCTCCCTCCTTTTTCTTCCTTGGGAATATAATTTTTGTTATTTCCTCAGGCATCATGGCTCCCATGCAAGAGGATACTGGAAAATATACAGGAAGGAAATCCAGTTCCTCAGGAAAGAAAGCCAAGCCTACCAGGTTGGTAAAAATAATCTCTCATTCCACTAGGCTCATACATAGGTTTACACATGTATGCACATGCACCCACACTCCTAATTCTTACACAAACTGGAAGCAGTTAGGTATAGCAATTTTGCATGAACTGCAGAAATCACTCACATAGCATGGCATAATGAGGGCGGGGGCACAGATTTAGGAATTAAACAGTTCAATGTCACGTTCCAGCTTCACCCCTTCTAAGCCTCCTACACTTGAGCTACTAGTCATGCACCAGTTTGGAGTCTTAGTTTCTCATCTGTAGAAAGGAAATAATAGAGTCAGGATGAGGGTATTGTGAGATTTTGTACATAAAATAGCTGATAGAGTGTCTGGCCCATGGCAGATTACTCAGAAAATGTTGAGTCCCTTTCTTTATTCTCGCAGAGGGCAAAAGGGGACAGCAGTGCTGATTAAATTTTCTTGTGGAGCATTCCTATCCTCCCCAAAACAGGGTTGCCAGGGATAGCAAATTGACTGTCATGTCACTTAAATCATTTAAAATGTCTTCAGGCAACTAAGGGGCTTAGCTTTCTGGATATATCCAAGGGGAGTCAGAAATGCTAAGACTTACTTCAATCCAAGAGTGATTGGGAGAGGTGCTGGTGCAAGCTCCTGCCCTCTGGTCACAGCAGAGAGGGAGGAGGACCTGCTCAGAGATCACATATTACCTGGTTCTACTTTAGTTATGGTTGCACTTTTTCTAAGTAGGACAGGGGCCAATAGCCTTTTTGTTTTTTGATAAAGAACAAGTCTAGTGGGTCATATCCAACCACATTCAACCCTCCCTTCACTGGCATGGCCAGCACATTTTTCCATCAAGGGCCAAGGCTAAAGAAATCTCCAACTTGAGATTCTACACACCCAACCGTGATACCTAAGACTATCCAGCAAGTTGGCCCCAGCTGCATCCCATTCCCCAGATGTTTTCCTTTGCCCTTCCCCTTTGAAATGACCTGCTCATTCATCCATTCCATCTCTTTCTTCCCAGCTGCAGGTAATGCTGAAACATTACTCTGGAGGAAGTTGTTTATGACTGCAGACTTAGTAGCTGGAATATTTGCCTTTCTTTTGGCTGGAATGTTCTATTTAGAGATGGTCTTAGAAATGGCTGTTAACTTGCTCTATTAACAAAGATATTTCTTGGCTCAGGGAACCATGAGGCCCCCTAACATTCTCTTAGCTTTAACTCTCCTAATTCAAGAATCTTTTCTTCATGTTGCTTGCCACAAGGCTAGAGTATGTGTTGAGAAAACATGGCAGTGATGCCTTGATGTTTACAAATTAAAGAGTTTAGCACTGATCCTGTGGACCACATAGTTTTACAGGATGGACTGATTCATTGAGGTAAAAAAAAAATTACTAACATTGGGCATCAGAGAAATAAATCAGCAAACAGAATAATAAGCAATGACATCATGGGCAATAAGCCTTATGGATATAGTCAACATAAATCCTCTTTCAAGCACTTTGGGATGGGGTCATAAAATTAGTGAATTCGGCAATGAAAGATATTTCATATTTCAACTTCAGAAGAGAATATACTGCTCTGTCTTGTCGCATTTCACTTGCAAATTTTATTCTAATTTGATTGGTTAAAAACAGTCTCATACACTGAAAATTGAAAAGTGCAATGTTAAGGAAAAAAATCAGATTAAGTGGCAATTTCATAAAGTGAAGAGAGGTGAATATTATGGCTTATTAATGCATAGGTTAGATCTACCCAATGAAGATATATTTTCTGGATAATAATACTTTATATTTAATCAGAGCTCAGTTTTCATTTATTTCACTCATTTAGACTCCTTGGTAATAGTTTCCTTCACCTTCTCATGGAAGTTGTCCAGAATTTAATAAGTATGAAAGCAACCCCTTTCTGTAGTCCCCACGTTCCTATAAATCTGAAAGTGCAGAGACCTCAAGCAAGGATACAACCAGAATGTGGCCATGATGTAACTGACGAGCTCACTTCCTGTGGTGTCCTAGATGCTCTGGTATCATGCTTGAATTTTAACAATGGTGACTCTGTCATGGACTCACCACCGGTTCCTCCTCCATTATATTTGTGTTGCTTTTACACAGCTTCATCCATGTGCATGAGTGGTGATAAGAGGGCAGAGCAATTATTATTAGAAACCCCAAAATGCATGTTATACATTATCATCCTTTCTTTAAATATATCCCTGTATTGTGAAATCTGCCAGAATTCAGAGTTTATTGCCATGGCTATAAATGTTCATCATGTAGGATGCATATAGTGATGGGACAGCCATGAGTACATTTGTATTATAGGTTGGGTACTTATTTTCTCTCAGGCCCAATGCCAGATAATTTAGGTAGCAGCTACCATCCAAATAGATGAGGATCAGATTCTGCCTAACTAAACAATATGATGGCACAACTCTAGGCTATTAAAAACAAGGGTGCGCATTAGCTAATGGCTCAATTACTGAGACTTTCTCTACAATAAGATAATTCCACGTCAGTGTGAGTGTGAAAGTCTGAGGCTTTACAGACCCCAGAAAAATATATTCTCAGAGTTAATCCATTTCTGTGGGTGTGGACCTAATGTTGGTAGGACATTTTGATTATTTTACTTCAGTTAAGGGGAGGCCCAGGATAGGTCTAAATCCTCTTACTGGAGTCCTTTATAAAAAAGTGAAATTCAGGGGAATGGATATAGCTCAGTGGTTTAAGCATCTGCTTCCCATATACAAGGTCCTGGGTTCAATCCCCAGTATCTCTTAAAAAAAAAAAAAAAGCTGATGCATATATAATCACAATTAATAAAAGAATGAAATTCAGATGAAGAAGAGAGAAAGCCACTGAAGCAAGAAGCTGAAGCAACAGTACCCAGAAGAAAGGGGAGAGCCCAGCAGATGCTGCCATATGCCTTGTCATGTGACAAGGAATCCAGGATCACCAGCAGCCAGTCTTTAGAAGAAAGCATTGCCTTGATGATGCCTTGATTTGGACATTTTCATGGCCCCAGAACTGTAAGCTTATAAGCTAATAAATCCCCATTGTAAAAGCCAACCCATTTCTGGTATATTACATTTTGGCAGCTTAGCAAACTAGAACAGTGAGATACTGGCAGATCAGACTGGACCCAGAAGGATTGACATATACACCAAGGTTCAGGCAGATAGCCGGTGATGGCTCAGCAGCAGATATATGCTGAGAAAATGATGAAGTTCAGGCTGTGGACGACAAATTTTCTGAGGGGTAGCAAATTGCAGTAGGGAAAGCATATGCTTTGGAGTCAAATAATCAGAGTAGAATTTTGGCTCTGTCATGACTAGTTTTGTGACTTGGAATAAATCAATATTTGTTTCCACTCTCCATTATTGTTTTGTAATGTGGAAACCATAGTATCTACCTTATACAGAAACTATGAGGATTCAGAGTAATGCATGCTGATTTCTTGGTACACAAGAATTGATGACAATAATTATCATTATTAGGATAGTAAAGAAATAGCAGTACATTATGATCTAAGCAGACAATCATTCATTTAATCCTGTAGACATGAAGTCCACCAGTTAACCTATTCTATGTATAAGGTGATTTGTAGGATTTGGATATCCAGTGGTGAAAACAGTGGTCCTGTGCCCTAACTTCATGGAACCTAACTCAGCAGCCATTAAGCAAGAAACACACTCAAATACTAATCGCAAATTGTGGTAAGTGTTCAGAAGTCACCATTTAGAGAGAAAAATAACAGAGTATACCAAGGAAATAACATTCACAGAGACATGAAAGATGAGTAGTTATTACTACCTCTATTACGTTATTAAAACGGAAAGGACATTAGGAATGGGAAATAGTAGATGCAAAGGATATACATAAAGAATAAGGCCAATCAGCTTACGGATTGTAAACAGTCACTTGGTGAGAGAGAGAATGACCCAGGAGGATTACTCATGGGCAAGAATATAGAGCCTTAGAGATCCTGTTAAAGAACTGTTCAAGGAATTGGGAAGCCACTGGGGTGGTTCTGAGCAAAGAAGCCATGTGACCCATTTTATTTTTAAAAGTGATATTTCTGGAAGGTGAACAATGCATTGGGGTAGGTGGCAAAAGAGGAAGTAGGAGAGATTACTGCAATAGCTCAGAGAGATAATGGTGATTGGCCTGAGTTGATGGCAGGTGGCTTGAGAGAGGTCCAAGAAAGAATAATCATTGGCTGTTCCAGCAGCCAGGTAAAATTTTCCAACAGGAAACTCAAAACCAGGCAATACAAAAGTAAATCAAAGTAGGATAGAGTATGCCCTATGGTTGTTGAAAAATTGGTTGTAGTGTCACAGTCAGGTTAGTGTGGGTCAGAGCAAAACAAAATCCATTTTCTAAGAAACGTGTTTACTGGGAAAAGATTAAAACAGGACCTTAAAAAAAACAAAACAAAACAAAAAAAAAACAGGACCTTAGGGGATGCAAATGTGGCTCAAGTGATTGAGCTCCCGCCTACTACATGGGAGGTCCCTGGTTCAGTTCCAGGTGCCTCCTAAAGAAGACAGCGAGCTGGCATGATGGCAGGTGCAGCAAGCTGACGCAACAGAAACCTAAAAAGAAAAACATAATGAGAGACACAAAAAAGCAGGGAATGAGGTTCCCTGTGCCTCCTAATAAAGATGAGCTGATGGATGGGCTGACACAACAAGACGATGCAACAAGAGTCACAAGAAGAAAAAACATAATGAGAGACCTAACAAAGCAGGGAACAGAGGTGGCTCAAGGGATTAGGCACCTCCCTCCCAATTCGGAGGTCCCTGGTGCCTCCTAAAGAAACAAGGAAGATGAACAGACATAGCAAGTGCAAACAACGAGGGGGTGGGGAAAAATAAGAAAAAAAAAAAAATAGGACCTTAGTTGTGAAGTACAAATTTGGATATAAAGTGGGGCATGGGCAATGGAAGTTACTAGCAGGGGCATAAGGTCAGATGAAATGGCATGGCTCACAGTATGCTGATCAGTCTAAAAGGATGGCTTGGGTTTCCTTTAAAATCCCATGACTGGGAATAGGATTAGTATCACACACCAGGAAGAACTGACGTATCAGATGAAAGCCCCGACCTCAGGAAAACATCTGTCCTAAGGCAGCAATAAAGGCAGATGATTATGCTTTATTAACTTAACCTGTATGTATATATATATTTTAACAATCTACCAGTTAAGAAAATTCATAATTTCAGAAACCTTATAATTATATGCATCTTATAAAAAGGATGTAAGATTAGGTAAAATATAAAGAAAAACATACACAAAGATATAAATTCAATACTCTGAAACACACACAGAAAACTTAACTATTAATATCCAGCATAATGGTCTTTTTTCATTCTTTGCTTTGTAATCATGTAAATCCACTTTCTCAAGACTATAGAGGCCTATGGGTATGGAAATGTTTGGACCTTGTCTTCTACAGCATTTCCAAGTAGCTTGTGACCTGAGTTTCTGAAAGCAATGCTCTTTCTAATCTGCTAGCAAAAATGAGCAACAACTTTCATGCCATTCCACTAATATCAGAAAACAAACAAACAAACATAAAAACACTTAGGTTTCATGCTTAGTTTTTAAAAGCAAAAAAACAAAAAACAAAAAATTTCTTTCTGTACTGTTTTGCATTTTCTATGTTCTAAATCATAGTGTTTCGATTCTGAGACGAGATCTTTTGGCTGCCCGTTGTGGATGTGGATGCACCCTGACACTTGTCTCTAGAAGTCATTTTGTACTAATCAGAAAAACTGAAACTGTAAACATTGATTTGAATTGTCAAAATAAAACAATTCTAACCTTGCCTCATGGAATTGTTCAGTTTACCTTTCAAATTTGTTAGCTTCAAGATTCACAAACCAAATATGGTTTAAATATGTTATATGTGCTAATTAGGTGTTTTGTTGTTGTTGTTTTCCCTATACATGAAAGTCAAATTTACAATGCTAATTTTTCTCAAGAAGAGTTCTAAGTGGTACATTTTTCTTCGAATGAGCTATGGATCTGCCTGTCTGTAAATATACTTATGGTCCTATCGGAGTGAGAAAATAAGCAGATATACCAAATTCAATATATGGACGATAAAACTGGGAGAACATATATTAGAAAGCTATTGTTAAGAACAGTTAACTGTTCCTTTACATGATTGAGTTAAACAAACATATACGAAGAGTCTGCAAGTAAGAGTTCTGCTAGTTACTACCAGAAGCACAAACTAGATAATAAAGCTCCTGTTCTCAAGGAACTTAAAATACCAAACACAAAATATAGTTTCTTTATTAAAGGCATTAGTATGCACCAGAAAAAGAGAAATAGGCTTGAATTTGAATGTAGTTGTTCTTCAAAGCAGGAATATAAAGTTAAATAGTAAATACAGATACACGCACATGTGTGGGTATGAATATGTATGTATACATTAAATCTCATGTGTGAATTACAAGTGTCTATATTAATATTATTAATGTGTATAGTTAATATTAGTTACAAGGGTATATACTAATGTATGAGGTTTCTCCTCAAATAAACAAAAGATTGTCTATCATCTCCTGAGCATGAATAGACCCTCCACTTATGAATTCCATCATCATATTTTATCACTAGCCGACATGTGTCTAGGTCTGCGTCATAAGCCAGAACATAAACATATACAGAGAGGCAGGCATCACCCACCATTGGGAAATACACATCTGCATACCTTAGTATGGAAAAAAATATCATATCACATAAAATACGGTTTTTAAGTTAAATTATGCTATATTTGTCACAAGTTGACAGTGACATTTGAAAGCATTGTTAAACTTAGAATACTTGCTAGAAGAACAAAATCTCAAGTTAATTTCTTTCTATGTAAAAACAATGATGCCCTGTCTTGGCCATTTGTGGAATGAGGTGTAAAGCCTGGTAATCTGAAGAATTGGCATGCACAGGGAGTATCTGGTGATGTATGCCACCTTTAATAATTTAGTATGTTGACTTATACTTTCCACACGAGTAGTCTTGTCTTAACAGCAGTAAATACAGCTACAAAGCAGTGAGGAATGGCAATTGGCTGAGGGCACTAATTACACTGCCTTGACTTGAATTAAAATTGCTAAACAGCAAATAAGATTACCAGCCTAAAGATAACCTTAATTTAAATGCAAGGCTGCATTTATCTCATCTACAATGTAATTTTCCAGAGGTACAGAAAAATACAATTTTAATGGAAATTCATTGTTTAAAAATATAATTAAAGTCCCTGGTCCCTCCCCACACCCTCTTCAATTTTGTTCTACAGGCAAGATGAGCAGACTGATTCAGAGGTCAGAATGAAAGCATTCAGATCATGTCCTCATAGCCAGAGCTACTTTGAGTACTGTCTTCCTTTTTAATGCTTAACAGCTGGCTATGGAAAAAGTAAAAGCTAAAGCGAGTGAGAGGATGACCTCTTCCAATTGCTGGAGCTAAATGGGAATTTACAAATGGGAAGAGCCCATCCCCACCATTTGGTTAATGAGGAAGCCTAAGGCCCAGAAAGGCCATACATTCTTTCCAAGAACACAGAGCAAGAAGGCTCAGTGGGGAAGATCCTGGTCTGGAATTTGGAGGCAAAATAATCTATACTGGAATCCCATCTGTTTTACTTACTAGTTTTGTGACAGGCCACTTATTATCCTTGGGGCTCAAGTTTTGCATCTCTAAAATGGAAATGGAAGTAAATCTGACCTCATGGTCAAGCAAGAATATGTACACACCTGATTTATACAAGTGCTCAATTAAAAAATAGCATTTATTGTTAGTGAATTCCCAAGACCAGAACCCAATTGTTCATATTCCCAGCCCAAGTTTGTTTCCATTACAATAATTTGCCTTTCATCATCCCTAAGACGTATAATCATGTTCCGGTGAATCAAACCGGAACCTGATATATGTGTGAAGGGGACAAGGTAACAAGACGTAAACACTTTTTACACTCATATTTCTTGTTGGTTGATATGAATCAGAAAATCTGTTTGCTAATTACCAATGAACTATTATTACTAAAAACACTAAGACATAAGGTCAAGTTTTGTTTGTCTGTTTGTTTTATGAATATTTATAAGCACCCCAAAACAAAAGAAAGCCAGAGAACAATGACTGAGAATTGAGGAATAGACAGCAATTTCAAGATGAAGTTCTTCCTCATCAATGACTTATGATTCCATATACACTTTCCATACTTAGAAATGAACAAATAATCATCACACCACGACTTCACCTATTGTAGTTTAATTATTCCCAGCATGGTAGGACCAAGTAGATAGACACAAGGCTGAAATCTCAGGGTTACTTGAAAATTCTATTTCTGAGAGACGCAAACAAGGTGCCCTATTAGAAAAATGTGATCCATGAGCCAATATTTAAATTCCCTTTTGCTTGTCTCAAGAATGGCACAGAAGAGGAACAATTGAGTACCAAAAGGAAGGCAGAAAGACAAGAAGGAAGGAAGACAAGTAGGAAGGAAGAAAAAGAAGGAGTTAAATCATGATGATCACTATGCTAAAGGATCCCTGTTACAGACTAAAGGTGGCTTTTGGTACAGTAAAGCTTGTGGTAGAGTGGAAAGGGCCCTTAATTAGAAGGTAGGACTCCTGTTTTCTAACTTCAGTCCTGACAGTAAGTAATAGGATGGCCTTTGGTAATCATTTACAATTTCTGATGCTTATCTGTGAAATGAGGAAGTTTCCTCATCTGTGAGAAAATAAGATAATTGCAGCAGATTATCTCCAAAGTAGCTTTGAAATTCCAGATTTCTTGAAGAGTCACAACTGCAGGCGCCAGGGACAAATTCCTTCAGAAGATGAGAAAGCTCATGTTTTCAATGTATAAATTTAGGGAAGATTCATTGGCCAGTTTGAGTCACGGTTTAAGGCTATTCACTGTGCCCGGTCTGAGTAGTCCTACTTTCTAGAAGGAATCTTACTAGCCAGTTAATCTAGGACTTCATGCCTAGCTCTAGAGAAATAAAAGATAGTTATATTTAACCACATTCTAAACTCTGACTTGTTCTCAAGAAACCAATCTAGTTACTTCTTATAGCTGAAATACCTTAATCAGTGTCCATCTAGTCAGTATATTGTACATCGGCATGGTGAGATAAATAGGTAATAATGCTCCCCACATAGATACATATTAGTAAGGCATCTTTACTTCTAAGAGAATATTTTTGTTACTCATCATATTTCCTAGTTTTTCCAAAAAGTCCTTGGTGTCCAAGTCTGAACTCTAAATGAATGAAGAGCATATGTCTAATGTTAAGAGAATATCGGCATCACTTGTTTTCCTACTTTAAACCAATGCGGAGTGAAAGAAAGTAGAAGAGTACAAAAAGGGCCTTAAGACTTGCAGGGGCCAGAACTTCTTTGTCCTTAAGATAATTTCTGGCATTACTAAATTCAGACACTTCACCAACAATGTAGAACATCTAACTGGTGTTGGGAATTGTCAGGGTATTGACATGAAATAAGAGTAAAATCTCATGAAAGTTTGTTTTTCCCCTAACCTAGCTGCATATCTCCTACCTTTTCTAGTTTTGTCTTCCTTTTAAAAATATCGGCCATCTGCAAATTTCTCCAGACAAGGAAAGCCCTCTAGTGCTCATCTCCTGGTATAGTAGTCTGGGAACACATTTTGTGATTTAACCTTTTGAATAGTGTAAGCTAAAACGATGAAGGAGAATGTTTTACCAGAGGAAGTTTTGAGTCCTCTGTGCATTTAGGAGCTGAGCAGTCAATACATCAGAATGGCTGCAGCTTATTTGAAATGGGTTGGAACAATTTGCCTTTTAGATACTAGAAGTCAGCAGTCTCCTCTATCTCCTCCCTGCTCAGCTCATATATGAAAGAACAATCAATGGCAACAACTGCATACCTAGCTTCCTTGGAGCTGCTCATTGATGCTGCAAAAGGATTCCTATGATTTAGAAATTAAGGGACTAAGAGGACAAAAACAGCATTGTAGGGGAAGAAACTCCACAAAACACTGAAACAGGGTGTGTTCTGTGAAAGCCACAGTCCATGGTAGCTCAGATGTCACCTTTTGCCACTGAATTCACCAGTCAACCTAAGGAGCCCTGTGGAAGCTGGATCTGTGACCAGACCTTAAAAGTATTAGTAATGAGATTTAAGTTCCCCATTCCTGATCCTTTTCACCTCAAAATCTTCATTATTTGCTTTGCAGGTAAGGTGTACTCCAGTTATAACCCCTTCTGATTAAAGATGAATTAAAAAACAAAACAAAATTCTGATTTAGATTTTACTAGTACAGATGCTCCCTAAATATTTTTACCTGAAAAATTTGACTTATAAGTGACGTTTTCATTGATAGCTAAGGAGCATGTCGAGTCAGCTCTAGTGTAGTATTGCTTGGCAGAACTAGCACAGACCTAGGAGTTTGTAGAGCTACATTCTGCAAGATCTTTGCTAAGTTATGTTCTTTCCCTGAGTTCTGGTTTGCTCCTCTCTGGTAGGGAAAGGCTTAGATGATCTGCTGCTGAAGGTCTCTTTGAACTCTAACGTGCTACTGCCCTCTGGAGGGTAAGCCTTGACAAAGGCTTCTGTGAGAGGTGGAAGGGTGTGATACATGTTTTTATAAGCATCAGGAAGGAATCAAAGATCTGACTCAGAGTTCTCATGTAGCTAGCTCAGCTAGAGTTTAGGAGTGGAGGATGACAAAGCAACTGATTCTGACTGATCGCAGCAGAGATACAGCATTCAGTATTGGTGGAAATAGCTAAACAGGCCTGATAGCATTGTTAACTGAGGCAGCTGAATAAAAAACAACCATCAGCTCAGGATTTATCAAGTTAGAATGAGTTTGTTCTAGTCAGTGCCTGTGATAGGCAGAGCAATGATGTCCCCCTACTCCCCAAGGATAGGCACATCCTAAACCTGGAAGCTGTAAATATTTTGTCTTACATGGTGCTTTAGTTTAGTAAGCTGTCAAAAGGAGATATCATAAAACAGGTTGGCTTTTTAACAATGAGGATGTATTAGCTTACAAGCTTACAGTTTTGAGGCCCTGAAAATGTCCAAATCAAGACATCATCCAGGCAATGCCTTCTTTCCAAAGACTGGTTGCTGGTGATCTTTGGTTCCTGTGCCATATGGCAAGGTACATGGCGGTATCTACTGGTCTTTTCCTTCTCTTTTAGGTTTCCTTGCTTTCTGGTGTTTTTTTTTTTTTGGTTTGTTTGTTTTTCCTTCTTTGGCTTTCTCTTTCTTTGTCTGAATTTCATTCTCTTATAAAGGATTCCAGTAAGAGGATTAAGACCCACCCTAAATAAAATGGGTTATATTTTAAAATCCTACTCACCATAAGAGCCTACTTATGATATGTCTACACCCAAAGTAATGGATTGACTTTAAGAACACACTTTTCTGGGGGTCCATACAGCTTCAATCCACCACACATAACAAAAGGGACTCTACAGGTATGATTAAGTTAAGGTTCTTGAGATGGGATAAAATCATGGATTATACAGGTAGATCCAATCTAAGCCTCCTGCATCCTTAAAAGAGAACCTACATACCTGCAGAGAATCAGAGAGATGGAAGTATGAAAAGGACTTGGTGCACCATTGCTGGCTTTGAAGATGGAGGAAGGGACCATGAGCCAAAGAATGTGGACAGCCTCTCAAAAATGGAAAAGGCAAGGAACAAAATTCTTTCCTAGAGCCTCCAGAAGGAATTCAGCCCTGCTTACACCCTGATTTTAGCCCAGTGAGACTGTGTCGGACTTCTGACCTCCAAAACTGTAAGAAAAATTTGTGTTAAGTTTCCAAGTTTTTGGTAATTTGTTCCAGGAGTAATAGGAAAATAATATAATGTCATTGGCTGAAAGTGTTCAGGGGAAACTCCAAGCTCGTCCTAAAACACTTAAGTAGTGGGCCAAGGAGGTTTTTTTGTTTTTTGTTTTTTGTTTTTTTCCCCCAAAAAAGTCCCTGTATTTCAACTGCTCGTCCCCTCCCTGCCCCAAAAGTGTCCAGTGGCCACTGGCTCCACCTCATAGTTATAATTTCTTCCATTGCTGGAATCACCATATGTGAACAACAGAATACCATCAAGTCCACTCTAGTCCATAGTTCTTCCCCCAATCCTGAGGGGACTGGGATGGTGATGTCCACTCCACCTCCAAGTGAGAGAGGGCTTATATCCCATGGATATGGTGGGTGGGATGATCTTGCCTGCAGATGCAGGCCCTCTCCATTCCCTGGGATGGCCATTGCCCATCGTTGTCTCCTCACCATGGTTCATCAGTCCCTTCTATTCAAACTTATATGTGATGCTGAAGTTTTTAGGTATACTTCCAGAGACTGAAGCCTCTGGCCCATCTATGTGCCAGGTGTGCATGGAATCTCGGTGGAGCTGCAACTCCTACCCTACAGCTCAATGGACTCATCCAAGTCACCTGGGCCAAGGAGTTTTGACTCACAAGATGTCTTTTGCAAATTTTATCCCTTCCAAAGATCTACACCCTAATATCTTCTAATTCTCAAAGCTCAGTCTCGGGAAAGGACCTAAAGCAACCCCACTAGAATATAAGTACACAAATGACTGCTATCAGCTTCAGATATGGCATTTGCACTTTATTATGGATCAAAGCCTTGGGCTAAGAGATGAACTTTCAAACTATGTTTTTACAGAACAGCCAGTGGTAGAAGAAACCTTGGGTGTGAGCAGGGGTGAGTGGAGGCTCTTCACAGGATTTTGAAATTATCCCACATAAGCAGGTACACACTTTATTTATTCTAAGTCTATGTTTGGACATCCTATAATATTATTTGTCTTTGTATCTTCATGGAAACTTAATGAAGGAAAAAATTCAACATCGGTAATAGAGTGGGGGTAAAAGGAATGGAAATGGAGGGAAAAGAAAGAATTTTTATTTTTATTTTTATTTTTTTTTAAAGATTTTATTTATTTATTCATTTATCCCCCCCTTGCTGCTTGTGCTCGCTGGGTCAGCCAACCACGCCGTGCGGGCGGGCCTGCCCCCACCAGGAGGCCCCGGGAACCGAACCCGGGGCCTCCCATATGGTAAACGGGAGCCCTACTGATTGAGCCACAGCCGCTTCCCAGAAAGAATTTTTATAGTGTTTAAACATTGAGATGATGTAGGCATTCAAGGTTTTAAAAATTGAGAGGCATCTGGAATTACTATAAACACAATTCTATAGTTCCTTTACATCTGCCTTTCCCTCTGCTTTGCCTTAGAAAGACCGAATTTTATTATTGAACTTGTATTCTTGCACTGGACCATATAACCCTTAGAAATACAAAAACTCAAAAAGAAACAAGCAAAAAATTATCATTTTGTAAGAGAAAAGAGAAAGGCCCTATTTAGCACAGTCCTCTGTTTCCACATGAAGTGTAGATGAGCAACATATGTAGTTGATTTATAGACCAAACCAGAAGCTTGTGACAGCGTTCTGTTATATGGTGTGAATAAAACTTAACAAATTACTATTTAATCGACTATCTCCTACTGTGTACTATTTTTCATCACCATATCTTTCTTCACCTTTCTCCTCCTATGTTATAAATTAGTACCATTTCCTGGCACTTTTCAGACACAACAGATGCAATGCTATCAACATTCTGATAATGCTGAAGTCACCACGAGCTCCAGGCATACTGTTGGCTGCCAGGGATCTGATGTTTTTATTATAAGTTTCTCTCTTTCACTAATGCATTGAAACATAGGAGATATATAGTACATGGAAATGTGCGGACTACAATACTGATCGCTAAACGTGCCATGAACCAAAGTAGGCAAATGGAAACATCTGCTCACCTTCAAAAGCCATTATTGAATAAAGAAATTTAAAAGCAGCTGGAGCATATATCATAATTCACCACAGTTTTAAATGCTTCATCCATTTGTATATTCCAGGCCAAAAACAACACCCTTCAAATTACCACATTCAAAATAAGGCAATAGTTCATCAAGAACCATCCTTTTCCAGAGTCCTGGTGACTTGGTTTGCAAGAATCAGACTATGTCTCTGATAAGCCTCCTTTTGCTGAGCAAATGGCTAATGAGATTGCAGGAGTCATGAATAGGAAAGAAACACAGATGTGTGGACAGACAAAATTTACACACGTATACTTGAGACAAATTTAATCTAATTCACAAGCACCACAAAGAAGCAGGCATGGCCTCAAAGAAATATGAGCTATTTAAATCTCCCTTCCATTCCCCTGCTGGAGACATACAAAATACTTTTCACAAGTGCCAGGAAATGAGAAAAAGAATACTTTTCAGGTTAAAATACAAAAGAACTCTCTTAATATGTTCAGACATTTAACTATGATCTAACAATTAACAGCCATGCTTATCCCCACCCCCAAGACATTCTTCTCAACCCACCAATCCCCCAGAATCCACTTAGAAAGTTCCCACCCTGTACAGGATATAGTACTCTCTGTATTGGGATGGGATATGCAGACGCACATGATAAAGTCCATGACATAAAGGCCTCTGTTTGAGAAGGACAAAGTACATTGACAATTAAAGACCTAAACAAGAAGTTAAAACATAGTGTTGGCAAGCAGATGTGGCTCAAGAGGTTGAACGTCTACTTCCCACATGGGAGGTCCTGGGTTCAGTTCCTGGTGACTTAAAAACAACAACAAAAACAACAAGCTAACAAACAAAAAAATAAATTTAGGGGAGCCGATGTGGCTCAGTTGAGCACTGATTTCCCATATAAGAGGTTCAGGGTTCAATCCCCAGCCCTGGAACCTAAAAAAACAAACAAACAAAAAAAAAACAGGTAATATTGTCCATATATATATATGAAATGCCATAATATAGTATAAGATTCATTTTTAAAGAAGGGAAATGGGCATAAAGTGAAAACACTGAGGCAAGATGTTCTAGCAGGAGGTGACAACCTTTTAAGGATGTAACATGAAGGTCCTAACAGCTATGTTTTTGGCATGAAGGGAATATTTGTGACTTTCCAACTCCTCCAGGGAGGAGAGATGGGGCTAGGGACAGAACTGGCAGAATTGGCCAGTCTCGCTTCTGATATCCATAAAGATTCAAGGAAAAGCACCAGTTAGAGTCTGATTCTCTTTAGGGTTGGCTCACAGCAGTTCCCTTAAAGGGGTGTGAAATCAACTCATACATTATTCTTCACTTATAAATATTATGTTGCCAACAGCTGGTATAGAAGATGACCGAATAGAAACCATAGCAGTGGTAGCATAAATAAACCTAGCACAGTATAACAAGGTGCAAAGAGCCGTAGAACTTCAGGAACTTGCACTGACCCCAGGTTTTGCAGACAATGGTCCCTCTCCAGCCCTCAGTAACTTTGTGTGTCAAGTGAAGAGACTGGGCAGGCATTCTCCAAATGTTCTGAGAAAGTTCAATATGTCATTTGGAAAAGGATTCAGTGGACTACAGGTTTGAGAAACACTGCATATCATATTCCTTGTTCCCTCACTCCCCTTCCCACTTGGAGATTCACAACGCAATTAGCAGGTTCAAGACACAGAAAGTTCCTGTGATAAACCTGACTTAACTTTGACCTCTCACAATATATTTATATATATTGATTATCAAACTCTTAACAGTACAGCCTGTGCTAGACAGGTTCTAAAGTGTCTTCCAATGGTCCTCCCCTCCTGGTATTCATACCCATGCATAACCCCTTTCCCTAGAGTGTGCTCTGGACGTAGCAATTTGCTGCTAATGAATAGAATATGGCAAAAGTGATGGGATGTTTCTTCTGAGGTTAAGTCATAAAAGGCTGTGACTTCCATCTTGCTAAAACTCTTTCTTGGGAAGCGGCTGTGGCTCAATCAGTAGGGCTCCCGTTTACCATATGGGAGGCCCCGGGTTCGGTTCCCGGGGCCTCCTGGTGAAGGCAAGCCTGCCCGAACGGCGTGGTTAGCTGACCCAGCGAGCACAAGCAGCAAGGGGGGTATAAATGAATAAATAAATAAAATCTTTAAAAAAAAAAAAAAAAAAAAACCTCTTTCTTTTGCTTCCTTCTGGGATCTAATCCCCCTCTCAGTTGGAAGCAGAGTGGGCATCACCATGCCCAAATCCTCAAGACTGAGGATTGAACAAACATAAGGGGGGAAGCGACTATGGACTAAAATAGAATTATTATTATTCTAATAATGGAAGGACATTGATATAAAGGCAGTGGTCACCAAAGGTTCTGAGGGGAGGGAGAGGGAAGAATAGGAGTAATATGGGGCATTTGGGGGACATCGGAATTGTTCTGCATGACATTGCAATGACGGATACAGGCCATTATACATTTTGTCAAACCTATTAAATTGTGTGGTGCAAAGTGCAAACCATAATGTAAACTATAGACCACGCTAAATAGCAATGCTTCAATATGTGCTCATCAGTTGTAACAAATGTACCACACTAAGGAAAGATGTTGTTAATGGGGGAAAGTGTGGGAGGAGGAGAAGGTGAGGTAAATGGTAATCCGTTATGTTTTTGATGTAACATTTACATAATCTAAAGCTTCTTAAAAATAAATTTTAAAAATTGATAATTAAAAAAAAAATAAATCAGTCATAAAAAAATAAAATAAAATAAAATAGTAATAAAAGACCCCTGCAGTCCCAGCTGACACCTTGATTACAGCCTTGAGAGAAAACTTTAGTCAGAGGATCCAGGTAAGACATACTAGGATTCCTGATGCAGATACTATGAGATGATAAATTTTGCTGTTTAAAACTACTAAGTTGTGGGGCAATATGTTACTAACACCCTAACATGTAAAGGAACTATTGCTGTGGGAAAACTCACTTTGAAAAGTGCTGACAAGATTTTTAAGGCTATTTTTTACATATCCTTTAAATGTGTGAGATAAAGCAAATCACTGGGAAAACAGATTGTCCTATTTGCGATAGTGAAGACATCAAAAAAGCCTTTAAAATATAAGAATTCAATTGTCACTAAGTTAAAATGACTGAGCTGAGGTTTACCTTTTTGCTGTCCATGAGAAAGGGTCTACAAAACAAACTAAAGTGGGAAAGACAGGCACACAATTTTCAAGCACTTTGGAGGTACTCCGATCCATTGTGGTACTCATTGCAAATTAAAATCTGTCTATTAAGATAGTCCTCAAAAGATCTCATCTTGACAACATATTTTTGGTCCAATTTAACTCTCAATACAAACATTCAAAGTCTTAAAAGTATTCTTCATTAAGACTGCTCTTCCCAGATTTAAATAAACCTTCTATATCAGTTTCCTAGGGATGCCATAAAAAATTACCATGAATTTAGTGTCTTTAAATAACAAAAACAATTTATTTCACAGCTTTGGAGGCCAGAAGTCTAAAGTCAGGGTGTCAGCAAGGTTGATTCCTTCTGGAGGTTCTAAGGGAGAATTTATCCCATGTCTCTCTCCTTGCTTCAGGGGGCCGTAGGCAATCCTTGGCTAGCTTGGAGACTCATCTCCATCTTCTATGCTCTCGTTTCTTGTTTGTATCTGCTTCAAGTCTCCCTCTCCTTTCTTTTATAAGGTCACCAGTTATTGGATTTTGGTCCCACTCTAATCCAGGATCAGACCATCTTGAGATTTTTACCTTAATTATATCTACAAGGCCCTTATTCCAAATAAGATGGCATTCTGAGCGTCCAGGTGGACATATCTTTTGGGGGACACCATTCAAACCACAACACCTTCTAACTCATCAAAATTGCTCTGTCAACAAAAAATTACAATTCTATCTGTTGCAGTTTGGCATTGTTTAGGAATTCCAAAAATAAATATTGGATTATGTTTGTAAACTGGTCAATACCTGGGCGTGATTAAATTATGATTAGGGCTTTGATTGGGCCACGTCAGTCCAAGCGGGTAGGGACTCACAGATAAAACTACATGACATAGCAGAGAAGTGAGTTGGAGTTCTGATGCTGAGTTTTGAGCTGGAGCCCAGGAAGTGAACACACAGGAGAAGAACATAGAGGAACAGATAAGGCAGAAACCCCAGGGAGAGAGACAGAGCTGTTTGCCTGATAGTCTACAGCTGGCTTTGTGGAGAAAGCACAGCAGCTGAGCCTGGAAAGAAACGGAACCCCGGGAAGAGAGGACCCCAAGAAGCCTGAACCCTTGCAGACGTCGGCAGCCATCTTGCCCCAACATGTGGCAATAGACTTTGGTGAGGGAAGTAACTTATACTTTATGGGCTGGTAACTGTAAGCTTCTACCCCAAAATAAATACCCTTTAAAAAAGCCAACAGATTTCTGGTATTTTTGCATCAGCACCCCTTTGGCTGACTAATACACCATCATTTTATGGTCTCACCCATTAGGAAAAATGAGAGGAGAGATTCAAAGCACTGAACATGATGACAGCTCATAATAAGTGTTTAATGTTAATATTATCATCATTTCTTTCTCTCAGTCAATGAATATAAAAATGTATAAACAAAAAACAAATGTGCATCTGTCAATGACATGCTAAAATTAGACTGATTTCCTAATAGATATACAGAACATACAAATGTAAGTTAGCATTGTTTCCTTCAAAGAAATCACACTGAAGGACAGTACACTTTTTTTGTGATGTTGTCAACACTCAATGTTTTTGGAATAATTTCCTTTTGGATTATTCTTTAAAAATAACTTTTTTTTTTGTGGGTTTATTGTTGTTGTTATTATTATTAAACTCTCAATTGACAAAAAAACAGTTTTTTCATCTATCTCACTTGACATAATTTGTTTTGAATGACTTGGTTGTTTAAAAAGTAAGGCACAAGTTCACAGAACATAAGTTGATTATTTGCTATGATTTAAGATCTTTCCACAGATGCTTACACAGCACATTCTCATTCTCTCTCTCTCTCTCTCTCTCTTTCCCCTACCCCTTACCGCTCCACCGCCCCCCAAGCACACTATCTCTTACTTTTTATTGCAAGGTTCATCTAAAATGTATGTGAATGTGAAGCTGTATTAATTTTTTTAAAGTTAAGTAAAAATTAATCCACAATAATATCCTCATAAACATCGAGTGATTTATTCATGTAAATGCATAGGGAGTTACAGCCATAAATTACTTTGCATCCAAATGACAATGTACAATGCGTTTTGGCAGATTAAATATTACCAACAGCATCAGGCTGCTATTGAAGAATGTTTATTGCATTAAATTAAACTTACTTGACTGAAGCAGCATTGAACAGAAGGCAGGCTCTCAAGTTTACCTTCCCTCATACACAGATAAGGTCCATTAAAAGAAAAATGTCATCCATAGAAATCTGAATTTATCAAAGAAGAAACTAAGGAGATGGTTCTTTTTTTTAATACAGTATTTTATAGTCTTGGTTTGATTGTTTTTAATTTGTCAAAAACAATGATGACTGGAAGAAAGAAAGAAAAAAAGATGGGTGACAGTTCTGCTATAGTAAAAGAACACTAAGCATGGAGTCAGAAGAGGGGAACTGAGTTCTTTCACTTGTTTCCCTTTACTGGGCCTCAGTTTCCTCATTTGTGAAATGAGAAAATTCTGGTTGTTCTAATCAAGATCAGTAGAGAGGGGAGTGAGTATAGCTCAGTGGTTGAGTCATGCTTCCCATGTATGAGGTCCTGGGTTCAATCCCCACTACCTCCTTTAAAAAAAATCATTAGAGAGAAGATAAAGAAAAGTAAACAAATTTAAGAGATCTTTAGGGTATAAGTTCCAGGTACTTTGTAATGGAAACAGTACAGGCAGTAAAGGTGAAGAGAGGGAAAGTTATTATAAACCCAAGACGCCATTCTTTGAAAAAGAGCACCAGACTCGTGGTGAATGTGGTGGCGTAAATCATGAGTTTGATCTGGGTGTGCTGAGTATGCGGTGGCTTTAAGTCATTCAAGCTCAGCATCAAGGAGACAATTGTACAGGAGCTGAGAAAAGCTAACTGGCTGGAGGAATGTATTTGAGTCCTTTGGGCAGAGTTGGTTATTAAAACTGCAGGCAAATGTGGGAAGGTCTAAGACTGTATATTTGAGTGCAGTCATGGCAGAAATGGTGCAGAGCCCAGGAAGAACAGCCCAAGGAGCATGGCCCCAGAGGAAGGGGCCTTAGCTATCTAAAGGGCAGAGAGTGTCCCTAGGAAAGCTGTAGGAGTCACATCACAAGAACACAGAGAGGGCAGCACTATTGTCATGATTTGTTCATTTCACAATTGTGTGAACAACTTCCTTTTTCAATATTCACCTCCTCCCTCTAAAAGAATATTATGAGAAAATCTGGGTGGACAAAAGCAGTGTGTATGTGGTAGTTAGAGAAAGGCTGGAGAGATTTAATTCCATATATTTGGTAAGGCATTAAGAACTCCATATTAAAAAAAAACAAATTCTCATATTCTCAGAAACTATACTTGACATCAGTGATGAGAAAAATACTTTATATTTGCATAATGCATGTGCTAGTTATCAATCTTTTGCTGCCTAACTCCAAAACCCACCTTTCCTCACTTGTTTTGCAATAGAGGGTAGGGTGACCCCTCTGGCATCTCTGCTTTGCAACAGGCTTGATGCTAAGCTATGTCAGTAGAGGGTGCTGGAGAGGCATTGAAGAAGGAAGGATCTTTTATTTCTGGTTCTGGGTTCTGGTTTCTCATCTTTTGGCTCCTACTGCAAGGCTACTGGTGGCACATGTGTGGGGGCATCTGGTGGTATGCACATTCCTTTGGTGACCTCACAGCCTGGGCTCCAGTATGGGGACCACCTCACTGCAGCCCTCTTGGTGGAGACAACACACTCTAGCTCTCATGTGGCTTGGACAGCCAATAGGCTCCTGGCATCTTGACTTCCTCTGGGTGCTCCACCCACCATCTTTGACTCATCTGCTCCCCAGAGGGGGTATATTCCACCCAGCCACTGTAGACTTGCTCTGGCCCAGGGCAACCCAGAATATTTCTCTACGACCCAGTGGAATGCAACCTTGCCTTTCCCAGTCAAGTCTGGATTCTAGTCTTGGTGAGGAGGCCACCATTGAAGTTGGTTCCATTCTTTCATATTCTCCTTCAGCCCCAAGGTATTCTTCAGAATTCTCTTTAAACCTTTAGAGTTATTCCCTTCTTATAGATAATAATCATTTACCTTAAATTTTCCATGTTCAAATAAACTATGTTTTTGTATCCTGGCTGGACCCTGACTGATGCAGTCATACTTTCAAAATGTTTTTTTTAATATTTAACAAATCATATAGTCTTTACAATATTTTCAAAAAGTGAGTATTGTCATTTTAGACATGGAAACACTTTCACCCAGTTTTTATCATTCATTCAATAAGTATTTACTGAGTGTTGAATGTGGACCTGGGACATTGCTATGCGCTAAAAATTAAAGTGGCTGAGGTAGAGCCAGGACCCAGGAATCCTATGTAGGGTAGTAGCAAGTGCCTTGGTGGTGCAACATTTTGGGGAGATCTTTAGGGTGATGTTTCTCAAATTGTAATGCACATTCTGATTTTGAATTTCTGGGTCCAACAAACTCCCATGTGATGCTGACACTTTCGGTTTGGATCTCACTTTGAGTCGCAGGGAGCTAGTATATGAGAGTTGTCACTATACCTGCCACCCCCACCTCCTTTCTAAGGAACACTGCTGAAGGACGAACCCCAGGGACCCAGAACTTGATTCAAACCAACGAAAGACTGTGTTAGTTGGCAGCGGAAGAAAAAATCACAGCATTGTTAAGAGGCAGAGTAAGGACCACAGCAGTTTATGTAAGAGTGAAAATGAATAGGGTGAACAGGAATAAGCAGAGAAAGTCCTTGAGTAGCTGGGATGGAAAAAGCACACATGCAGATGTAGCCACGTCACTTTAGTAAGAGAGCATGAGGTGGAAGACCTGCAGGCTCCTATTGCACAGATTCCTTGAGGGTCCTTAAACATGGAAGCATCCCCTGTGTAATCTGTGTGAGATCCAATCTTGTGTACTCCTTCCTGCCTTTTAATTTCTATGGTTTTTCCCTTGTGGCTTTACATGTATCATCTTTTCTTTCCTTCATTATTTCTAGCCAAGATATTCCAACTGTTAGAATAGAAAAAATTTTAGTAAAATTAAACACATCTGCCCCTACCAATGATCCACTGTGGCAGAGATGCTAAATCGCCCCCTCCTAGTTAAACTCTCCTTTTTCCCTTTTATGTATTTTATCAGAGCATAGGGCCAGCCCCCTAACTGGAGGTTATGTTTCCCTGCTTTCCTTGCAGCTAGGTGTGGCCATGTGACCAAGTTTGGGTCAATGAAGTATGAGTTGAGGTCCTGTGTGTGCTATTTCAGGGCCATGTCCTTAAAGACAAAGCTTGCCCGGGATGTCCCTTTTCTCCATTTCCACAGGCTGGGAAACTACAGCAACATCAGCAGCTGCTGAATTTGGAAGTGAAACTGCATGTTGAGGAAGGCTTATGAGATCTGCTAACTTAGGTCCCTTGAGCACAGACTTCTCTCTGCCCTAGAGCTCTCACTTACTTTTGGGTTGTCACGTGTTTTAGGGTTGGTTTCTTTGTTACAGTATCTTCACTGGTACTCTGACCAATATATTGTCCGGAACTCTTTCCACTAATGCTTTATTTTTATAAGAACCTGCTCTCCATTTCCTATTCTGAGCCATGGCCTGCCAGCTCCATAATGCTCTATGTGAGGTTTATGGGGCTTATCAGGGATAAAGTGTCTGTGCCTGTGCATATGCCAGGAGCTCAGCACCCTTTTTCAGTTAGGGCTGTAGGGTAACTCCCAGTCTTAGCATGCACCTAAACAGCCTGGTTTCCCACCTCAATTGTGATGGGTCCTTAACCTTATTTAGAGCCAATATCATTCCATCCATGTATCTGCAGGGGCTGAAATGCTAAAGCAATATTAAGCCCCAGGCAAAGGCAAATACCAGAGCTGGATGGCTAAGGATATTTTCTAATAATAAGGAAAAGATATCTCTCCTTTTTAAGAACTAGTAAATGCACAATCAGGTCCTGCTGATCGATAACATATATTGAGAGCAATTCCCCAATAATTCACAGCACTCGACTAGAGCACCTGGCTTTATTAAACATTTTTTCCCTGCTTGAGCAGATACCAAAGGTCTATTTCACTGATTGGGAAATTGAAAGAGTAAAAGGTTAATTCACCAGTGCATGGAAAAGAGACACATAGGAGCCGACTCCTTGCAGTATTCCATCCATCCCATAGACAGTTCTTTACCAATTTTCCATTTTGTCACTCTTCCATTTATTCTTACAATTTACCCAAATACTCCTCAAGTGCATATATGGCTTGCCTGCTAACGGATATAAAAGGAGCCAACAAGCACAACTTCAGCTCCTGGTTATATGATTTATGATTTACTTATTCTTTCATCCCACAAGTGTTTATTAAGCATGTACTATATGTGGCCCAAGACACTCAGGAAAGGAGAATGAACAAGGGGCTTACAGTTGTGAATCACTAAAAGCAGGCAGCAATAGGACATGGTTAACCTGGCTAGACTAGTGTCAATCCAGCCTCAACTCACCAGCATTCTCAATCAGTTCTACCATTCTCATTGTAGAAAAACTAGACCAAGTGGTAAAAGTGTGTGGGGAAGAAGAGATACTGGCAGATGGAGAAAGATGAACAGCTTTCTCCTCGTAAAAAAGTCAAAGTGCACGGCCTCCTGATGGCAGGCTAGTTGTCATTTTGATAGATGAAGAACATATTATTCACACACATACACGCAAGCGCGTGCGCACACACACACACACACAGATAACTGAGAAGAGTTGGAAAATGCATCACAAGAAAACTGGAAATAATCCAGTTATTTAATCCAGAAAATATAAATAAGGGGAGGGGAACAAAGGGAAGCTGTTATTTTTAAATAAATTGACCTTAGTTGAGAAAGGGAAGCAGTTCTTATTGAGTCCCCGCTGTTGCTAGGCGCTGTGCCAGGGGCTTTACACATGTCCATGTTTCCTCATTGAGGCCTCCCTCTAACTGAGCCAGGGAAGGATGGCTAGCTCTGATTTCAGGTGAAGAAAATGAGGTTTGGAAAGGTCAAGACTGTCACCTGAGGTCTCCCAAATGGTTAGTAGCACAACCAGGACTAGAAATCACATCTGTCTGTCCGCAAAACTCATGTTTTACACTCTAGCACACCACAATATAAGAGACCCGGCAAGGGCAGATATAGCTCACAACCAAGAACAACAAGAAGCTGGTGAGGAGAATAAGGAGTTAGGTCCCAGCTGGGCAGAGTCCCTATGAATAGTGTAGGAGGAAGGCATTTCATCAGCCCTCCTCTCCTTGACCTTTAGCTATCACCTTCTAAGCACAGGACACAGATACACAGAAATAGACTCCTGGGTCCATTGCTAGAGTAGGGGCAGTCACATGTTCAACCCTAACATTTTTGGGGTTCGGCAAAGAGTGCAAATGGAGATCTAGACAGTATATTTTTAGATATTTACATATTATAAATCAAGGTAACCTAAAATGTTAAATTAAATATATCCCATCCTCCTTTCTTAACAAGTATATTTTCACAGAAACAGGAAGGCCAGGTCTTGATTTGGATTTCTTGGGACCCTCAAAGGGCTATATCTGGACTTGGCAACACTCAGAGAGTGAGCTTGTGACTTCTGCCTCTCCTACCTCCCACCTAAGGCCCACCCCTTTTTCTTCTTCCTCCCAGCTCCAACATGCATCACATTGTAAGGGGATTTGCACTAATCACTATGACACCCAACCCCAAGGTCCAAGCTGTACCCATATACCCTTCCCTACAAATGACCATATTTTAGCCAGCCTTGGAGGGACTTAGGACTACTGTTTTCTGCTCTCAGGAGAACAGGTCCAGGAAAGAGGCCCCCACAGACCCCAGGAAGAGGCTTAGAGCCATTTGGATGGGAAATTCCAAAGTCTTTAATACTTGGAGCATGGTGAAGGATGGAGTCATGGTGTCCCATAGGTCATTTCCCCTGACCTGATTGTTTCCTTATACCAATAGAGAGGAGCACAGCCAGAGAAGGACCAGAGAAGGGGGTATCTAAATCACATGGTTTAGAGAAGGGGTCTCTATTACCTGCATCTAAGTTCAATCCTGGGGGGTCACATACTTCTCTCAGCAAAAGGAGGAGAAAATTTGGTTTATTAGGATCAACTGAATTTGAAATCTTCTAGTTTATCACTTCTCATTCCTGGATATACATTCAAAACATTTGAGCAGGTATAAAAATATATACATCTGGTCCCAGGCCTAGAAAACATGATTTAATTGGGCTATAGAGGGAGTCTGGGTATTGGGAATTTAACAAAGCTCCCTAAAGGATCTTAATGTAGCACCATGGTTGTGAACCACTATTGATTACATGACAAAAGGTATTCTAGAGCCTGGAAACAACTCATCTCGCCCTAGCCAGGTAAATGCCTGTAAATGTTTGACAGAAACAAGTGGCAAAAGTGAGGATGAAAACTTTTCCTAAAGTTCTACAGGTAATTTCTCTTTTAGTTACAAGCACTTTATTAAAGAAAACTGCCTGTTTTCTTTTCAGGAAGATTTTCCTTTAATATCTAGATGCAAATCTCAAGTTCCGTGTCTAAATGAAATCATGAGACATATTTCATGCATTACAACTCGTTCCTGATCACCACTCAATACAAATTCTAAACATGGTCAGAGAAAGACATCTGCCTCTAGTTATTCTCTGGGCTGAGGGTCTGGCAGGATTTTTTTTTTTTTCCCATTTAAAAAAATTTTTATTGAAGTGTATCATTCATACATGAACATACATAAACAATAAGTGTATAGTAAAAGTTGTGAAATTACAAAACAAACATGAATAATATCATACACAGCTTCTATACAACACCCCACCACCAATACCTTGCATTTTAGGCAGTAATTTTAAATAAGCAAACTTTATTTAGAACTATGATCTTCAAACTTGGATATGCATATGCTTCAGGTCCACAGTCAAAGACAGTTATAAGGGAAATTAATCCCATATTCTCATTGTCTATATTTATACCTTCTCAAAATTGATAAGCCCAAGAATGTATAATGTTTCCCTCCACAATAGTCTCTTTTCTACTTTACAAAAGATGGTGTTATCTTTTAGTCAATCCAAAACATCATTATTGTATTGTCCTGAGAATATAAATATCTCCAGGCACCAAAGGGATAAATCTAAATATTGTTTTCCAGGAAGGTTCTGAAACTTCAGTTAATAACTAGTCAAGGAACATTCCTTTCTCTGAATTCTACGTATTTCCTTGAAGCAGGTAGCTTGGCATACCAAAAGGCAATTTTGTCTCCTATAGAGATGCTCTGAATTCAGTAATGCAAATCAAAAGCACAATGAGAAACTGCCTCAAAATCACTAGGATTTATTAAAGGAATTGACTCATATGACTGTGGGGATAGCCAAGTCCAAATTCCATAGGGCAGGCTGCAAGTTGGGAACACTTTGAATGAATCTGCCAGGAGAATCTGACTGGCTGAAATAGAGATAGAAATTCTTCTTTTTAAGTGTTGAAATTATCAGGTCTCCCTTTAAGGCCTTCAACTGACTGGATGAGACTTCTCTCATAGCTAAAGGCAATTTCCTTTGTTAATTGTATATGTAATCGGCCACAAATGCAATCAACTGACTAATGATTTAAATCCATGAAATACCCTCACAGTAGCAATCAGACCAGTGCTTGCTTGACCAAAACCTGTGCCAAGCTAACACATGAACCTAACCATCACTGCTATTATATAAAAAACAGAAAATAACAAGTGTTGATAAGGATGCTGAGAAATAGAAACCCAAATATAATGCTGGTGGGAATGTAAAGTGGTGAAGCTTCTGTGGAAAACAGTTTGACAGTCCCTCAAAAAGTTAAACATAGAACTGCCATATGATCTGGCAGTCCCACTTTGAGGTATATGCCCCCCAAAATTGAAAGCAGGGACTTGCCAAATTCACTTGGTAACTAAAGAGTTGCAGGTAAAACCACATCCAAATTCAAGTGTTAGGAAGAAATAAATAGATATTTCTGTGGTATTTTAACTAATTCTCTAATAACCATACAAAGTACAATAGTATCCATTATATAAAATGTAGGGAATGCAAAAGAAATAGACGCCTTGTATTATTAGATTGAGGTCACCATTATCATAGAAAAATCACTACAAATGTGTACAACTCAGAGGCTTTATGAAAATCTCTATCAAAGAAAAGGAATTAAAAAGACTGATGATAAAAGCAACATTTAAAAACATATTGACACAACAATAGCATTAAATATTTATTCCAATTATAGTAATTCCTCATTTTCACACTATGAGAAGTTTAATGTTTTTAAGCTTCTAATAACAAGAAAAAATATATTTGATAAAAATGCATAGAGATAAACATAAAAATATGTGAGATAGAATTATGTTTCAGGAATATAGAGTATACATACTTTTTCCTATCTCCTGCTAAGTACGACAAGAAAAAAAAACATGAATATTGCATATAAAATAAATGGAAGAAGATTCTCAAGAGTGAAAAGAAGAAGACAGACCGACAAGGACTAAAGGATCAGAGGGAAGACAGTAGTTATTTTCCTGGGTTTTTTTTTTTTTTTGCTTCCTATCTCATATTTGGAGCTGAAGAAGATGGCAACCTGGAAACACTAATGGAACAGGCAAAAAAGTCACCCCAAAAGTCTGCCCTCTCTACCCAAAGGACCAAAAAAGGGAAGCCTAGTAATTCATAAAACTTTTAGACAATAACTGCTCTACTCCAAGCAAACACCATGAAAAACCTGTGGCCATGCCACATCCTTGCCAGCAACAGCCAAATAGGGAACTGTTTACAGGTTTGTGAAGCTCTAATAAGGCATACTAATGCCTGCACCAGGGTGATATCAGAGAAAGCCATGCAGGAAAACAGCATGTTTCTCCCCACAGGGCAGTAGTAATACCTGCCCTTCCACTACCCCAGGGGTCTTACTGGAGAGTACATGAGGAGCCTGGACTACCACCCCTCGCAGCAGTTAGGAGGCACCCTTGCCCTTTCATGCTGAGGTAGTGTCAGTGGAAGTCTGTGGAGAGTCAGGTCTTTCACCACTGCCCAGTGGTAATGAGGCCACCCCCAGTGAAGTGTTAGTGCAGATGATGAAGGAAGCCAGAACTTCTGCTGTACCTCAATAACCAGGAGCCCTCCTTCCTCACAGGTCAACATGTATCTTACTGCCACCTACCAGTAATGGGGAACATCCCCTTCCCCTGCCAGAGAGGTATTAGAAAAAGACAGCTAAAACAGAAGGTTTAAACAGGGCCCAAGTCTCATAATGTAATACAAAAATACCTAGGTTTCAATAATAATCATTCATCATACTAAGAACCAGGGATATCTTAAACTAAGTGATAAGAGACAATAGATGCCAATAACAAGATGAGAGAAACATTAAAATTATCTGACAAAGATTTTAAATCAGCCATGATAACAATGCTTTAAAAAGCAATTATAAATACACTTGAAACAAATGAAAAAAGTAGAAAGCCTTATGAAATTAAAGAAAATTTCAGCAAATTAACAGAAGATATAAAGGAAAACCAAATGGAAATTTTAAAACTGTAAAAAAGAAAAAAAAAAAAAAAAAAAGAGAATAACCGGAATCAAAAGCTCAGTGGATGAAATTTATTGCAGAATTGAGAGGAGAGAAGAAAGTATCAGTGAACTGGGAGATAAAACAATAGAAATTAGTCGACCTGAACAATGGAGAAAAAAATAGAATAGCAAAAAAAAATGAACAGAGGCTTAGGGACCTGTGAGAGTATAATACAAAATCTAACATTCCCTGAATGTCATTGGAGTCCCTGAAGGGGAAGAGAAAGAGTGGTACTGCAAAAGTTCTCAAAGAAATAATAACTGAAAATGCCCCAAATTTGTCAAGAGATATCTACCTGCAGGTTCAAGAAGCTGAGCAAACCCCAAACAGGATAAAACCAAAGAAATCCATACTGACACATCAGAATTACACTTCTGAAAATGAAGGGCAAAAAAAAGGTCTTGAAAGTAGCCAGAGGAAAACAACACCTGATATATAGGAGAAAAAAATGATTTGAATAACAGTGAATTTCTCACCAGAAGCCACGGAGGCCAGAAGGAAATAGCACAATATTTTTCAAGTGCTAAAAGTAAAGAACTGTGAATTCACAATCCTATACCCAGTGAAAATATCCTTTAGGAAACAAAGTAAATCAGGATATGTTAGTTGAAGGAAAAGTAAGATAATATGTTGTTATCAGACCTACCCTAAAAGAAGACTAAAGGAAGTTCTCTAAACAAAAGGAAACAATAAAAGAAGAACTCTTAGAATATCAGGGAGGAAGAAAAACATGATAGGCAAAATCGTGGGTAAATAAAATATGCTTTCCTTTTCTCTCGAGCACTCCAAATTATGTTTAAGAGTTGAAGCAAAACCTCCAGTCTTGTATAATGTGGTGGTTCTAAATGAATCTATAGGAAACATTTAACACAAAGCAATGCTTATCTCCCTTTATGTCCCTTTACCATTCTCTGGTTATAATAAGAATAGCTAATGCTTAAGAACATGTTTTTCTGGGGTATATCAGTTTCAAAACACCATAGAGAGATACACAAATTACTAACATCAGGAGTGAAAGCAGGGAAATTACTAAAGACTCTAGAGATGAAAAGGCTAATAAGGGAATACTCGGAACAACCCTACATGCAAAAATTTCACAAGTTTTATGAGAGGGACCAATTCCTTGAAAAACATGAACTATCATAATTCACCCAATATGAAATAGATACTTTAAAAAGTTTATAACTATTAATGAAATTTAATTTGTATTTTAAAAACTCTAAAAAGAAGAAATCTTCATTTCCAGATCGTTTCACTGGAGAATTCTACCAAGCATTTAATGAAGAACTAACACCAATTCTGTGCAGTTTCTTACAGAAAAGTGAAAAGGAGGGGACACTTTTTACTTCTCACCTGTTCCCAATACTCTTATTCAACATAATGCTGTAAGTTCCAGTCAGTGCAGTAAGTCAGGTACAGGAACTAAAAAGTTTATAGATTTAAAGGAAAGATAAATGGTCCTTATTTGCCGATGACACAATTGTCTATGTTGAAAATCCCAAGATATCTAAAACAAACAAACAAAAACTCCTAGAAATAATAAGTGAGTTCAGGAGGGTTTCAGGATATAAGATTTAAATAACAAAAAAACAAAGCAACTCTATTTCTAACACTAGTAATGAAGATGCGGACACCAAAATTAAATATATAATACCATGTACACTCACTCAAAAAAAAAAAAAAAAAAAGAAATACTTAAGTGTAACACTAACAAAACATTCAGGGTTTTTATGCTGAAAGTTGCACAAAGTTGGTGAAAGAGATTTAAAAAATAAGATCTAATAGAGAGACATACTGTGTTTATGGATCAGAAGATACAACATAATAAAAATGCCAATTCTCCCCAAGTTGATACAATGTTTTATCAAAATTCCTATCAAAATCCCAACAGAATTTTTTGTAGATGTAGTTAAGGTAATTCTAAAATGTATGTGGAAAGGCAAAGGAATTAGAATAGCTAAAGCAATGCTGACAAAGAGTAATAAAGTAGGAGGAATCACCCAATGTTAAATCTTCATGTATAACTATAGTAATCAAAACTGTGTGGTATTGATGGCATATGGAAACATAGAGTAAGGGAAATATATGGCCCAGAGACTTAAATCTTTGGTCCATCAAGGTGCCAGTTGAGCCCTGAATCTCAACAGACTTGCAACACCTCCTCTCCAGTTCATTGGACTCACCCAGAACAACTAACAAGGAGATGATGATGGACAATGCCCATTCCAAGGAACAGAGTGTCTGCAACTGCAAGCAAGATAGCTCCATGCACCTGCCCCATGTGGTCTAAGCTCCCTCTCAATTAAAAGCAGAATAGGCATCACCATCCAAAATCCTCAAAACTGGAGAATGAAAAATGGACTAAAGTAGACTTATTATTATTCTACTATATTATTCTAACAATGGAAGAAACCTTATCATTGATGTAAAGGCAGTGGCCACCAGAGGTTCTAAGGGATGGGAGAGGGAAGAATGGGTATAATATGGGGGCATTTTTGGAGCATTGGATTTGTCTGCAAGACACTGCAGTGAGGAATACAAGCCATTGTATATTTTGTCATAACTTAAAAAATTGTGCGGGACAGACTATAAACTATAATGTAAACTGTAGGCCATTTTTAGTAGCAATGCTTCAATATGGGTTCACCAATTGTAACAAATGTACCACACTAATGAAGGGTGTTGTTAATGTGGGAAAGTGTGGGAGGGGGAGGGAGTGGGGCATATGAGAATCCCTGATATTTTTCACCTAACATTTATGTAATCTAAAGCTTCTTTTAAAAAAAATACACTTAAAAAAAAAAAAAGAAAGAAACATGGAGTAAGGGAACAGAACAGAGAATCCAGAAATAGAGTAAAGCAAATATGCCCAACCAATTTTCTGATTCTTGACAAAGTTACATAAACAGTTCAATGGAAGAACGATAGCCTTTCCAACAAATGGTGCTAGAATAATTGGACCTCTATTGGCAACAACAACAACAAAAAAGACCTTAACCTAAGTCTCACCCCTTGCACAAAAATGAACACAAAATGGATCATTGAGTAAACAGAAAACAGAAAAGCTTTAATAAAAGAGAGAAAATTTCCAAGATCTAGTACTAGACGAAGAAGTCTTAGATTTGCCACCAAAAGCAATATCCATAAAAGGAAAATTGATAAATTGAAATTATCAATTACCTTTTGCTCTGTGAAAACACCTGTTGAGGTGATAAAAATTAAGTTAGAGTGTTTGAAAATATTTGTAAACTACATACCCAACAAAGGACTAATATCTAGAATATATATAGAACTCTGAAAACTCAGTTAAAACCCAATTAGAAATGGGCAAAACAAATGAAGAGACATTCCAACCAAAAGAAATACAAATAGCAAAGAAGCACATGAAAAGATGTCCCACATCATTAGCCATTAATAAAATGCAAATTAAAACTACACTGAGCTATCACTGCAATACCTATTAGAATGGCTAATATTAAAAACAAACAAACAAACAAAAAGTGGCAACACCAAATGCTGATGAGGATGCAGAGACCCTGAATCCCCCATACACTGTGATGAGTATGCAAGATGCTACAGTCAATTTGGAAAACAGTTTGGCAATTAAATACAAAAAAACAAAAAAAAACTAAGCATGCAAATTGCACTTCTGGGCATTTATCCCAGAGAAATAAAGTCTTATGTTCACACAAAAATGTGAACACAAATGATTTTAGCAGCTTCATTCATAACAGCACAAAACTGGAAACAACCCAGGTGTCATTCAATGTGTGACTGGTGGAAGTCTTGATACATGGAGTAACCTGGATGAATCTCCAGAGAAGTATGCTAATTGAAAAATGCCAGTCTCACAATGTTACATACTGTTTCATGTAACCTTCATGAAATGGTGAAATTAACTAGATCAGATTAGTAGTTGCCATGGGTTAAGGAAAATGGTGAGAATGACACTGGGAGGGAAGAGGGTCTAGCTATAAAAGGGCAACAGAAGCATCTTGGGATGATGGAAATGTTTTATATCTCAACTCTATCAATGTCAACATCTTGGTTGTGATACTATAATCAGTTTTGCAAGATTTTACTATTGGGGGAAACTGCATAAAAGGTAGACAGGATCTCTTGGTCTTATGTCTTGCATGTAAAATGCATGTGAATCTAGAATTATTTCAAAATAAAATTTAATTGAAAATATGTGAGAAAGTACACAATATTTCAAAACTCTTTCAGGTGGTGTGCTTGAACCAAAATGTTAGAAGGGCACTGATCCAGAAGATTGGTGGGTGGTGCCAGAGAGAGAGCACAAACAGGGCAACTCTGCTTCTTGGACATCTCTTTGGTTCATAATTAACTATGTGGAACAGTCTATTTCTGAGATTTATATTCCAAAGCATCACAATTGAAGTGCTGTTGGACGAAGAGGTTGAGTTAAAAACACAATAGCTGCTTTTACATATTTGGTGGATTAATTTCATATTTGAAATCTCATGAGAGGCTCAGCAAGTTACATAGCATAAAAAGAAAAAAAAATGACTATAAGAGTTTGAATTCTAATACTCATGAAAGAAAATTGTGAACATTTCTGCAGAGGATCCATGCCTGGTCTTAGATTAGGGTGCACTGGCACCAGCTGAGATAAGTTCAGTCTCACACTGGTCATCTCATGATGCTGCAGACCTAACATGTAGGATGCCAGTAAATTGCCAGAATCTGTATCTCTGAACCTTAATGTGTAAAGTGAGAGCAAATGTCACTAACATACCGTATCCTTTTTAACGTGTCTGTTTCTCCCCATGGTTGAATCAAACCTGTTCAGATGCAGCAGGTGTTAGCAAATTAGAAGAACTACCTTCCTTTGGCCTGATTCTGGCAGTGTACACAGCACCAGAAAGCTGAGGGAAAATATTGGAAACCATTCACTTGCCCAAGCTCTGCTTATAAGGTTTTGATAAACAAACAAAAAAATTGGTCACGAATCATCACTCAAATGATGATCAGACTTTATGCCAAGCATACACAGATAAAACAGGCAGTCTACTGGAATTTTTCCAGTTGTCCTGCAATCATGTTTGAGACCCAGTGTTGAGAATAAAGGAATAGAGTTTCACACGGTGGAAGTTCAGGGACCCACCACATGTGGGGCAGCTCCATTCCTGCTGGGCTTACTAAGCCTTGTCCCTCACATCAACTACTCCCCACCCCCACCTTCCTGCTCAATATAAATCACAGAGTGAGGAGAAAGGTGGAGGCATTTGGGGAAATTACAGTTTTCATGACAAGTAACTCTTTGCTTCACATATTGCCTCTTGTAGAGGATGGAAGCGCGTGTTTTCCTACGCTGAGATCAAGAAGAAAACGTGGAAAGATTGGAGGAGTTTGCAACAATGGGAGGCTTATATTTTATTCCTCTTTGCTATATATATGTAGCCAGTGGGACTAGTTTATGTATGTGCTTGTATGAGCATGTGTGTGGAACCACTCAAGTGAATAAATCAGAATTGAGAGCAGAAGACACAATGGGGAAGGGTAGACATATAAGTGTCAATCCTTCCTCTTCTTTTGAGTTTCTGGTTTGGGGGGAGCAGGAACATTGGGACTGGCCTATATCCAAAGGTCTAGACATGTCAACCCTTCCTCTTCCTTTGAGTTTCTGGTTTTGGGGGAGCAGAAACGTTGGGACTGGCCTATATTCAAAGGCCTGAGAAGGTGAGTTTGGGGACATGGTGTTTCTTATATAGTCATGGCTCCAGGACTGAGAGGTGTGCTACCACTGGAGGGTGTAGCCAATGGGATAGCCACACTTAGGTAGCTATCCACAGATATACATTAGCAATCCAGGTGGTACCTACCACCTATCTGCGCTGAGCCTATAGAAAGTAAACCTGAAGCTAGCTGAGAAAAGTGAGACTTACAGCTGGGTCAAGTAAAGTGACATTAGACTAGTCCTTCTCCATTTTATCCACTCTGCTAGCACCAGAATGAAAAGGGGAAGTGATGTGTGAGTGCCAGACCGAGGCTGCCTTCCCTCCCTTCCCCATGAGAAGCCTGGAGACCTCAGTGGGGCACCAGTCCAGACACAAAGGAGATATGAGCAACTCTAATGCAAACATAAGATTGAACCATGGAAACCAAAATGTTTATTCAAAAGTGAATGAAATCAACCAGAACATTATAGACTCTAGCCAAACTTTGCTAAGAGAGCCTAGGTAAAGTAGGAAAGGGGGATTCATCATAGCAAATTCTGAACAGTTGGAAAAACCGAAACTGTCACATTTATATCTCAAAGAGTTGAGAATCTTCAAGTATGAGGGAGATAAAAAACTTTCTAAGTAAATGGGATTCAAAATGAGCTTTGAATGGTTAATGGAGGTGGAAGAGTAACTAAAGTCTCTTCTGTAATAAGAGGTGAATCATCAAGGGGAATGGGCCCCAAAAGATGTTTTGGGATTAGGTTTTGAGCCTTATTTCTCCAAGCAAGGTACAGGACCAGTAGACTTGGAAGCTTGTTAGAAATGCAGAATCTCAGTCCCCCACAGACCTACTGAATCAGAGTCTATTAATAGGATGCACAGGAGATTCAAATGCACACTAAAATTTGGGCAGTAGTGGCCTAGAGTACTGAATGGGAAAACACTGAGTGGCTCCAGGAAGGTATAGACATGTCAACCCTTCCTCTTCCTTTGAGTTTCTGGTTTTGGGGGAGCAGGAACGTTGGGACTGGCCTATATTCAAAGGCCTGAGAAGGTGAGTTTGGGGACATGGTGTTTCCCAGATTGCCCAAGGTGTATCATCTTTACTTGACATATAGGACAATGGGCACACGAGAAGAGCTTTGAAGAAACAGCTGATATAAATGGAATGGTTGCTAAACCACAGACTTTGGATATGAGTAAAGAGAAAAAAATACCCATTACAAATTCTCTTAATTTTAAGAGGGTCAGAATGGCCCAGGAAGGCACAGTCACAGCAGAGCTGTAGAACACAGAGATCCAGAAGAGCAAGATAAGAGTGTCACACAATAGCAATAAGGACTGGTCATGTCTTATAAAGTTGCCTCTGCTCTCCATAACATCTCACTTCTAGAACATCTACATCATTTGATATCCATACCCTAAATATCAGCATTTAAGGGGAAAACGAGTCATTGGCAAGCAAGTACTTTGGGGAGAAGAGGGGCAAGGCCACCAAGAAATAGGATTAAGTGGATGATTTTTTTTTTTGTAGAAACAATGATTCTCATCAAATATTTCTTCCATTGTCCCATATTTCCCAGCCTTCTTTGAAATTAGGCTCAATCCTGTTACAAGTTGTAGGCAATGGATTATGGGCAAAAGTGACATGTCCCTCTTAAGCATTAATCAGCCATCACACAGCCACAGCCACTGGAGATAGTCTAAATCAGCAGCTCTCAAAGTGTGATCCAAGGACCCCTTGGGTTCCTTAAGACTCATTCAGGAGTCCAGTGGGTCCTCTCTTTTCCAACCACATATCTGTGAGAGGTGAGATTTTCTGTTATACTTCAGTCAAAACAGTGTACTGTGATAGACTAAATGAAGAACCAGATATGGAAAATCTAGCTATCCTTTTATCAAATCAGACATTAAACAGATATGTAGAAATATAAAACTAAGCCACTCTTCACACTACTTATGTTTTTTTTTTAAATATAACTATTTTCCATAAATAAAATGTTATATATTTATTAAAATGCAATGAGTTTATCATTACTTTAAATCTCAGTTGTAATTCATAATATGGTAAACTTCTATAGATATAACTCACATGAACAAAAGCTCTTTAGGATCCTTGATATTTTTGTAAGGCTATGAAGGAATCCAGAGATTTTTAAAAGTTTGAAAAAGCTTTTGTTCAAGGTGGAGGTTCTCTAGAAGGAGAGAACCCATGATTCATCCTCATCGGTGACATCCACTGGACAGGTAACATGAGTGAGAAATACATCTTTGTGGTATTAAGTCACTGGGATTGGAGGTTAGTTGATTTTTCAGCATAACCTGGTCTATCCTGACAAACACACAAAGCCACCATGGAGGCCTAAAATGACTTATGTGAGCAGAGAGCTAACTGAATAAGACTTATGTGACCAGAGAGCTAACTGAATTACTTTGACGTTACAGGGTTTCAGGCTTCCTTCCCCTCATAATCACATTCTTTTTGCTCAGTTATTCCTAGAACTTGCCTCTAGGCATTGTAGAAACCCACACCATGAAAAGATATCTCCCTGTTGGCAGAGACACCTCAAAACAGCATTTCATTCTTTAGGCACCACCTGAAAATATTATTTCTAATTAAAACAACAGGTGACTCACCTTTCCCAATAATTAGAGGCCATTCAGAGATGTCATTTTATATCTTTCTAAAATATCACCAGAAAAAAAAAATGCTTCCTAGCCAAAAAGCCACAGATTTTCACTAGGGAAAAATATTCAAACCAAATAAACTGCAGAACTCTGTATAGGTGGTTGTTTTAATGGCTCGATGCCAATGGGTTGGCCTAAACAATGGGACTCCACTGGTGCAAGGTTTTGAGGCTAGGAGAAATCCAAAATTGAGGCATCAGCAAGGTGATGCTTTCTCCTCTAAAAACTGTGGCATTCTGGGTTGGCTGCCAATGAATATTGGTCCCTGGCCTTTCTGCCACATGGCAATAAATATAGCGGCTTCTTCTTCTTTTTCTTCTGGGTTCCATTGATTTCCAGCTTCTGACTGCTCCCTGTGGCTTCTACCCCTTGGCCTTCTCTATAAGGCCTCCAGTAATGGAATCAAGACCCATCCTGACTGGACCAGGCCACATCTTAACTGAAGTAACCTCATCAAAAGGTCTTATTTACAATGGGTTCACATCCACATGAATGGATTAAGATTAAGGACATGCTTCTCTGGGGTGCATAACTCCAAACCACCACAACAGCACTGCATAAATAATAATTATTATAATGGCAAATTTCAGAGACATAGGTAATATTACTGAGCACTAAGTATGTGCCAGGTACAATTCTAGGCCTTCCTTCATCTCAATTTTCCTAACAATCCTATGAAACCATCATTAATATTATCTTCATGTTGTAGATGCAGAAATGGAAGTACAGAGAGGCCAAATAACTTGCCCAAGATCGCACAGTTAGAAAGTGGCAAGTCAGGATACAACTTGAAGGGTATGGCTAAAGGGCTTGCATTCTTATCATCAAGGTATTGTCACTCATATTTCAGGGTGAACTATGTAATTTAAATGTAACAATACAACTACTCCTTTCCCGAATGTTTCCTAAATCTCAAACAACTTCACCAAAATGTTCAGAAAGTTTCCTCTAGAAGTAGAAAGGAGGCAGACGCTGCTGCCTCTTCTCCTCCTTCTCCTCCTCCTCCTCCTTCTCTTCTTCCTCCTTCTCTTCTTCCTCCTTCTTTTTCATCTTTAATCAGCTATACCAGTCTCCAGGTTTCACATGCTATGCGTGTGAAACTCATTAGCTAGTCCATAGGAAAGGAGATCAGGAGGAAGAGGAAGCTGCTCAGATGCACAGATGAAAGGCGCAGTGGCTTTTACAGCCATCACTGCTCAATGAGAACTCCTCGATGCACTGTCATCGGTGTGAGGTATTACATTACCTGGGAGGGTGACATTCCCAAAAGATTGGTTTAATCTAATTAAAACAATGGATCATCTCCTCTTTCAACCCTGAATGAATGATACTCAACTGCTGACAAAGGCCAGGAACCCAGGCTGATCCCACGAAGGAAGGAGCTCTCTGCAAGCCACTGTGGCATGGAGCCAAATAAATCGGCCGTGCCTCAATATTGTAAGGACACCTCCTAAGGAAACTTTTCTAGGAAAACAGCCCTCTGCTGCCCACCACCTTAACCATGTGGCAGTTTCTCCCAGAACAGATCTTTTCCCACTGTTCCCCTACTCCTGATTGCCTTCAGTTATCGTGCCCTGTTGTTCCTTCTATTCCTATAAAACTACAAAAGGATCTCTACAAGAGATCTCTCTTTATTGTTTCTTGCAAATGCATGTGAATCTACAGTTATCTCAAAAAAAAAAATGTCAATTAAAAAATTACAGAAAGGGCTTTCATTGAGGCCCCTTAGTTTAGATCTACCAGTTTTCACCATGAACCATACTATTTTTCTTAGAATTCAAGCATGCCCAGAATATGAGAAGGGCCAGAGGGTTATAGACATCAGAAATCTGTTTGCAGGTGGGACCAATGGACTCCCTGGGAAGGAACACATCTTTAGGGATAGAAAAAAGAAAAGACTGGTGAGAATACCTTCAGATCAAGAGCTGTCAGTGACCAGAAGGATGTATTTATCCATACATGACTCCATGTGCACCATTATTCCATAGCTTAGACCACATGGACCTTTAGATAAGTGGGAACATGCTGAAAGGGCTGCTTTTCTATAATCTGCCCTCTTAGCTCAATGACTAGAGTATAAGCTTCTTGAGAGCAAGGAAAACATCTGCCTTTTTACTGTTCAATCTCCAGCACTAAACAAAAGGCTAACCAGGTAGATGCTACACATATCTTGACTCAATAACTCAATTACTCTCCTTGGCACATGCAGAGAACCAGCAGTGGTAACGGATGGGCAACCCTGTTGGGGAGGTACCATTGGCAATGGCAAAGGTATAGGTGGTGCTGCTGCTGCTGGTTGCCCAGGTGCTGGCAGTGGCAGGGCTGGCAATGGCTGTGACAGCACTGGCTGCCGGGCTGACTACCTTGTCCTGGTATGCCCGGGATTCTTCTTATTTTAGCACTGAAAGTCCCAGGCAAACCAAGCTGACTCCCAGTTGAGTCACCCAACTGGCAGCACAGCTGATGATGGCCCCAATCTTAGCTATGGCATCTATGGACCCTTTAGACTTGGACATGAATGTCAATAGCAAAGACATCAAACACAAAACCACTGTCTTTCCTGGGCACAAGATCAGGGGCAGTAGCTTCTGTGGGTACCAGCGGCCTGGCTGCCAACCCTGGCACTGAATATTGCTGGAACCTTCTCCTCAGTGAGCTGACACAGCAAGGGAGTGAATTCAAAGACTACTATAAGTGTTGAAATGCCTGCTTTCAGAAATAAGCTCAGATCCTCTGGGGAATAGTAAAGCAATTTGTAAAGAAAAGAGAGAGCTAGAATTTTTAAAGGGAAAATACAGTTAAAGCAAGATAAATACAGTAATTGTGGGTTTATTGTTACCCAGTTCTTAATAGTCTTGTCCGAAAATGTTTGAATTCTAGGGGAATAGCAGCTAAAGCCTGAGGCAGATTTGCTTAGATAGGAATGCCCCGGCTTCCTGCCTACCTCACCAGTATGTTCAAGACAACAAAACACATTTGTGTCGCCGGGATTTTTTTTTTTTAAGAATACTAAAGGCAAGGTGGTGACATCATATTCATTTGCATTTCTTTGATCTTCCTTGTCCCTTTATGGTAATGTTTAACTTTTGATGTTCTGACTGGTGGCACTGCTTCAGAATCTTGAAGACTTTGTCCCTAATCATTTGGAGCTCCTAATAATGAAAAGTGCTCTGAATGGAAGACTTTCTTTTTTCTTCATCACACATTTATGGAATCCCACAGCTTGACATCAGAACAGATACTCCATAGTTCATATAATTATAGTTAGGACTGGCCTCTGCTCTGAAGAGCCTACAGTAGTAACAGGAGACACAGAAAACATACACACATACATACACACACATGTACACACATGCCCATGTAAGTGTGAAGAGGAGCACAGATGAAATACCATGGAACAAAACATCAAGCAGTCTTGATTCTTCTCTAGACTCTGCCACAAACTTACTATCTACCTTATCCAATCTACTCAGAGGTCTTGGGTCCCTGTTAGAAAGACTTATAGACCATGCAACTTTGAAGGAATATTGGGGTCAAATAGTCCAATTAATCTTACAAAATCACAGTCTAGTAGAGCCAAATAATAATATACCCCAAATCTTGTCTGACTGCTCTACTCTGTGCCTCAATTCCCATTGTTGGATAACCTGCATTTTCCAGGGAAGGAGGGATACCAGTGATTAGATTGCAACCTGTCCCAGCCCCCTGGACCCTTGCCTGAGACCTCAGGCAACGAGCAATGATAGAGTCAGTGGAAGCAATACCATGATGCCAGCAGCGCGGGTGATTCTGGTGGTGGCAGCAGCAGGAGGAAAGAAGGGGTGGAGTTGGCAGTAGAAGAAGCAACATTGGCAGCAGCAAATGTCCTGGCGAGGGCATCAACACTGCCCCAGACACCAGGTATGGTAACCAGTGCCTGAAACATCTAGCTCTGTGAACGGTGACACGAATTGGGCCCAGCAACAACTGTGGGGGCTTGGGTGAGGCTCAGCCACCAGTGGTGGTGACTTTTAGAGATGCTGATGGCACAGCTGTCACAATGGGCATTAGCAAGGGCCACAGTAAGAAGGCACAAGAGGGATAAGTCAATGGCAATCTTGTGTTGCCAAATTGAATATTTTCTATAGCAAATGTACGAAACATGGGAGCAGGCTCAGAACAATCAGAGAAGAAATCTGAGGGGCATCATTACCATACTTAAAGAGAGGGCTGATGTGTATATAGAATAAATGACATGTAAATAGAATAGAGAAGTTCTCTTTTGGGGTTCTTACTGTATATTTCACAATCATTTTATAGCTATGGAGAACAAATCTCAAAAAGAAGCAATAGCTTGCCTGTTAGTGTCACAACACCTGGTGGAAAGCTCTTGATTGTACACCCCATACCAGACTACAGCCCAAAAGAAACCATGCCCATCCACTCGGGAGAACTGCATGCCATTTCTATATGTGTGCCCAGGTTTGGCGTGAACTTGAGTCCAAATGGATAAGACTCAGGAAATGATCAGAGTGGAGGGAAGAGGGGCAGCAGGTTGGCTTGGAGGAAAAATACAGGTGGATCCAACAGAAGAATATGTGGGCTTCTGGGCAGGTTGAAGGCACAAAGCATGGGAGGAAACTGCCCAGCAGTGAGGCATGCTGAAGAGGGGTGTGACAGAGGAAGGGAGAAGGAAGTAGGCTCACAGAGAAATGCCCTCCATTTCTTCATCTTTGCCTAGGGCTGGCTCTCTGTGGATTCTAGAAGGCCAACTATGTGGGAAACAGGCTGAGCTTTCAGCTACACCTTTAAGAGGTGAGACTAATGAAGAACTGGTTCCCTCTGCCTCCCTGCAGACTACCCGCTTGTTATCACATCTAACATCAAAGAGCAAATGGTTCTGTGATTTGCATGAAAATGCAAAGGTGGCGTATTTTTCCAAGTCGAATAAAAATGTCCTGTGTCAATGTAAACATTCCTTCTCAGAAGTCACAAAGGGAAAACAGGTGAAATTTGTGTTCCAGCTCTGCATTCTACCTTAAGTAGTTAATTACAGCGTATAGTGCTCTGAACCAACACCAGTGTTCATCTAAATGCAATGATCATACTTTGTGTGTTTTCCCCCAAAATGGTCCCCTGAGAGATTGTAAGCCATTCTTCTAATCACACAGTTTCTGAGATCCCAGAAGTCTCGGAGCAGGGTTTAGAGCTGAAAACTTGTTGACTAACAGAGACTTTTTATCACCTGAAGAAGCCAATATTCCTGGGTGTGGTTCGGGGGCTTTTCCCAGCAGCTTCAGTTTCCATCTCCTGAGGGGGAAGATAAGAGGTCAGTGTGTAGCAGCTGGGCAGCCTGCACAGACCTCAAGGCTGAAGAAGAGAGATGAACTCATGACCTTGGGGCCAAGGATGCCAAGGTCAGAATACCAGAGAAGACTGGGAGTTTGAGTTACAACTTAGGTGTCAGACAGCTCAAACTTGAGAGGAGGTAACGAGTAGAGGAGAGAGAGACACACACAAACACACCAAGCTCAGCTTAGGGCAATGAAAGGCCACAACGTGCAAACAAAAGGAAGGTACCGTCATAGAAATAGCAGTGGTGGCTGCAGCAGCAACACAGGAGTGATCACGCAGGAGAAGGCTTTCTTTCTGTGGTGAGAGGAGAAATGACCTCATCATGCTAACCAGAACCTGAGAGTAGGTTCTTTGAGACACCCTAGAGCCAGGGGTTGACCAGTCCAAGACCCAAGAAGCTAAAAGCCATGGTGGGAGCACAAAACATGAAAAACAGACCTGGGATAGACACTTTGCCATTTACTACCTATCCTTCTGGGGTAAGTTTTTTTGTGTTCAACCAAGATCCACATTGTATTTTAAAGTTATAATGAATCATCTGCATTTTGGGTCATTATTTTATGAACTTTTAGAAAGTGAATACCTGTGTTTTTGGGTTTTTTAATTCTACTTTGTTGCAGATGGGCAGGATGAGGGGGGAGCGCCGGGAGGTAGTCGGCGTTCCCGGGGGCCTTGACGGCGAGGGAAAGAATTACAGCGGAGACGAGGTGAGTATGCAGGGGGGAGGGTTTTTATTGAGCAAGTGCACAACCTTTTATAAGCTAGGTAAGGGGTGGAGCAGGAGGCGGGGCGTGGAAGAGGAGGGAATACGTGTTAGGCGGGGATTGGGCACAGTTGGTTGCTAGGGCGGGTTTGTTATCTGTCCAAGGCGGGAAGGTTTCGCAGGCGCGGGAAAGTTTCGCGGGCGCGGGAACAGGGTAAGCTATTAATACAAAAGAAGGCTAAATATAGGATCAGGCTAGTTTTTAGTTGTTAGTTGGCCATTTAGCTTCACATTTTTCTGGCTGCCTCCAACACTACTTAGTCTATCTAATTGATTATTCCCAAATCCAGACCTGAAGATCTTTAAGCAAAGCTACCCAGACAACGGGACCTGGGAAGGAATTAGTGGCTTGTAATTCCAGTGCCTAAACAAGCACTCCCCTTAATACTGTCAGGCAAGCAGCTACATAATATTACAAAAACAGTGCACATAAAGAGGTTATTCCATATTGCTTGATGCCTAGGGGACTGTGGATCTGTGACACAGAGGAAGGAGCAATCTTAACTGGCTAGGGAGAACAGGGAAGAGGACATTGGTGTTGAACCTTGGAGAACAGTTATGATCTGTGTGTATATGTGTGTCCCCACGTCCATCTATACAGATAAATATCACAGCAACAGTGTGATCAATACAGAGATAGTAAGTTCTAGAACATGAATCTTTAACAGGATCAGAAACATGTATTTTATGCCAGAATGTTGAAGTTGTTCTAGGCTTTTTCCTGTTTCTTGTTTTTTATTTTAATTCAGTAAATTCTACCCTAGTCAGCAGTGTTAATGCTAATAAAGAATCAAGCAAAAGAGATTTTTGTCCACTCAAGGTGGGGCAACATGAGGCAGCAATAGAGAAGATGTTCTGCATTGGGAAAGTCAAACTCAGATTGCAGAGGGGGTCGGTGAGTGCAAATGCTCTTTGCAAGGCAATTCTGGGTTTTATGTTTAACGAGAAGATAGCTTTCCCTCATGGAAACTATGGGCAGTTACCCTTTATAGCATACCTTCACAAGCATTCAAAGCCCCAGAAGAACAGAGCACAAATTCTGCACAGAGCATGGAAAAAGGAAGACCCTCCCGGAATTCAATTTCACAAAACAGGATAGAGCCTGTGACGGGGACGCATTTCCTTGGTGACAAGGCCTATCCTTTGCTTCTGGTGCTGCTGCCCTGCTATCTCACCTCACACCCCATTCCAGGACCATTGGCTTGGACATCTGAGCACTTGCCTTATTTTTGTCGCTCTGGTCATAGAGGCCTTCTAGCTGCTGAGTCTTTGCAAGGAGTGGGTACTTGCCTCTTGCATCAGTGCTACTCTGGCATTTCTCTTCTCTTTGCTTCTGTTGCCCACCTGGCTGGTAACCTCTTAATGTCCAGGACTTTGTGTTTCACATGATGATTCCCCCCCAACCCCTGCACCCCCGCACCCCCCCCCCAACTTTCAGCAATTTTTGCTACTCTGCTACTGCTGTTATTTACACCACCTTTTCTAGCCTTTTTATTTTATTTTATTCTCTCCCCGCCCCCACCGCCCCGGTGTTGTTTTGCGCTCGCTGTCTGCTCTCTGAGTCCATTCACTGTGTGTTCTTTCCATGTCTACTTGTCTTTTCTTCTTGTCTTTCTTTTTAGGAGGCACTAGGAACCGATTCCAGGACCTCCGGTGTGGGAGAGAGGCACTCATTCACTTGAGCCACCTCATCTCCCTGGTCTGTCGCCTCACGCACTGTCTTTCCTCTTCGGCTCCCTTTGTTGCGTCATCTTGCTGTGCCAGCTTTCTGTGGTGCGGGCCATCAGGCCAGCTTGCCTTCACCAGGCCCCGGGAATTGAACCCAGGGCCTCCCATATGGTATACAGGAGCCCAATCGCTTGAGCCACATCTGTTTTTTTTAGCATTTTTAATAAAAACATCTCCAAACATCTCATGAGAAAGAGATTCTGCCAGCTAAACAGAAAATAGAGATACTTAGGCATGGAAGCACAAGGGGAGTGTGGCAGTTTGAGATTATGCTTGTGAATTCCAAACCGAGAAAAAATATGTTTATAAACTAATCTATTCTTCTGGGTGTGATACTCTTTGATTATATTGGATTCAGTTGAGGGGCCCTTGATTAAATTATCAGTTAAGATTAAGGCTTTGATCTGACCACATCAGTAAGGTGTGATTCAGGTTGAGTCCCCACCCCCTTGGTGGGCAGATATAAATGGACACTCACACAAGACTACACATCAGAAGGGACAGCTCTGTCATTTTTGATCCTGGAGTAGTGGAGAGAGATGAGGGATTTACCTGATAGTTTGCAGCTGACCTTGGGAAGTGAACAAGACAGCTGAGAAGGTTATAGAATGCTCAGAAAGAAAGAAACCCTATGCCAGGAGAGAGAGGAAGCCCTGAGAGACGAGCCCTATGCCAGCCTGTGGATGGGAGAGAGGAAGCCCACAAGGGAAGGCTGAACCCTTACAGAGATAAGCGGCCAGCTTGCTTCAACAAATAGCAACTGACTTTGGTGAGAAAGCAATCCTGAGTTGAACTCTTTAGGGCCTTGTAACTGTAAGCTTTTACCCCAAATAAATACCCTTTATAAAAGCCAAGATTTCTGGTACTTTGCATTGACACCTCTTTGGAAGACTAATACAGAGAGAAAGCACAACTATACTGTAAATTGAGATATGTACAATAACCAAAACCAAAAAAAAAAAAAAAAAAAATCAAGTCCTGGGCTCTGAGAATGGCATTAAAAAGTTAGGCAGTACTTCCTCTTATTTAAAATGTCATTCTTGTTCCATGTAACTGTTAGACATTTAATACAGACAGATGAGCCACACAGACTCCAGGAAGACAAAACATCACCCTGTACATCCTCTCAGAAAGCTTTTAAAACCACTCTGCCAGGAGCAATTTGACAGCATATCAATTGTGTTTCTCTACTGAGCCACAATACTGCATGTGACAAATGAACATCATAACAGGAATGGGGGATGGACAGGGGAGAGGTAGGGGCTAAGCAGTCCACCACATGGTGTAAATGATTCTAACACAAAACACTGCCAATAAAACAGGGGAGGGAATGCATTAGCCTGCTACAAGAGGCTCCGGTTGACCGTTAAATATTTCATATAAGAAAAGCATACAAAGCATCTCAGCAGGACTTTGCTGAAAGTTAGGGATTCAGAGGCTGCTAAAAATGATTTAGAGGGGTATTTTGTTAGGACTGCTGATAGGGAGACCTACAGGAGCTCATGGTGACTTGCTAAGTGGTTGTTCTTGATCTTGACACCACTCAGCAAGGATCCCAGTTCTAAAGGAACATCTGTATCCATTCGCCATTTTAAAAGCTTGAGCCTTTACATCACACTGGTAATGCACCTGTGAGCACAAACCAGGGACTGCGCTGTTTTCTTTCTAAATTTATTTTTTTATTTTTTTATTTTTATTTATTTAGAAGGCCCCGGGAACCGAACCCGGGGCCTCCCATATGGTAAACGGGAGCCCTACTGATTGAGCCACAGCCGCTTCCCTTAAATTTATTTTTATATTATTTTTATTAGGTATTTATTCTAAAATTGGGGGGAAAAAATCTATCTTTTTGGTTAGACAGTTAAAGCAGAAGTTTGTTAGCCCAAATGCAGTCCCAGGTGCAAGCAAGGAGGATTGAGCTAGAGAATAGTGGGAGTAGGTCCTTTTCTCTCCCAAAGGCACAACAATTATATGGGATTGAGGAGCTAAATTTAAACCCCATGCCTAAGACAGTCAACAGGGCCAATAGGCATTTGGCCCCCTGAAAGTTGAAAAGTTCAGAGGAAAGAAATCTTCAAGAGCAACTGTTTTGGCTATATATATTGCCGCATAACAATCTGCCCCAACACTTCGTGGTTTAAAACAAAAACCATTATTTATTTGCTCAGGGTTCTGCAAATGGGGCAGAGCTGGGCAGGGGCAGCTCAGCTATGCTGCACATGGTATTGGCTGGGGCTCCAGCACAACTGGACGATAAAAAATAGATTCCCTCCCCTGGCTGCCAGTCAGGGCTTACTGTTGGTGGGGGGTTCAGCTAGAGCTATCTGTCAGAGTTCTCTGCTGCATGGTTCTTCTCACAGCATGATAGCTGGATTCAGAGAAGAAATTTCCCAAAGGGGTGAAAGCGGAAGCTGAAGATCTCTTAAGGCTTGACCTTGTGAGATACACATCATGCTTCTGCCACATTCTATTAGTCAAAGTCAAGACTTTCGAGAGGAGGGAAAATAGACTGCACCTCTCAGGAGGAGTTGTAAAGAAATTGCAGACCTCTTTAAGCCACCACAGCAACTAAAACCAAGACAAGACTATGTGTGTTTAAAGGAAGCAGTTTGGAGGGAATAAAGGAAACCCTTTCTGTAAAGTCATATGCACATCCCATCGCCGACAACAGCTGTCTGCAGCCCCCGCTGTGAACAGGTCTCACTAGTAGACCCTGATCTGCTGGGGAAAAGCTCCCAGTGCTTCTAAAACAGTATGTGCCAACTCTCAACATGGCTGTTGTTCAAATGAAGGATACACCACGTTATTCTTCTCCGTGCACCTCAGGAAGAGTAGGCACTCATTAAACCCTTGTTGAATTGACCCATGGATTTCTAGACCTCCAGTGTATTCTGTATGGGCACGTGGCAGTTAAATAGAAATGCTCTGGAGAGGCAGTGTCGTGCTGGAATTGGATAGCTCCTTACAAACCCCAACAGTGGTTAGTGGCTAGTGACAGAGACAATGGGTAGAGCTAATCAAAGTGAGAGAAGGAAACCGCCAGAGTAACATGCCTACTATGTTGTGGACTCTTAGTAAATATTTGTTGGATGAGTGGATAAATGACTGCAGAGAACAAGTGCCTTGGGGATAAAAGGGACCTTGCAGAGAGAAGTCAACTCACAAAATGCCTTTGGCCACCATCTACTTCCTTGTGGGTCTATAAACATCTACACTGCATGCAGTAGATTTTTATATGCATCATTCATATCAGGTAGGGTACATAGGCTAATTACCACGGAGATTTTCTTATATCAGCATTTTATATTGCATGCATTTGTGCAGTTTTGAGATTCTGTGCACCACTGTATCCATGTGCCTGGAAGAGTGATTTGACAGAACACTGGTTCTCAACCAGGGGTGACTTTGTCCCGCATCCCTGAGGTATTTGGCAATATCTGGAAACATGCTTGGTAGGCACTGTTGGGAATGAGGGGGTTTACTGGTGTCTAGTGGGTAGAGATCAGGGATGCTGCTACAATCCTGCAATGTACAGGACTGTCTTCTGCAACAATCATTTGGCCCAGAATGTCAATAGTCCTGTGAGTGAGAAATCCTGACATAGAATATGGACTCTATACCTATTTTCGGGATGAATGAGAAACAAATGATGAACAACAGGAATACAGTTAAGGAAGACCTTGTGGTAAAAGCCATCTCAGGACTATTAATTGACTGCATTTGTGTCTCAGTTAGTTATTAGTAACTTATGTGAAATTCATTTTGCAGTATGAGTTAAGTAGCTTGAGAAATCCTTTTTATAATTTTCATAAACTCACAAGTTCAACGGATCCTTTCTGGAGTTGTTAAGGAGAAGGCTGTATCCTAACCTGACAAATCTCCCGGACATATGCGCTGCCTCTCCTGGGAGCCCCATTAGAAATATTTTGCCTCTTACAATTGCAAGTTGCCACCTTCTCATTTAGGGCTTCAAATTCTTTTTTGCTTTGTGGATAGACCAGCAACCTGCTGCGTTAACATCGCCATTGCCTCATTTTATCTACATACGTCAAGATTTTAAATATTTTTATAAGGAAGAAACTCTTGAATTAGAGCTAAAATACAGAAACTTAAAGAAGCAACATCAGCAAATGGAAAGAATGCAGGGAGCTAGAAGCCCTTTGTTCTCTAGCTACTCATCTTTCAATTGGGGGCACAATTCCCATGCCTGCAGATTTCATACCATTGTTGATGACAACTGAACTAAATGAGAGATGTGGCTGCTTTAAGTACGCTGTCAATATATTTTTAAATCTACATTCTTCTCCATCAAGCAAAACATGAAGAAGTGTTTTGACAAGTAAGTTCCTGGGTCTTTAGAACTGATTTTTCCTCTCAGGTATTTAGCAAAACAGAACTTCTCATTGCAATTATGTGATCTCTCCCTTACCTTCCCACAAGCAGTTTTAAATTATGCATTTAGGGCTGCCTTAGCTTTGATGTTTCTACTGCTCATTTTCATTGCCTGATTCTTTTTTTCAAAGAGGAACAGAAGAATATATTTTATGGGCTATCATGAAATCTATATTCTAACCGAAATCACTCAAGGAGACATTCTGCTGGCCTTTGCTAATGTTCAATTTGCCCATGAATAAATTCCAGAACAAAGTGCTGAGGAGTGTTCATTGAGGAAGGATTCTTGTGTAAATGCTTTCCTGCACTTTAATTCAAAATGGGCAGAAGACGTTCGCATCCATGTTTACAGGCACATGGAATCAAAGATGTGGGTGGCTTAGAGAATGAGGTATTTTTACCTACAATTAATCCTCAGTGACACCTGAGAGACTACCAATGGCATTGTGTTCATCTGTAGTATCTGTGCTTACTTGACGTTATGAAAGTTCAGTTATTCGTTAAAAGAGTAGAAGTTGGTGTCAGAGAGACTAGTGTTTGAGTCTGAGCTGTGTCTTTTGGTAATGAAGGGACAATGACAGGGCTTACTGGCTGTCCACCAAAACCACTCCTCCCCTTTTCCTAGGTTCATAGACATATGGCTGGGCTGTGGCTTCCCAGCTAGGACCTAAATCCTCCAGGTCCCTGTGAAGCCAGGGGAGGTCATGGAACTTCGGCCTCACATGATTATGAGGACAAATCTGGTTTTGGATTTCCGTGGTGTCCCCTTGCTGCCGGGCTCCAATGTCTAGGAGCAGCACAATCTTGGAAGCCATGTGTTGAGTATGACAGAGCCATTGGCAGCCTAAGTCCATGGATGTCTGCATGGAAGAGAGCCCCCCCCTTCCCCCCCCCACGTGGAACAATCAGCAGTCACCTGCTGGATAACAAATAAGCCTCAGCTGCTGCTGCTTCTACCACTCCCCCTCACCTTCTGTTTTTCTTTTTTCTCATTTAATTTCAGAGGGTTCTTTGTTACAGGGGCTTTGAACAAGTCATTTAAGCTTTCTATGTCTAGGCAGCCTTATCTTTAGAACAAGAATAAGAAAAGTAACCACCTCATAAAAATGTTGTGAAAATTATACGAGATGACGCAGGCAAAGGGTTTGGAATAGCGCAAGGCATTTGGCAAATGCTCCATACACAGAGGCAGGCAAAATTAACATTAATAATTCTGTATATTCAGACTTACAGGAGCTCGTAATGGTTACTTGTAATGTCTTTTTAAAAAAAGTTTATCCTATCAGCACCACAGGTTTATTGGAAGACAGGGACTTTACGACTCCTTTATTTCCTTTTAAAATATAGTTCTTAGTACAATACCCTAAATACACAGAGTATTCCAGAGACGTGCACGTGAGAAATGGAACACTCCATCTTCTGATCCCAGACAACCTATTTGATTACTACTCCCCTTCTCCCATTTTCTGCTTTCTCCTCTGTTATCTGTCCTGATTCTTAGGCCTTCAGGAGTATCCTCAAATATTTTGTAGCTGGTGGAACTTGGCCCACAGAAATTATTCCTCTTTACGGTGGTTTATTCTACCTGTCCCAACCCATGTTCATATCTCTTAGACTTTCTCTCTCACCCAAACTAGAGGTAAAGCTCAGGAAAAGTATGTTTCATCTTTGATAGGTTTCCTTCCTCTCTTTAGGACTTCTCGCTCTCTCACAATAGCCTCCAGAGTTTTCCCACCATGTAGTTTATCTCAGCCTTACTCTCTCCCTTGAACTTTACTGGTTTTATAACTCACCCTCTACTTGCTTAGTCTAGTTATAGCTAATGGAAGAAGCTCTGACAAATCCTCAAAAGAAACCAAGTTGTGTGTCTAGTTGTGGCCTGTGGGAAATAAAGACTAATCATTCTTGGAGGCTGTCATGGTGGGGATTTTAGGAAGGGATAGCTCTAGCGATCCACCTTTACGCATGCTTGGCTCTGCCACTCTTTCTGTCAAATATAGCCACCCCTAGAGAGTCAGGCACCTGCCCAGGGAGTGCCTCTTAAGAAGAGGCACAGAGAAATTTATACACTTATATTTTACATCCTAAAAGAGAAACAGGGAAGGGCAGGGTAAAATAAATAAATAAAAGAGGGAAAGAGAAAGCGGGGACAACTGATCAACACCCTTGAAAACTCTCCAAGAGCAGATATTGTATAATTAAACCCCAAAACCAATCTATGGCCATTTTTCATCAGGGAGCTTTTGATGGCTCCTTGCTGCAAAGAGGTTTAATGATTTCATTGAGTAAGAGGCGGTGGACTCGAGATGTGTGCATTTTCTGGGAGATAATTGCATTTAATGAAAGGCACATCTATAGGTTTTGGGAGGCAAGTGATAAATCTTCCTCCAGAGCCCATGGATCAGTCATATTCCAACTGATGAGCGGTTGGAAGATCAATTAATAATCATGATGAGAACAATACTATTCACTTGCAATTTTCCTCAGGTCTCTCAGAGCAACTTTATAAACACCAACATCCATCTTCTTGGTCCTCCTGGGAAGTAAGCATTTGGTTGCATTGTCCCCAGGTACATGACATGGAAATCGAGGTGCACGGAATTGACTAGCCACAGTGGCAGTGAGGGAAGGAGACAGCACAAAGAAAGTGGACGCAGTTTAGAATTTTCCACCAGCATTTTGATTATTTGTACTGCAATCATTTTTTTATCTCTAATGATAATGTTAGCAAACAGTTTAGTGCCAGGCCCTGTACTCAAGTAAATGTTTTATGTTTATTATATCATTTAATCTCCTCACTCTACAGATGAGACAACCAAGGGTTAGGAAGCTTAAGTACTGTGCTGATAGTCTCACTACAGAATCAGAAAATGAATGCAAGCAGTCACACTCCCGAGCCTGTGCTTTTAAACCTCATGTATATTTTGTGCCAAGCCCTGGGATGGGAACTGAGGGTGCTACTTGTTCTCAAAATGTTCATAATGAGTTGGGGAGGAAATTTGATGATAATAATAAAACATTTCAGAACTAACATGCACCATGTATTGTTTCATGTGATTAATATATACTATGCATTTAATGCTCATAACAATTGGATGAGGAGGTAGGTGCTATTATAATCATCTCCAGTTAGCAGATGAGGAAACTGAGGTCCAGAAAGGCTATGGAACTGGGAAAAATCAGCATATGTCCACAAGTAACAGGACTCTGGAGTCTGCGGTGATCAGTATCTGCCTTATTTTTCATGCTAAGGGGGTTTTCATATTGAAGGTGACCAGGAAAAACTGAAGGATTCTAAGCAACGGGGTGATATCAGAATCAAGTTTTTCTGAGGTCACTTTGATGACACGGTGGTGAAAAATTGTTTGTTTCTCTTCCTCAGTGCAGGCTATTTGTGTGTTTTAATAGAGGTCAAGGGGTGAAAGGTATGTCATACTTTCCAGAATGTGAGGTGGAATCTCATATGAACTTCTCCGTATTTTCCACATCTGATCCTCTGCATCTACGAGGCCGACACAAGACTGAGTTTGTCTCTACCTGCCCTTATGCCACCAGCAGTTGCCCACAGCTGCTCAGCTCTAACAGCTCATTTCTCCTCCTTACCAAACCATGGTTGGAGTGGAGCAGGAGTTCACCAGCAAAACAGCATGAGATACTAGAGCTCAGGCTTATTTGACACCCTTTGTATGTCAGTCCTCCAGCACTGGAATGTTCAAGTGTCAGAAAGTAAACAGAATTCCCACTAGAAATGGCTAGTTTATCTGAATGGCTAGAGAGCTTAGAAAGTGCCAAGACAAGAGTTCTGGGTTTTTCAAAATCCATCCCTTGGGCTCCTCTGTGCATGCTCTCATATCTGAATATCAGTCTGAGTCTAAGCTCCTAATTCATTTTGTCCTATTATATGAGTTGCTCACCACTAATCTCTACTTAACTAGCACCTCATTAATTAATGGGACCTCAAGTTCACCCCTTTTGCCCAAGGAATTTTCCCATTACCTGCAAGTCCAAAGACTCTGTAATTTTCTCTGTAATTAGAGAAAAATTTAAAGATCACCCCCTGCTAACTTTCAAAAGTATAATCATCAAATAGTTTGTTACCTCCATTGACAGGGAACTTACTACTTCCTAAAAGAGGTTTTTCTGTCTTTGAGTAACTTAGATTGTTTAGAGTTCATCCTTATTCCTAAGTCAAAATCCAATTGCCCATAACTTCCCTTCCAGCCAGAAGTTCTATAGAACAAAACTATGACTCAATCAGCCTCAACATAGCGTAAAAGAAGTCTTCCTTTACCTCCTTGGACTAGGGTAGTTTTCTCAAAATAACTGTCTTCCATCTCATCAGAGCACAAAATAGATTATATAAAACTCAATGTGTGTACCTTGGTCTCCCTCAGTAAACTATAAGTTTCTCAGGGATAGGGAACATGTCTTTTATTTCTCCAAATCTCCAGCCGCTAGCACAATTCTGGTACACACAGTAGGCACTCAATGTTTGTTATGTGCAGAGCACATCATTGATGGCCTTCCAGAAAGGAACACCTGCTTAGGTAAATAAAAAAATAAATGCTATAGTGAGGAAGCTCCCCTCATGCAACAAAAGTAGTGTGTTGCCATTTTAATAGGATAAACATGAGGCTATCAGTTTGACTGACCCTCCATCCAGAGACGAGTAGCAGAAGTAATAATGCCAATTATACTGAGCTTTATTACCACCTAAATAGTGACCTCATCAATGGACATGGTATGTGCCAATGTATAATTTAATCAACAAAGTCACAGAAAATAAAATAAGAAGGTTTCAAAGATCACTGGACCCACTTTTTGCAAGGGACCAAAGAGTACATATCAAAACAACAACAAAGGTTTCAGGAAATAACAAAGCAAAGAAAGGACAGACACGTCCATGGTGGCAAAATCCTGGAGAGGTAAAACACAGAATCAGAAGCCAACACAAAGGAACTTGAGTTATAAAGATAAAAGAAGGCTAGGAGGCTGGGAGGAGCTGCAAAGAGCTCAAGTTTGGAGATGGGTGAGGAGGGAGATTGCAAAGCAAGGGATATTGACTATTCACAGGAGAAAGCCAATGAAGTTGGTGTTGGCAGTGTATGTCCATTTCAATTAATGAACCGTAGGCTCTTCCTGCTGGAAGGGACCTTACATAGGTCCTCTAGCTCAAATTTTCACTTTATAAATGAGGACACTGTTGTCCAGAGGTTAAGTACTCTGACTGAAGTCACAGAGCTGGCTTTTGGCAAATTCACCCAGATCCTGGACTATTGGCACAGTGTCTGGAACTTCACCCCAGGTCTACAAACCAAGAAATGTCTTTTATTAAGCTCCAGACACTGCCCAGGAACTTCACAACTTTTACTTCATCTGAATTCTACAACTGCCACGCAAACAGTGGCAAACATCCCAGGAGTATCTCTCCACTGGGCACAATATCATACCGTATTTGGGAGGCTGTCACTTTCCCAGTAGCTCACAACAGGGAAGGAAAAGATTTGGGATTCAAATTCTGGGTTGCTCTACTTCAAAATCCTCCTTCTTTTATAACACATTGCCTTTTAGCATGGGTGACAGAGCATAAAATAACAAGAAGTGTTAAAGGGAGTGGACAAGAGGAAAGGGGTGCTGATCTCAAGACTGTGAGATAAATCCCTTGCATCTGCCATAAGGCAGACCAAGCAGCCAGGTGATCCATATGGCCAGAAGTCTGCTGATGAAATTTCTGGAATCTAGACACTAAGTCCCAGAGGTAAAAGTTTGTTTCCAGACCCTGGTCTTTTTTTGGGGGGTAGGGGGTGGAGGGAGAGCAGAGGATGTTTGGGGACAAGAGACAGTAGCTGTGACACATCCTTCCAGATGTGTGTGTGTGGTCCTTCACAGCCTGAATCAACTGCTTCTCCAAATGGATCAGCTAAGTGACAATGCATGGGAAGAGGAACTTAATGTAAACTTCCTTTATGATGGGTGACACATTATGGGAACTGATGATTTGGTGGTTAAGCTCAATGGTACTCAAATGCCTACCTGAGGTCAGGACAGATTTACAGAACACAAGTCTCCCTTGGCTGAGGGCAAAAGTACATAGGGAGGCTGCCCTGGTCCCTCAGAGGACAGAGGAGACAGACTTCCATCAGGGCAGAGCTTCTATGTAGACCTCCTACCTCTAGTTCTAACCAATGCATTTAATTTCCCAAATGCCTGAAACCATGGGCAGGCCCAAAACCAGTTTGCGAGAATGTCCTGTTCTTTGTAACCTTTTCTTTCTTGAGCTTGTTTTACTGGCAATCAAACTGGCCAAAATTTATAAACCAGAGCATGAGCAGAAACACAAATTCTGGTCCCTTAGATAACCTTGAGACACTAGAAACTCACCTCCATCAAACCAAAGATTACGAGGATGGGGAGACATTGGAAGCAAATAAAATGTGAGGGGTCTTTTAACAAGGAAGATCTGGTTTACAAGCATATTTATACCATATATGGATAATTTTATAAGTAACCAACCAGATTATGCCAAATTGAATCCCCATCACTGTCCCCACCTTCCTTTGTTCCCATCTTATAAAACTCCCTTGAGTCTCAAATCAGGAAGACAGATTTGAGCTTGCATCCTGTCTCTTTGCTGGTCAACCTTGCAATAAAACTCTTTTCTCAAAATCCTGGTGTTGCAGCATTGGCTTCTGTGTGCATAAGGCAGCCAGCCCATTGCTCAGTAACATGCCCACCTGCAAAAATCTAGAACAGAGAACAAAGAGACTCTGCCACCTGTCCAGAGTCCTCCTCTTTTTGTTTCCATGCTGCTCCCCCTGAGCTTCTGACCTGATGCCTTTGAGCCTCTGACATGCTGGTCTCTGCCATCTGCCTCCTTGCCAAGTCTCCATCGGTCAGGCCTCCTTGCTGTTGGCTGCTGAGGCTTGGGGTAGTGACATTGGCACCTGCTCACCAAACACCTGACTCAGGTCTCTCTCTGCCAGCCCTGACCTATATCACTAAGCCTGATCCCCACACTCAACCACAAATCTTCAGGCTGCCTGTGAAATCCTTCTAGGCTCTTTCAAGCAGAGCAGTATATTTAACTTTCTGTACTTGGACAGATAAGCTGTACATGGAAAGAGAAAAATATGCAAATCACACTTTAATAAATATGGAACATCACACCTGGCATCTGTCTAAAAAAAATAATAATATACCTGCACAGCGAGAGAGGCAATAACACCAGCATAACAATAATATTGTCGGAATGCAGGAAACCAAGATATTTTGAATTGTGTTATAATTAGCAAGCAGATAAACAAATAGGAACATCATTTATTCATTAAAACTGTGCAAATGGAAAATCTACTTAATTAATTTCTTTGTACAGTGTCTGTAAACTCCTTCAGGGAGGAAATCGGAGACATAATTTCAGGCCCAGAGTAAAAGACACAAACGTGGCTTCGAAGAGCAACTGGAAAGGCAAACTGGTAGTGATTGCTTTTTGGCCAAAGTGCTCTTTGGAATGAGATAATGAAGAGACCAGGCTGACTTCACAAATGGGATGGCACAAGTACCCAATCATGAGTGTGCCTTAATTCCATTTGCCTTGTGCATCAGAGTATGACCCTTCCCTCCTCTGCTCACATTCAGAAGTGAGGTCTCAGGGTGAAATGGATGCAGCTGGAGTTGATTAAGGGACTTTCTGCAAGACCCTTAGGAAGTTTTAAAAGCTGAGTCATTAACAGTTGTCACATCTATCATGGCAGTCATTATGCCAAGTGCAGTATTTGAAAGAGGGTCAGCACTTAGCACAATTGCGGAGCAGCCATCGATTGACCTTGGCTCCATCTTTCCCATCCTTGTCCCCTCTCTCCATGCCCTTGCTCTCTCCCACCCCCGCTTTTCACTTCCCTTCTAGCTGCGCCTGTCCCAGACATGAAGCTGCCCTAAACTGCCATCTCTTCACCTTACTCTCTCTCTCATTTTAAGACAAGTCTAATATTAGAATTAGTGATGTGCTTGTGGAGTTAAGCTGTAGTTGAATAATACTTGATAATGTATCAAGCTCCTATTGATTATCTCAGTTAATTCTTCCAACACTCCCCAAAGTAACAATAACAAGAATAGATATTATTTACTGAACACTGAGCCAGTCATTGTTAAGAACTTTGGTGTGCATTTTCTCATTTATCTCATTATCTCTATAGCCCTAATGGGCAGACATTATTAGTATCATTCCTTCTTACAAATGAGAAGAAGGGGTCACAGAGTGGTTGATGAACTTTCCCAGATATCATATATTCAGTGAGTATAGTGTGTGCCTCAAATCCGGTTCTATTATTTTTTCTTTTCTTTTTAAAAAATTTTTAAAAGAAGCATTTATATTCAAAGCTTTAAAATTGTTTGGTCTTGTGGGGAGAAAAATTTGCGATTCAATGGAAAACTACCCATTGTGTAGAAGACACCCTTCAAGATTATCTGATTCTGAAGCCCACAGGAGCTATTTTGCAACCTTGAAATTGTAGATTAACTGATAGCAATGTAAAATAATTCTTGTCTATACATATGCAAATTATGCTCTGCCCCGGTAGACCTTCAGTTGACTTCCCACCCCCTCTGTGGAAGTTAGTTTTTCCTCCATTTGCACAATTATCTCTTCCCTCCTTTACTACATATAAATTTTTGCTTTTTTGACATCTCCTTTGAAATGATTATAACACTGTGCCATTTTCCTCATTATTGAGTTAAAATCTTTAACATGTATCCATTTTTATATCTGTATGAGAGTCATAATTTTACTTTTTTATGAGAGTTATTTTAGCAGTTTTTTCATTCTAATAATTCACCAACAATACAGTGGGAAATAGAATTGCTTACTTTTCCTTTTTAACTTAAAAAAATTTTTTTTTTCATTTTTAGATGATGTCAAATACACAAACAAAAATAGAGAGCATAACTGTATAGCGAATCCCCATATACCCATCACTCAACCTCAACAATTATGAACATTCTGATAAACTTATCTCTAGTCCCAGGAAAGCCTGGGTCTATAGGTGTTCTGATCTTTTTACAGTTCCAGTTCACTGCTGGGTATCTTGAGCTGCCAAGAGTTGTTCATTACTTGAAATAGATTTAATAAGTTAATTCATGATTAGGTGGTAACGATGACAAGACCTTAACATTGTCCCTCCCAGGAGGCAGTTATATTGCTTCCAGACATAGCTCATGGATAATATATAGCAAATGCATATGATTGGATTAATGTGTCTCTCCCCCTAGGTACCATTTATATTTTAACTAGGTTTAATCTGGAAGGAAGACATCTATATGGCTCCCCAAACTGCTGATCCATGAGGAGATGAGCCTTGGATACAGAGACCAGAACTGGGAGTCTTTACCAGGCAATTCCATAGTAGAAGAGTAGAAAATCTCAAAGTCCATTTATGTACTACCTCCCCATTAAGCTTTCCTCCTGGGAATTGACTGCAAATAGAAATAGATGTGTCCAACTCTTCTTTAACGCAAATTCATGAATGAGGAAAACAGGAACAGGAACCCATGTGTACGTGGCAGATTGCTACTGTTACTTGGACTTGTGATCTTTGCTGGTTTTACTGGCACCATTTTCTGATAACACTTCTGGTGCTTGGAGCTGGCTACAGGTTACTCAAACTCTGCATAGAACTTTAAATTTGTTCCATTTTCCTCATCTCTTAACATACATTGTTTTCAGCAGGACACACACTATTATCTTGATTTCATTATTGGGAAGCCATGGTCCAGACACTGGGGGAACTAGCCTGAGCTCACAGAGGTTGGCCATGTCAATTCTCCTGCAGGTTTTAGTCATGTTGACATCCAGCACCAAGCACCCTTCACTGTACTAAGATGAAAATAGTCTAAAACAGTCACTCAAATAAGCAGACCCACATTTGGGCAATTGCAATTAAACTGCTCCTTTCTGCCTTTGAAGCACCAGACTTAAGTTTTCACAGCCTGAAGGCTCTATGCTTTGCATTGTCAAAAACATTTTAAACCTAACCACAGCATTCCACCTGTGGCTGATACTCTGAGGTTTCCTTCCTCCCTCCCTCCCTCTCTCCCTTCCTTCTTTCCTTCCTTTTGCTGTAGCTCCCCAAACTTATTTCTTCCCCCAAAACCTATGTTCTTGATCATTACCCCTGAGAAGAATCTAGCTATTTTCAACCAGTACATTTTATCAAAACCATTGAGGAAAGAGTACCATGACATCTCTTGATTCCAAAAGTTTTCAAAATATATCACTGAATGTAATGGATATTTTAGGAAATCAATGACTTCAGAGGTTTGCAACTAATAAGAACTCTCCCACAGAGATCACACTAAGTCAAGAATATCTGGCCCCTCTATCCCAATAAAAATATCACTCTCTTAGGCTAATGATCCCTGCAAATGCCATACTAATTGATGGCCCAGAGTTCCAGAGAGTTGTGTTTCAGTAAATGGTCAAAATGCACATTTAACATTAATGCCTTGACCATGTCTCCCTCAAGTGCAATCTCCTTTTAAAAACACCCCTGCAAGATGACCATCTTGACTGCTAATATGCAATCATAGATTATGCCTTATCATCTATTCTTGGTCTTTAGGGGCAGAAAGAAGGGCGTGGGAGACAGTGGGGTCCAATTTTTAAACATTCTGTTTTGAATCTCTTACACATAACTATTCATGTCTATAACCTCTGGCAACACAGATTTTCATGTCTGTCATGCTGACTGGTTGGAGGGCAGTGTTAATCATCATTTTGAAATTAGCACAATCACTCCATGGTATCAGCCCACTTCCATGTCAGCTTCCATGCCTATTATTTTTGGTATCTTTTCCTTCTCCAAAAAGCATAGCTAGAGTTTCCCTCACCCTATCTGGACAGTGAGCTAAGGTGTTTAGCTAATAAACATATAAGCAATTAAGATTTAACAATCTATTATTTGCAAATTGTTGGGCCCTCATTTGAGGCTCCTTGCAAATGGAATTAGTTATGATATGTCTTACTGGAGAAGAGTGGGTCCTTAATCCAATAGGACTTGTGTCCTCATAAGAAGACAAGAGACAGAGGCACAGAGATAAAGAAGCCATGCAAAGACAGAAGCAGAGGTTGGAGTGACGGATCTAGAAGCCAAGGAAGGCTAAGCATCACTGGAAGAGCTGGAAGAGTCAAGGAAGGATTCTCCCCTACAGGTATTGAGAGAGCACAGCCCTGCCGACACCTTCATTTTGGACTTCCAGCCTCCAGAACTGTGAGACAATACATTTCTGTGGTTTTAAGTGACCAAATTTGTGGTACTTTGTTATATCAGCCCCAGGAAATGAACATAGTACCCTAACTGAGGACACTAACAATATGGCTGAGATTCTGTTTAGGGAAGGCTGTGTGGTGCAGTGGAACTATTGGCAGTGTGCTGAGAGCTGGAACTTGGGATTTAGCTCAGGCTTCTTACCCTGAATGGCACTGGGTAATGCTTCACCCTTGGAACTTCAGCTTCCTCTGCTGTAAAGTGGTATTTGAGTGAAATAATACCAGATATAAACTTCTAAAATTTTGATGCTTTACTTCAGTCATTTAGACAAAACCTAAATTTGCTTCTAGTCCAAACTAGTTCACTGATGTTCTTCTCTAAGGCATTAGATATGATATTGGTGTTCCCTGTAGAGCTTGCAAATCAACCCTCATTGTCCCTTGAATAGACCCTGCTAATTTTCCCCTCTGTTTTAACCACTGCTCCTCTCCTAGCTCTGCCATTTGCTGTCCAAACTTATGTTTTCTCCTGCCCAACTTTCTCCACAAAGGTATCAGTGAATTAAACATGTATCCACTCCACTCTTGCTAATGCCAAAGTTTGATGAGACCTTTCAGGGTCCCTTGACAATTACATATTTATTCAGAGGAAGAAAAAGAGCGAGTCTCAAAACCCTTAGGACAAGGGAAACATAGAAGCCTGACACAAGCTATTGAGCTTGAATGGTCACAGTTTGACCAGGTCACCTTGGACTCAACAGAATTTTGTTCTATTGAACCTTGGGTAGGGTAGCAAGTACCAAAGTCTTCAGACAACCTCATCTTTATACTATGTACAGAAAACTATTTGGTAAGCTGAACAATACCTTAATAGGGATTTTATGTTATAAAGGATAGAAAGTCAGATTTGAGTTCAGAAAGCAGACTTGTCACTTTCTTGACAGAGGAGCTTGAGAAATTCACTGAACAACCCTGTTATTCAATTTCTTTACTGGTAAACCTGGGACAATAATACCTTTGTCTTTGGACTGTGATGAGGATCCACTGAAACAAGGTGTGTGAGCACCTAGAACAGTACCTAGGACATGGCTATAGACCATAGATGGCCCCTGGGATGGGATGCTATGGACAATTTCAATCAGAAATACAGGGCAGAGGCTGGGAAATGTGGAGCCTATACATGGATTTGCATAAGTCTCAAAAAGGAACATAATATTAGACCAAGACTTCTCTCAGCTGTGCATTTCCTCCCAGGGCAGGGACTATTCTCAGAGTGTGGCTGGTTCTAAGGTAAAACCTACACTATCTGTATGGAAGTGAGGGTTGAAAGTACAGGGGAACTTCTGAAAAGCACAGAAGTGGCTTCCAGTTACTCTGATTTACCTTCCAGCCTGTTTCAAGGGTATAAAGAAAGACCAAAGAGTCCTTGAAGGACTGGGCTGACCCTGGGTCAGGGTCCCTGTATGGGAGATTGGGTGTGGCCAACTTGAGTCCCCCTTTGCCTGATTCAAGTTCTGAATTCACTTGATTGACCTTTTAAGATTCTATACTGTCAGTTCATCTCGGGTGAGTTCTTTAACTAATAGATGAGCTATCTACCATTACAAGTTCCCTATTCTGTGGGACCTGTTAAAATGTCTAACAAAAGAGGGGTTCAACAACATCTTTGTGAAATCCTATTATACCTTCTCTCGGTGGTTCTTTCACAAGTGCCTATTTCACTGGAAAGCTTCAAAACACTTTCCAAGGTCTATTATGAGTATCTTTGTTATAAAAATAGGAATGACAGCATGAGAAGACCAATATATACTAAACAAGAAACAGTAAACCAGATTTGAGGAACGCTTTTTCACTAAGAGATTCTGTATATAGAGGTACAAGCATAATTTAGTTCAGCTATGCCCAGACCAGTTTCCAGAAAGCCCTGTTGAATAGCATGTCTTCTTAATGTCTCTAGGCTTTCTTCCAAACCCTCTTCTTCTTGGAGTATGTTTTCCTAGGCCTTCAAAAATTCAAATGCTGCCTCTTCCTCTTCAAGGATGAATTCCGGGTGTACTTCCTTGCTTTTTCATTACTTCTGCAGCCCATTCTAATAATTTTTGAACTCTGAAACACATGGATTTGCATGTCTCAAAAAGTGCTAAACTTATTTTGTTTAGCACTTTCATGTTCCACTGCCTTGTTTTCTCTCAGGGAAGTAAAAAGGACAACCTGCTTCCCCCATCTTCTGCATCAAAAAAATAAGAAAAGAAAGCAATGGCTGTATACTAAATAAGGTGAAGTCCAAGGGTATGCTCCTATAAAGGTTAAAGCAAATTACAGACAGCTAGTGAGGAGAAGGTAGGAAGAAGTCAGAGGACAACTTTGTCCAGGTTCTTTTCACAGGTGAGGGCTAGCTGGAGAGACTGGATAAGAGCAGGCAGAGCATATCCCAAAACAGAGATGGGGCTGGGACAAGTCCTCTCTCAGGCTTTTATGTGACTCTTTTTACTATTTCTTATTTACTTTTTAAAAAATTTGATCTAAAATACACCAGTTCATCCATGCTGTCTTTGCCATTATCCCGTGGCTTCTGTTGGCAGCTTGTGGCTTGCCTTCTGGAGACTGGACTTTCCAGCCCACATGGTCACATGAGCCAATTCATTATAATAAATTAAAAAATAAATCTATAAATAAATAATTATGTGTATATCTTATTTGTTCTGTTTCTCTGAAGAAACCTAAGTGTGTGTGTGTGTGTGTTTGTGTGTATGTGGAGAGAGAGAGAGAGAGAGAGAGAGAGAGAGAGAGAGAGAGAGAGAATGGCTCACACATTTGGTGACTGTGAGGGCATTACATTTTCAAAGGATGTCGGAAAGGCTGGATATTCCAGTGAGAATTATCTGGAGTTCTTTAGTCTGAATTTCAGATGCTTGACACTCAGGAAGAAGTGGAGTGTGTAGTCTTGAGGTGGTGTTCCTTCTGATCCCTGGGACCCTCAGCTCTTGCTGTTAAGTTCTCCAGCTGACTAGCTGAGGCCCACCCACATTATGGAAGACAATCTCCTTTACTTAAGGTCAACTAATTGTAGATGTTAATCTCATCTATGAAATAAACCCACAGTCATAACTAGACCAGTGTCTGATCACACAGCTGGATACCACAACCCAGCCAAGTTGACAAGGTCAGCTTCACTAGGTGTCTGTTCTAGCTCTTCACATCTATGCATACCCCAATCTGTGCCACAGTGGAAGGAGGCTGCTCCCTCCCAGCCAGAAACATATATCAGCGGGAGTGAGCCAGATACAAAAAAAAAAAAAAAAAAAAATGTGCTTTAGCCAAATTGTCTTCAGTGAGTGTTTACATATGCTCAGGGCAATAGGGGAAGGGATGTGGTGGCACATCCACAACTGCAAGAGGATATATTTTACCTCTAGGCAATCTCAAGAAGGGAGTTAGCCTACACTTTATCATCTATCAGGAGGGCCAGACTGACACAGCCTTGTACACAGGATATTTTTGTGGGTCACAGGGAAAAGCAGCAGGCTGTGCTAGGACTGTGTCCTATCACACTATGGTATACAATTACCTCTCTGTAATTTTCTGTCTGTAATTCAATCACTCAAATAGTAAACATTTATTGAATGCCTGCTATATCTACAGCACATTGCCAAGCATGGAGCACAAAGCTTTGGGCCATATTCCACAAACAAAAGCCATGTGAACAACCAATACGGAAAACAGGTCAACACAGGAAATAGCTTGAAAATGACTATTGTCTAGTTCAACTCTCTAATTTTATGGAAGAAAAAAAAATTGGCCTAGTAAGATTATATCAGTTAAATAAGTGTTTCTTAAATTTGCCTGAATGTAGGATTTACTTAGAATCCTTGGGGCGGGGGGGAGAGATAGAGAGAGAAAAAGACAGAGAGGTTCTCAGGAACAATACAGACCCCTGAATTCCTTGCAGCAAGGAAGTTTGGTAATATGTGAATTTGTAAAGTGTTCCAGGAGATTCTTACCAGTCAACCTATGGGATTAAATAATTTGCTCTTCTGCATAATTGTCCTCACTTATCTTTCCCAAGAGCATGCCTTATCTTCCTAATATATCAGAGCAGGGACCAAGTATTTTTATTTCCCAGGGACTTAACACCAGCTTGACCATATAACAGATATTAAGCAAAGTTCTATGAGTTCATTGGTCCTGGTTAGATTTTCACTTTGGAATTGCATCATTCACCTTCCCTGTAGGTTCTCTTTGAAAAATGCACATTGGTGATTAAGAAGGAGCATGTCATGTAAGGTTGTAGACCCCAATTTTTAGTTTCTCACTACCCATGGAACACTGGAAGAATTGCTAAGCTCCACAGAACACCAGCTCCTCCATCTTCCAATCAAGGGAACCACATTTTTTTAGATTCTTTATAACACTTTCACTGATGCTGAGATTCCTATCAAGGAATACTGCCTCCCAATATAATACATTCTTTTCTATTGCTTTATAGTTCCATCAAATACTAATAAAAGTCTCCTAAATTAGTGTTTCATTGTTTAAAAAACACATATAGTGTCATTCCTCAAAACCATGTGAAGATGGTAAAAGTACTAATAATGATTATTCCCACTATACAGATTAATAAATTGAGACAAAAGAAAGGAATGTAACTTGTTCAAGTTCATATAACCAACAAGTGGTAGGGCTGTCATTTTAATCTATGAGCCTTTTGACCCTTGCTGTGATATTCAATGTTTTGATTTGGGAAAACCTGCTGATTTCACTTAAGATATGTGTATTTCCTTAGAGTAGCTCTTAAAGCAGAGTTTAACTTTTAAACTAGATCAGAACTGTGAAATGGTTTTCCTCAGCATTTTCTGTAAAGCCAAGCAATACCTTTGACATCTACACATGTCCCAGAGGGTAGATACCTTCATTACTCAGTTTGGACCATGTGGAAAAAAATTCAGAGCTTGGCATTTGATTCACACTGTATACTCCAATTATTTATTAGTTTTATCCAAGATGCCCATCATTGAGACACATGGGATATAATTGCTCAAAGGTAATTAAACCAAATGTCAATGGTTCCTGTCTGAAACAAGCATGCCACCAAACAACTATAAACAACCTGATTAAATATGTGAGTCAAGGTATATGTCCTTAAAGTCACCTCAGAAAAATGAAGACTACAGCCCTAAGATACAGGATCATTGGTGGGAAGTTGTTTTCTCCTACCTGTTACCAAGATTCATGACCAATAGGACCCCAAAGTCATTGCCACCACTTCCTAGCAGTCAATAAAAAGAAAACACAAATACCTTAAATAATTCATTCACCCAAACAGCAAATCTTTATTGAGTGACTCTTGTGTCCACAGCCCTATGCCAGGCAAAGAGCTGGTTAAAAGGTATCCACCTAATATCCGTGTGACACTTAACCTTGGAGCAAAATCTTCTATGGGTCTCAATTCCATCCATTCTAAAAGGAGAGGTATGGAGGCTTGAAGCTATATATCCAAGAAAAAACATATTCTTAAACTTAACCCATTCCTGTGGGTGTGAGCCCATTGTAAGTAAGACCCTTTGATGAGGTTACTTCAGCTAAAGTGTGGCCCAACTCAATCAGGATGGGTCTTAATCCTATTACTGGAGTCCCTTATAAACAGAATGAAATTCAGACAGAGGGAGAAAGCCACAGGAATCAAGAGCTGGTCAATGGAACCCAAAAGAGAAGAGAGAAGCCAGGAGAGGGGGCCATGTGCATTGCCATGTTACAGAGGAGCCCAGGACCAAGGATCACTGGCAGCCAGCCCCAGAAAGCCAGTCTTTGGGAAGAAAGCATCACTTTGATAATGACTTGATAGAACTTTTTTCCTAGCCTCAAAACCATGAGTTAATAAATTTCCATTGTTTAAGCCAACCCATTACATGGTATTTGCTTGAGCAGCCGAAGGAAACTAAAACAAGCGAACAGGATCCAATGAGTCTAAAGTTCTTTCTCTTTGTATCTTTCCAAGCTTTTGTTAGATCATAGGGTATCTCAAAAGAGTTTTCCATGGCATGTAAGCAAATTCTGAATGTCACTTTTAAGAAGGTAATGAACTAAAAAGCAGGAATAAATCAGTATAATTGCATCTACATACTCACATAACTTATAATGAAAATTACTTACAGATGTTTAACTACTTAAACTTATACAAAGCTACTACTCTTAATGAAGAAAGTCTATTGACTGTAATCAGTCAATTTAGTTGTAAGAGGAAGTAAAAATTATCAGAAAAATTAGAATGACTATTAAAAATGCACTGAAGAGCTTTAGTTTGAGTTCAAGAGAGTGGAATTAAAAATGGTTCCTCCTCAGCTATGCATGGCTTCTAAGCAATTACCCATTGTGTTATCTTCACAATGATTGACTAAACTCTTTTCTGGTAATGGGCACTTCAGTCAAAACCAAATGTTAGTGTTTTATGGAGTACCAGAGGCTTTTACTTTCTTTATAGCACATTAAAATATAGTCAGTCTTTGCTGTGATTTAACCTTGTTTAGCATAAATTGTTGCACTTTAAATTCATTATCTTACATGGTCCACTGAAGATATCATTAAAGAATTGTCATCACAGTACTCCCATGACCAATACTTTAATCCCCCTCTCCTTATAGCATATAAAAATTGAGTTATAGATAACTACGTCTCCAATTCTTTAAAAAATTATTCTGAATCCTTTTACATTGAGTATTCAGAAAATTCATAGTTTTAAGGAAAACTTGATAGAAGCAAATATAGTTATCTTGCATAAACTTTGTGTCCTTATTTATAAAAACCAGCTGCTAGATACATTTCCAAAGTCAACATGATGAAAGGTTTTGGTCTATAAGTTGCTTTTCCAAATCGTTTCATACCTACATGAACATATAAAAATTAATGATGGACTTTCAGTGATTCGATAGACACTGAGGTTGGCTTATTCAGTCAGCTCATCCTCCACTTTAGCTGCCTTTTTTACTGGAAGAAGCTGCTTAAAATGGTTAAAAATGTTCAGATGCTTTCTTTCCCTACCTTCTTTCCTGCTACATCATAGACATCATAGACATGTGAGCCTCACATTGGAATGTGAGGAGAAGATAGCCAGGGAGAATCTGGGAAACAATTTGCTCCTTGATAGATGCCTAGAGGGAGACAACTCACCTTATCAAATACTTCTGGTCTCTATGAGATGCTTGCAGCTGCAGCAACCATCTTGCCACCATGAAGAGCCAAACTTAAGATCATGCTTACGAACTGAGGTCAGGGAAACCTGTATCTTTAATGACAATGGTAAAAGAATCCTAGACATGACTATTTCCAGATTTCCAGTTGAGTAATGTTCAATTACTTGCAACCTAAAACATCTTAGCTGATAAAAATGAGGATAATGGAATGTATCCACAGGTGACTCAATCTTTACCTTTGATATGCACTGAAAAGTAGGCCAAAAAAAAAAAAAAAAAAAAAAGGCACAAGACATGGGTGAGATGGATGATTGTGAAGACTAGAGACAAAGACACAAAGACAAAGTATGGATATAGGGGGGCAGATGTGGCTCAAATGATTAGGCATCCATCTCCCATATGGAGGGACCTGGGTTCGATCCCCATGATGTCCTGGTAAAATAAAGAAAAATATAGAAGGTGCACTTACCACCAGGCCCTGCGCGTGGGTGCGCTGTCAGGCTCCACCAAGCCGTGCAGCAAGATGATGACACAAGGGGGAGCCAAGACGAGATGTGCTGAAAAACCAGGAACTGAGGAGGCGCAGGTGACAGAACGCCTCTCTCCCACATCGGAGGTTCCCAAGATTGAATCCCAATGAAGACAGAAGGAGAAGGATGAGAAGAGAGGGCAGGAAACAGACACAGAGAATTGCCAGGGAATGGACATAAAACAGCAAAAATGGGGGGTTAAAATAGATTAAAAAGTAAGTAAATAAATCTTTTTTTAAAAAGTATGGATATATACTCACTGGGAGCTTACATCAGGCCAAGCTGGAATTCAAGACAAGGTGTAAGACAAGGTAGTTTGGCCCAGCATCCCACAAGACCTTGGTTTACTTAAGGATGCTGACCTTGGGCCGGATGTTTTCTTAAGTAGTAGCGAAAGATTAGCTATGCTCTAGGTTAATATTAAAAAGAAAAATAGCACATTCTCTTCTTGTGTTTTTTGCTTCCTTTGTTAATGCATATTATGAATTCACTTCATTGAAATATGATCTACTTTAATTAAAGCCAGTGGCATGGATTAAATTAGAACATTAATTGCATTTTCCATGAATTTCACACAGCCTGCATTTTACCAAAAGGATCCCAGTTTAAGTTAACACTTGTATGCAGATACCTGCAATCCAGGCCTTGTTAAACTAAACAAATAATGTCTTCATGCAAGTTAAGGAAACATAAATATAAGGCTAGTTGATAAAGTTTCTAATTTCTGCTATTTGGAAAGGCAGAATTTGGAAAGCACTATCTGGAAATAAAGTTTTTCTTTGGAAGCTCATGCCATAAAATCTCTACGAAAGTCTATATTTTCTCCATTTCAATAATGGTTTGCCATGGAAGGCTTTAGCCTCCCTATGTGATTATTTATTCTCCATTTTTATTTTAAATGAAGGATACAATCACAAGACAGTGAATATTTTAGAAAAAAATGTTTATTTTTCAGGTAAAAGAAAGTTCCTGAAGTGAGATTTAGCCAGCAAGAGAAAACAAATCAATCCTTTGATGATAGGGAACTGTTAAAAGGTAGGGAAAGGAACTTGTCTTATTGGTTAAGAGTTTGGGCTCTTAAGTTGTACCTGTATCCTCATTTTCCACTTGCAGGCTGTGTGATAGCCTTTCTATATTTCATCCTATCTCTAAAGTGTGGGTGGATAAATACAATAGTTAAGACTAGTAACTATATGTAAATAAGTAAGTAAAGGTAAGGTACAATCTGCCTTTGTTTCAAGGTCAGAAGGGGCGATCCCAGCACTGATATAATGTATGAACTATGGGGTAGTAAGCTGAAGTCTCATTGGGAACTTTGCCTTCTTCCTAGTACTTGGGGAGCTTAGACTGACTGATCAGAGGATGCTACCAACATTGCCTATTCAATCCCCTCAGGGGGCCAGTCACTGTCACTGTTTCCCAAGTCCCCAGATGGCACCTTACCTCCAGCCAAGTGGCCTGGAAAAGCCAGCTGTGACTTCACAGGGGGCTGGGACATAAAGCTTTCCACAAATCAGCAGAAATCCACCCTCGCATCAAAAGATCATTGCCGGCTCAGCCAGAATTGTGCATTTCAGCAAGTCATTTTTGGAATCAGTTGCTGAGAACACACTGTATACACATACACACAACTCATCTATGGTGGGGGAAAAAAAACAAAAAAATAAATGCGAGCTCATGAGCAGCCAAAGAGCACCCTAAGTGGGTAGGTCAGTGGGACCATCCCCGTGCCTATGATATTTACATATGTATTTTATGGTCAAATAGAGCTTCATTATAGTAGATAGTAGAGGAATATATTCTGAATGTTTTGTACCTATTTTTATTTCCTGCTCTCCACTTGTTCCCACACAAAAGATTCTTATGTCTTGCTTAAGGGTCCAACATAAAGACATTTTTTAGGCAACCTTTAGCTTCTACCAGACTCTTTGAGATAAGGGACTAAACAACTAAAAAGTCGAATTTTACCTTCAGGTCAGGGTGCCAGCTTAATAAGACTCATGCAGAAGCATTTTTCAACTCAATTATAGATGCATTCAGAGTAGAAATGCATTCTTGCATTTGGGAAATATTATTATAGATTTTTTGAGCTGATAGCTTTGAATCAAGACTTTTAATTTTCTCCATCTCAATCCCCAGAACTTCCAAATGTGTCTATGTAGCTCTGCTCTTATTTTAATAGGTGAATAAGTGAGTTTATGTGCATATGCACACCCATATTCTCTCATCATCTCCTCTCTGGAATTCGATTAGTCATTTATTAATGCTTTATAAATTTATATCTATACCCATTATCTCTTTTGACACATAATAAAATGGCAAGAAAACTTATTTGATAGTCCCACAAAACTCAGCATGTCCTCAAATGAATACAGAATCTTCCTCAAGCCTATACTTCCAGAGGCTGTTTCCTCAATCATCCAAGTAGAAACATGATTGTCATCTTAAAATCTCTCTCACATCATCTGTCTCTTCTCTATTTCAATTGCCTTATCTTAAACCAGGTTCTCATAATCTCAAAGCTATCTCAGTAGCCTGCAGATTCATCTCATGTCTGCCAATACCAACACACACATGCGTGCACACACAAACACGCACTGCAAACTACAGTAACTCCTTCAGTCTGTTTAGAGAGCTTTCTTTCTAAATTCAAAAGTCTTACTCTGTCCTTCTCTTCCTTAGCTGTTTAGGAGCTATTAAAGTAGAAATTACTGGTGAATTCCCCTCCTGTAACCCGCTCACACACAAGCACAGAATGGACAGAACTCCATCCATACTCTAAATCAGGGGCCAGTAAATAAGGCCCATGACCTGTTTTTGTGAAGAAAGTTTTATTGGCTCACAGTCACACCCATTCTTTTGCATATTGCTGGTGGCTGCTTTTGCAAATTTGAGTAGTTGCAACAAAGACCAACTGTGGACCACAAAACCCAAAATATTTACTGTCTGACCTTCGACAGAAAAAAAGCTTGCCTAATCCTGCTCTATAACACAAAATGTTCTTTACAATCTGTCCAAACATTATAAAAATAAACATATATTAAGACTTCAATATGAGACAGCAACTGTGTCAGGCAGATTGCTATCCTATTTGATATCCATACTGAATGGAGACACAGAGGCATGGAAAGATTTAAGTTCCCTATCCAAATGGTCTTGAAGCAATTAAGTGGTGGTTCCAGGAGCTAAACTTTGGTCACCAGATTCTAGGACACCTTTTCTTAGCTGCTATTAGCATCCTCATATTTTTTTCAGTTCTCCTTAAGAATCTAGAACTATTCCTATTCTCAGAACTGTTATCTTTCACATGCTCATGCCCCACACATGCTGTTCTCTCTCTTTGGAGTAACTCTCTCACCAGGACACACCATCCAACAAGCTACATATCCTCCATCAGTCTTGAACCATGCTATTCACTAACACTTGTTTCTTTCTCTCCCTCAAGTTACCAAGTTCTATGATTGTCATCTTATGTTCACTGGTTCAATTAATTTTTATGGTATTTTTTCTGTTCTAGCCTTTAGGGGACGAAGACAATGGACCTGAAGATTTTTCAAATTCTCAGTTCCTTTGGAGCTTAATCAGTAGATAGAACCCACTGTCCATCTCTATTTCTTCAAGGTGCAGCTAAATAATGCCTTCTTCTATGAGTAGATTCTACCCTTTCAATAATTATCTTAAGTACACATTACATCTGCTAAAATAATTTCACAACCCACAGATCCATACCTTGCAGAAGGAGGTATTCATTTGTTGGGTGAATGAATGAAAAAGTTGATAGATGGATGGATGAATGGATGAAAGAATGGTCCTTAGGTCATTAAGGGCTGGCTCTCTCAGTGAGGGAAAGCCTTGATGGAAACAGAAACAACACTGAAACTGGCAGCTCACAAAGCAAGAAACCTGAATCAGGCATTGACTCTTTGTACATTATCTAACAAATGGGGTGTGTAAGTTTCACTGGTTCCTAGACACCCACTACTGCCTCGAAGCCCAGATCTCATTACATTAGTCTTCTCTGTTGCAGGCTGCTTTAGAAGAACCAGACCATTTCCCGAGATGTAAACACGTTCTCCAACAATGCCAACCTTAGGAGGCAAGTCTAGGCTCAGAAGCAGAAGGGTCAAGAACAAAGCTCAGTTACACATTTCCTCTGCAAGCCTTCTCTCGGTGGGATGAAAAGATGAACTGACACCTTGGATGGAAACCGGGGACCAAAAGTCAGACTGCTGGGATAGCTTCAGGCCCCTTGCCAACCCAAGCCACAGAAGAGTGTTACTTGGCTCCGTCCCAGAATCTCAACCAGCCTTTGAGAAGTAAGTTAGAAAATGGCAAGCCTGTGGGAAAATGTGGCTCTGGAAGAGGAACCTAGGCACTTTCCCCTGGGGCTCTTGAATCTAGGCAGTCCTGCTCTCTTCCCTCAGAAAGCGTGTGACTCTAATTGGATGCTACCCCGAGAAACTTTGCAGCTTGTCTTTTCTATTTTGGCTTCAGATATGGACAATTTTTAGGTGGCAACAGGCAGTTGGATATGGGGGCAATAGGAATGGCAATGGAAATGGAAAATGGGTCTGGTGTGAAAAGCTTAGGATAAATAAATAAATAAAAATCCACTACATGCCCATAAAATCTAGCAAAATGTATATGTTAGGCTAGTTTCTATATGTTCAAATTATAAAACTATTGGAGACTCACCCAGGGCCCTTCAGAAAGGGTGCACTGAAAAGTGTCCAATGCCACAGATAATAAAATTGTAATAAACATTTGGCGAGTTTTCCTGAAAAAAAAAAAAATATTCCAAGTATGTTGAATAAATGAATGGCCCTAGAGGTGAGGGAATTGCCTGTACAAATAACAAGAATATTCTCCAGCTCTGAATTCCAAAATTTTGCACAATATCCAGAATTAAAACAACAGAACCCAATGGACATTTTTGTCATATTTCCCTCCACTTTATCAGATCATACTTAAATGTCTATGATACAGTAGGCTTTAAATATCTGAAAACGCCATCCTGGTGCTTGAAAAGACAATAATCTAAAGCAGGAGTCTGCACAATTTTTCTGTAAAGATCTAGAGAGTAAATATCTTTGGCCTGTGTGCCAGATGGTTTCTGCCACACTACTCAACTCTGCCATTGTAGCATGAAAGCAGTCATGGACAATATGTAAACAAATGAGCATAGCTGTGTTCCAATAAAACTTTATTTACCAAAATAGGAAGTGATCCAGGTGATTGGCTCCCAATCTATGGGCCACATACTCCTGGGAGAACAGCAATTTATAGAAAAGCATCTTTAAATTCATATGATTACTAAGGATAGTTTACTGAATGGAAGTAACTTTCACATGCCTGTATTGCTATTTGCCGAATGTATGTCAATAGTATTGTGACTAATACACTTTAAAATAACTCTTTCATTAGTTATTTTATCAGTTGTTAGATGTTAAAAGTACAACTATTGACATGTCAAGATCCATTGAATTTTTGACAACTAAAATCATACTTCTATCCCCAAAAGCTGCAATTTCTACCTCCTGATTTCCATGTGCATTAAAACAATCATTACTTCCTGCAATTTTTAGCAATTCTCCCACTTTTAACGGTTGTCTTTTAGATAAAATGTAGTATATTCCTCATCCCAGGAATTCGTCTGAAGAGCCTCCAACATCTGTGTTAAGCACACCTCGATACTGGGGGATGGCAGCTGCCAGGACTGAGCCTTTGATGGATAGCATTAGGCTAATCATTTCACCAGGCAGCCTTTATCAAACTCACATGTAGGATACTGTTCCAGTTCCAGGCACAGCTGGTTCCTGATTAGCTCTCTAATGGGGGGAGCACTGAGGCAGAAAATCCCAAACAATAGGTGATCCAAATATAATTTATATTTGGCTCAGCAAATGACCTTATTTTGTATCAGTTTTACCTTCATAATTATGTTTTCTGTAGACTAATACAATTTGTTGGCACACACCATCTGACAACCAAATGAAATGAACAAAACACGGGTAGGTGGCAAAGAGAGGCTGGGTAAGATAAAAAAAATTGATGTGGATATTTGCACAAATATAACTGACAAAGAAAAAGTTGACTGTACATCACTTAAAGGGGTACAAAATCAAGAAGAAAAGAAATTTAAGTCAATCTATTCCAAGTAAGACAAAGATGGGTTAAGTAGTGTGGTAAGCTGAAGCTGTATGTACTATGGAAAACCACATACTTAAATTTAATCCATTTCTGTGGGTGTGAACCCATTGTAAATTAAGTGGACCTTTTGATAAGGTTATTTCAGTAAAGGTGTGACTCACTTCAATCCAGATGGGTCTTAATCCTATTATTGCAATCTTTTACAAGAGAGTAAAATTGAAAGAGAGAGAAAGCTGCAGGACACTACAAGCTGAACCTGGAAGACAAGGAAGAGACAGGAGATACCACCATGTGCTTTGCCATGTGATAGAAGAGCCCAGGACCAAGGCTTACTGGCAGCCAGCCACCAGAACGCCACAGTCTTTGGGGAGAACATCACCTTGAGGATGCCTTGATTTGGACTTTCTTTTAGCCTCAAAACCATAAGCAATTAAATCCATTGTTTAACTCAAACTATTGCATTGGTATTTGCTTGAGCAGCCTAGAAAACTAAAACAAGTAGTTTATCAGTGATTACTCAGCTAAAATATATAAAATGATGATGATGATAATAATGATGGTGATAATGAAAATCCATAAATTTTTTTGATGACTGTGGCAGTTTGAGATTATTTATGAACCCCAAAAGAAAGATTATGTTTGTAAATTAATCTATTCCTCTGGATGTGATACCCTTTGAATGCATTAGATTCAGCTGACATGTCTTGATTAAATTACCTGCTAAGAATAGGGCTTTGATTCAGTAGGGCATGACTCAGGGTTGAGTCCCTGATATAAACAGGCACTCACACAGGAAGAGAGAGAGTTCCATAGATGCCAGAGGAGAGAAGGCTCAAACAGCCAAAGTTTGGGGAGAGATGAGCCATTTGCCTGATAGTTTGCAGCCGAAGAGAATTGAGCAGTTGAGCAGCTGATAAGGCCTGGAAAGAAAGGAGCCCTATCTCAGACTGATATGGGAAGCCCTGAGAGAAGAGCTCTATGCCACCATACAGCTGAGATCAGAAGAAACTGGGCCCATGGAGACTTAAGAGGAAGAAGGAGAGATGCAGAGATTCCCTGCCATCTTGCTTCAACACATGGCAACTGACTTTGGTAGGAAAGCAGCCTTGAGTTGAATTCTTTACGGCCTTGTAACTGTAAACTTTTACCCCAAATAAATACCCTTTATAAAAGCCAACAGATTTCTGGTACTTTGCATCAGCACCCCTTTTGGCTGACTAATACAATGACCACTCTAGCCAAATTATGCTCCCTTCACTTCCTATCTCAAGTATCAACCTGGTTTTTCTTCAAAGGGCCAGGCAGTAAATATTTCAGGCTTTGTCTCCCATATGTCTCTGTATCAAGCACTCATCTGCCATTGTAATTTGAAAGCAACCATTGACAAGAGGTAAATGAATGAGCATGATCATGTCCAATAAACTTTATTTATGGACACTAAACTTTGAATTTCATTTAATTTTCATGTGTCATGAAATCTTATGAGCTTTTTTTTTTTTTTCTCCAACCATTTAAAAATGTAATCTTGGGAAGCGGCTGTGGCTCGGTCAGTGGGGCTCCCGTTTACCATATGGGGGGCCCCGGGTTCGGTTCCCGGGGCCTCCTGGTGGGGGTGGGCCCGCCCGCACGGCGTGGTTGGCTGACCCGGCAAGCACAGGCAGCAAGGGGGGGATAAATGGATAAATAAATAAAATCTTTAAAAAAAAAATAAAAAAATAAATAAATAAATAAAATAAATAAATAAAAATGTAATCTTAGCTGGAGGTCAGTACAAAAGCTGTAAAAAAGCATGGGCTATAAATTTGTAGATCCTACCCTATCATATTACTCCATTTAACTTTTTTACCACAAATCTTTATCATCATTATCTAAAATTATATTGTATATTTATTTCTTTACCCGTTTATATTCTATCTACCTTCACTCAAATAAAAGTCCTCCATGAACACAAACTATATGCTGAGAACAGTACCTAGTGCAGGGTAGGTCTTAATAAATAGTCATTGAATGACGGACTGAATGAATGGCTAAATATTACATTAGTATGGTTGTAAATATATACCACATTGCAGCCTTCAAAGCACTGCTATATAAAAATGTCTCCTTTTCCTCAACTGCTACCCTTTGATCAATGTAGAATAGAAATTATCCTCATCGTACCTTTGAATACATGTGAGCTGATGAAGGCACTTGTCCAAGAGTGCACAGCTAATAGGTGGCAGGGCTTGGGCTGAAATGCAATCCTGCCACCTCACTCAGGACTTTTCCACTGCGATATGCTGCTTCTATGTCCTCACTGCCCTAACAGGCCATATAATGCATACAGAACCATAGTGCCTTGACATTTTAAATGTGAAATATTGAATGTCAAAACATGTCTCTGTATTATCTTCTTCTAATTAGTTCAGCCAAATGTTCATCTTGGTGGGCTCTGGGTTTCAGAGAGTATCTGGTGCCTGTTGACCCTCAGGAAGCTGCACTGTCTACCCCTCTACTCAGGGGCAGATGGGGGAAATCCCTAAGATGTAAAGATGGATGGCAAGCCTTGACTCTGATGCTCTCAACATCAGCTTTGGGTTCAGATGACCCACGTCAGCGCTTTCCCCCTTACCTGCAACCTTCCATAGATGATGGAACAAAACCCTATAACTCCATGAGTTGTTTTGTGCTATTTTTCTTTAACCATTTATTTCTCACAAGCATTTACTGAGTGTCATCTCCCTGAGTTATGTGTCCTGAGGACCAATGTGGTAATAGGAGTGAGCATCAGCTTCAAAATCTGGCAGACACAAGTTCAAACTACTGATCTGTCATTATCAGCTACATGATCTTGCACAATGATTCATGTTTCAATTTCTAACACAGAGAGTTCCTATGCTTTGGGATTACTATGAGAATTAAGTGAGATATCACACGAGAAGTTGTACAGCCTAGTTCCTGACTGCCTAACAGGCATGCTGTCGATGTTTGTTTCCTCTGAGATCTCAAGGTATGTGTTCTTTAATGGATAGTGAATCCAGTCATTATCCTACCATGCAATTGGAACTGGTAGTAGCTGTGCCACTATTAAATATGGCACCTTTTTCACGTATGGAGCATTGTAATAATAACTACACAAATCTACAATGACCACAGTATGAAGCCCTAGAGTAACTCAGTGCACAACCCACCCAACCATAAGCAACAACCCTTTTCACCTTGCATGCTATCTTAATTCAGAGGAGAGATGGGTTAATAAGGACCATCAGGTAGACACACGACTCAGATTAGATCTTTATATAATGAGCACTGAAGTTGTGGTGAGGGAAGCAAGGAAAACATTCAGCAGACTCCATAGGTGTATGGCCAGGAGAGCTCTGGGAAGTTGACCAGGTTTTGAAAACCAATCCAGTTCTCAGAAGAGCTGGCTCCCCAAAATGCTCCTACACTGGGCTATTAGGTGGCCATATGTTGCCGGTCAGGTGCCTGTCAGGACCTGGGTCATTGAAAATGGTGCCGCGGATGAGAAAGAAAGAATAAGACAAGAAGAGAAACTGGGATCAGGGGACTCTCCGTCCGATATGGATAGAAGAGCAGGCCAACTTGACATCCAATGCAGAGCATGCATTTCCTTGTCAAACAGGTTTGGCGCAACAGACTATTCTGCTGTACTTGGCCCTTTCCTGGAATTCAGAATGTGAAACACTTTGGAAGTATCGCCCCCTAGTGGCATGGGGACCAGTGGCTCCACTTGGTAGAGAGGACTCTATGGTACAGTAAGTCTGAATATTAATCTTCTTTCAACATGGCAGGTCACATGAGACACCTTGTGATCTCAAATAAGACATCACCTTTCATTCTCAAGAACAATCCTAAAGTTGGGACCCACTCGGTCATCATGGAAACCAGGAGGTATTTCCCTGACCAGGGTCCCAGCAGGCTGAAGACAGCTTTTCAAAGAGAAGAATATCAGGTAAGTCCTACTTTTGCTAGAGTCACACATTAACCCCAAACCCAAGAACCGTCCTAAGTAAAGATTGTATTGATTTATTTTTGTTTTTAGTGAAAATCTATCCCCTGAAGAGAATTTTACCCTTGTGTTACCATTTACTTAATTATGTGGAGAAAAGTAAATACATAAACAAATACATAATTAAATTATGAGTTCAGGGAGGCCGTTTGCTATAGTAGAACAGAATTTGGAGGGTGAGACCCCATTTTGAGCTATCCTTCTGCAACCTACTATCTGAGTAACTCTAGGAAAGCTCTCCCAGGTCAGTTTTCTCAACAACAAAATGGGGACAATCTGTTTCTGCAGACTATTTTATTTAGAATCTGCAAATCACAGCCAGAGGAAGACAAATAGAGGCAGATAAAATCGAGTGAATCTACATTAGCTACCTAGAAGGCTGAAGTGACAAGGATCCTGAGCCTGTGTACGGGCTCAGAAAGAAAGTGTGCTGTGGTGCAGTAGTGGCATCTGCCAGGCACCTGAGAGAGAAGGGCAGCAGCACAAACTCTCAGCGTTGTCCCTGATAGTGGACTTGCCCTGAATCAGCCCACTAAGGAAATAGGGTGGGAGAGGCAGGGAGGTGTGTTCACAGGATGTTCTGATGAACTCCGTGCTCTGGTATTCAAACACTAGCCACTCCCCATGTATTTGGCTGCATGAAGAATGCAGCTGGTTCCCATGTGACTGACTCCCTAGCCAGGGAAGAGAATAACTATCCCTTTCCTCAAAACTGAAATCCAGAAAGGTTATCTAAGACACTCATGGTCACCGAGATAGTAAGGGCACACATGTATGGGTCTAACTTCCAAGACTCTCTTCTCACCCGTACACTGGCCTGTGTGCAGACTGCATGGTAAGACCTTGCCCGTAACACATAGATGACCCCTGCTTAGAGAAACAGAAATAAGGGCCTAATAAGTGGATTGGTTGGTTATAATTCCATGTTTCTAGATGCAGCTTAAATTTGAGCGTTAACAGCGATAAGCATAGCTTTCCACACGTGCTAAATCCTCTGCCTAGTCGATTCTAACTCTTTGTGCCAAGGAACCCTGGCTCAGAGAATTCAGAAGAGCAATTAATTTTAAGTCTTCCTATTTTTAAAATTGCAACTCCAACACAGGGTCTAACAGAGAGGTAGGTAATGGCCTGCCCTGTGTTGGCCTAGAAAACGAGACAGTAGTGGCAGATGACTTGACGTTCTAGACGTATGTTCTCTTCAGTATGATCAATAATTCTGTTCGTGGGTTTTCCCTGCAAAGAATCCTGCCTAGAATAGCAAGACGCCTACCGAGATTAATTCATTTAGGCAACTTGTGGTCTTGATAGCCTCATTACAATCGTTTTCCTTTTCATTTTTAAGAGGCACTAAACTCACAAGAACATCAGCAAAGCTTTAAAACTGTTGACAATCAGCAAATCTCCAAGCCAGTTTCCATCATCCATTCTGATTCACTATAATCATTGAAATTTTAGGTCACATAAGAGCCATCTGTGAAGCAGCCTCCCCAGATGATTAAAACACTCCTGTACAATGTATACTTACAAATTGAAAATTAATGAAGAAACATGTTTAAAAATTGACTATAGCTACCCAAGGGTTTGAAAACACTTTAAAATGCATAGAGAAATCACTTGACTATGCAGTCTTCCTTAGTGACAAATAAGTTGTATTACTTCACAGAATTACTCCTGCTGAATTAACTTTTCAATGTGTTGGTTATTATGGCCTCATACCAATATCATATCTCAAAATATATTAATACAAATCATATCCCCCCCACTCCTGTCCTCCAGGCTAATTCATTTTGCATCTTTCCAACTCAAGGTAAATGACCCAGAACAAAGCAAAGATATTCCTCATGAATGACTGGTATTACAACAAGCAAAATTGCACTTTGCCAGTGGGATCGGTTTATTCTCTGTTAAAAGTTTCTGTAGCATTGCTGGCTGCAAATACCAAATAAAGGCTCTCAGCAGCACTTTCTAGATAATAGGAGCCTCCCTGCAGCTTGCTCCTTTTCTTTCTTTCAACTTGGTTCCTTAATTCCACTATCCCATTTTGCCTGCATTAGTCTAGAATCTTTAATGAAGGGATAGAAGGGAAAGAAAAGGCATAATCCCCATTCTCCAAGAGCTTAGTCAAATAAGGCCAGTGAAGGCAGAGGTTGAGCAGGGCACCAACTTCTGACCAGAACCCAGTATATGCTTGAATAGGGCCAAGTACTTCCATATGTTAGTGCCTTCAATCTCCCAACAGCCCTATGAGGTAGACAATCTAGTACTGTTTACAGATGAGAAGAATGAAGCGTAGGAAAGTTAAGTTACACTGGTTCACAGAGTCAACGCTGGGACTGAGTAGACTTCACTCAAGTGTTTGCACACACCATGAAAATAACGTCAGATGTACAACCAACAGCAGATGCATAGAGCTACATATACATAGGCCAAGGACTGCTGTACCAAGCAGTCCTATTTTCTAGTACATTCTAGTGCTACCAACCCTGTCTTAGATCTACCATAGGTCACCAACGTTGGATGTTCTTATAGAGAGGCAGGTGCCTGGCTTCAGCCTACCCCTGTTGCAAACGGCAGGATGTAGAGCAAACATCGCGCAGATCACAGGTTTCTGTACATGAAGGACAACATCTGAATTACAACCTGAGTCTCTCTGCTTCAATAATGCCTCCTCTTGCTGTCAGGAGAATTGGGATTAGGCTATCAGGTAAAGAATTTGTTAAGCAAATGTATTCATTGCAAGTTTCTGAATGAAAGTTTCAGAAGGAGATAATAAAAGTAAAAGAATCAGTTCAAGTGAAAATTGCCATAGGTTTGATATTTATTTTCAATTTTATGAGTCAGTATGAGATGGTTTGGCAGATTCAAATCATAATGTATAGTGGCAACTGTTCCAATGTTATCAATTTGGCTTTTACAGAACTTATTTTGACAGTGTGGGGCTGTCATCTGGCAATCAGAAAGAGCTTTAGAAGGTTCACCGTGAATATATTCTAAAAGGGAGATGCATTAAAATGGACATTTTCAAAACCTTTTTGTTGTGGTGGTTAATATGCTATAGGGGGGGACTATTGTAGCTATTTCAAAATCCTTTTGGATATTCACTGGACATTTTAAAAAAATAATCATGTGGATATTTTATTTCCTATCAAATGCTATTCTCCTTTCTAATAAGAAGCCCATAAACACATCAAGAGAGCCAATTTAATGAGGCCTGTGGGAAGCAAAGTAAATGAGAATGCGTGGGTTTTTACAGCAGGTATTTATTAGATTTGTTCTATGAAGATACAAGGAGAATCCTGTATCAACAGAGGAAGCCAGAGGGAGGATTTTTCTCAAAATAATGGGAAAAAAAAAGTCTCATGTCAAACTTGTCCAAAGGCGGAGGTGAGGAGCATGTGCTCAGAAGGTTGTAGGGTTCTACCACTGGAGATAGGAGAGATTGACTTTGGTTAACTACTGAGTATAAGAGAGTCAAGCTTTAGAAGATGAGTTGACCTTCTAAATGGCCTAATGATACCTTGAAGCAGTCAGGGTTCAGAATTCCTTGTCTGGTCACTGTGCCAGGTGCTTCAGAGAGCCTTTCTACCTGCTGTTTGAGCCCAGAACCACATACTCTAAATGATGGCGGGACATACAAAGTGCACCGGAATAGTGAGGGAAACAAATACAGTGGCTTGGAAATGCCAGAGGAAGCTCCCTGAAGATACAGAAACTTGAAGAACAGGCAAAGTGGTGATTGGAGAGAACAGTTTAAGGTAAGCGAGGCAGGCCGAGGCATTATCTAGGGTCTTGAGACTCCTGGGAAGGAGTTTAGACTTTAGGAAACTTAACAGGTAAGTTTGTAGAAAGGTCTGCTTGCTAGAATGCAGAACAGGTTAACTAGCTTCTCCTCAAACTTTAGTTTGCATCAGTAAAGACTGTTAAAATGCAGTTTTGGGGGACACAGCCCCAGGACTCTGATTTAGTGGGTCTGGGGTTGGGCCTAGGAATCTGTATTTTAAAAAACCACACTTCCTCCTCCCCCTTCCCCCCAACACACACACACATGATTCTGTAGCAGCTGGTCCCCCAAGCATGGTTTGATGGCTGGGGTTTTAAAAGAAGAGAATGAAAACAAGGCAAACTTTGAAATTATTATGTGATGGAAGCACCAAGTATAGGAAGCCCGTAGGACGCTGCTCTTTAAATTGATCTGAAATCTGAACTTCTGTTCCTCCACACCACCCTGGAACTTGCCCTGCCCTCAGAGATTCCACAAAATATGTTCAATCTCTTCTTCACATGCCAGTCCTTCGAATGTCCAAAAACATATTGAACATGGTTCTCTCAAGTAAACTCATCTCCACAAAGATGAGTGATTTGAGTTGCTTCAACCGTTTCTCACAGGAGATGATTTCTGACAGCGTCACGCCTCTGCGCTCCCACTTCCAGTAACCGTCCAGTTTGCCAATGCTCCCTTAAATCAGGGCTCTCGTAAACGACATGAACAGGCAGATTTGCTGCAATTAGGCAGACACAGAACCCTATGCTCCCTTGCTCTTTCCCTTGTGACCTTGTTCATGTAACCCAAGGTCGCATTAGCTTTTGTAGGGGGCCAAATCAGGATGTCAATGGTAGAGCAGTAGAAATAGAAAATTAAATTCAGTTATCAGGACTTGTTCCTCAGTGAATCTCCAGATTCCCACAATCATCAGCAACTGAAACAATTCATTCCAAAAGAAGGTGTACCCTATGTTCTTGACTCGAAGCATTTTAAAACAGGGCTTGCCAATTATAGACGCGTATATTTCAATGAAGATTCAAGTTTAAAAATAAGCATTTTAGCCTTTATTGACTGTCCTCTTAAAACACTTAAATTAATCTTATCTCCTCTAGTGGGATCTCTGGATGGGACAAGCTGTCTTCACAAGAGGAGCTGGAGAAGAAGCAATGTAAGACGGGGACAACAGCTAGGATTAAAGAGAGTGGCTGCTATTGTTTCTTAGACTATTGATTAAGCAATTGGAAACCATGGCGATAAGCTGTGTCCTAGAAAGGTTAGCAGGGTGGGATGAGAAGCCCTCTATGGTAAGAAAATGTCCAAATGAAGCAGAGCCTCTAACAGTTCTCTTCTCACGTCACTGAAGAGATATTGGCAATGCACCTTGCCAGTTTTCTACCTTAAATATTTCATCTTCCTAAACAAAAGCAGCCCAGAATTCTAAACCACCTGCTTGAGTCAAAAAACAGGGGAAAGCTTCAGAATCCAGAGGAAGAGCAGGAGATTTGGGGTGAGGGGTGCCTGCCTTGTTTTCTTCTACCAAATTCAGTACAATTGTTTTCCCTTGCGATTCACAACAGGGGGCTCTGTCTCTTTGACGCTCGCTGACGAGGAATACAAGTTACAACCTCCAACAAGAATTTGTAAGCGCCTGTTCATCTGTACCTGTTCAGATCTGTGACTGCTAAACTGCATGGTTCTAAACAATTTGCTTAATTGTTTCCAGTAACCAGAAGGGAGAAAGAGTAGAGGGGCTCTACTAAAAGGAAGCCAGGCAGGAGGGAGTTAGACCAAACAGGGTAAACAATCTACACACACATCCACTCTCATACTCGCCCCCTACTACTAATGAGGATGTGTAGTGGTTGCTACAGACACAAAACCAAATGAGACACAGCTCCTGAATACAAATAACTTCTTGGCTAATACAAAGCGGAAATCAAGGTGAAACACAATGGGTTATTTCTAACAGTGCATTAATTATGGGAAAATTTTAACTCAAAGCAACAATTTAGATAGACAGAGGATTTTGTTTCACAGAGATTTTATATAAACACACTAGGGCTTACCCCTATCTTGTCCAGGCTTGTTTCTTTAAACCAGCCAATAGCTTCTGCTCCAGAGATCCAATACTTTTTGTTGAGTTCAGGCATGTCCTAAACTCTTGATTTCAAACTATGTTGCTCTTCATTTTTCTAGTGCCTAATACCCTTAATTCCTTACCTGCCCTCACCCCATCACCCCATAGCTGGCATGAGGGTAAAGGAGGTTGTTAGTGCTCTTTTGGCATCTCCTTCTGGGGTCTGGTATAGCCCACACCTCCATTCCCACCACCAGCCAGCTTGGTCTCTGGATATGACTTGGTCCTAGCTCTAGTCCAGCTGTCCGGTTTCTGTCCGGTTTCTGTCCGGTTTACCCCTGACTCTTGATCAGGGTTAACATGCTGGCTTTAGCCCCAAACCCTTGCCACTATCATCCAAATAGTCCACTCTTTTTTTTTTTTTTCCCCCAAACTTCCTCTGTCCCACACTTCTTAGAGATTTTTTGTTTTGTTTTTGACAGATGAGATAGGGCACAAACCATTACACCAGCTACTTTTCCAAAATGAATCTGTTCCTACAGGCCTTGTGAAAGTAATTATTTCTTTTCATAATAGCCTGTGACTAAATCTGATGTGTGGGTGGACAATGGCCCTTAAACCTTCAAAGCCAGCTAGGAAGCAAGCCTAATAGTAACAAGACCTATTGATAAATTGTAGCTCTGAGCTACGAAAGTGCTTATTCACTGACCAAGAGCCCTGCAATTTATTTTACTTCATTAGATGCTGAATCCTTCAAAAAAATGGCTGGAATTCCGAAAGCTTTGAATCTAATTATACTAAGTATGTTTAATCAGACCTTTGAAGCTGCTTTGTGCCTAATGCTCAAGTTTAGATGAGATTATACCTCGTTGCCACTCACATATGTTGATACAATGACAAGACTCTGAAGATACAAAATGGGTCAAACATTTAAAACAAAGCAGCACCTTTCATTTTTAAAAGTTTCTCTGAAGATAATTCTTCCCTCGACTATCACTGGCATCCTGTTCCTCTTACGCTGAAAATACAAGTAAAGGAATTGAGAGAAGAGGACCTTGAGAAGAGAGTTACAAATGAAAGACAGAATCTCAGCTTTAGAAAAGACCTTAAGAGGTCAACTTATTATCTGATGTTTGGATTACCTCTACCATATTCATGTCAAGGAATCATCCAGCACTTGCACGAGTATGTGATGTGTAGCCTTGCAGAGCAGTTGTTAATTCCATCTTTGACTGTAAGAAAGCCTGTTCTCACATAAACCTGTTTTATAACAATGTTGAGCTTACACACACATACACACACATGTACACAAAATACATGCTGCATAGGATAAGATTCATGAGCTGAACACACAGCTTCATTCAATATGGAGAGAACCAGTTGACCCTCAAGCTGTGCATTTTACATGCCTTGGCGTGCTCAGATCTCAGAACAATTCACAGCAGCTGCCATTCAAGCTCTTACCAAAGGTGCATCAGGCAGGCAGTGTTTCCTGGACTGGTCAGTCCAAGACATCCTGCCATCAGTTTACACTACTCCTTTGGTGGTGATGGTGCTGGCAGGAAGCGGGAAGTCTGTTAATTCTTTAGTTATCTAGCGAGTTCCCTTCTTTTCACCATACTGTCCTACACAAGCACTCACTGATCACATGTGGACATACACGCATGCATTCACAGATTGTGTGCTTGATAACAAAAATGCACAGACACACACAGAGAGAATGAATGTATGTTCAACAACCAAAACAGGCAGACACAGAGGCGACTTCCTTACTTTCTCCACCATGGTCTATACCAATTCTGCCCTTGAGTTTATAAATCACAACTTGACAAACCTCTCTTGAAGATACCCAGGATGTCCCTGCAGATCAATGATGTTTCACAGTCTGCCAACAACTTTTTTTTTTTTTGAGGTAGTAGGGCCAGGGATTGAACCTGGAACCTCATATGTGGGAATTGGCACTCAACCACCAAGTTACACTGGCTCCCCTGAGTTGGTTTTTTCATTTGTTTTGCTTGTATTCTGTTCTTTTATTCCTAATCCCAGAACCTCCCATGTGGCAGGCGCATGCTCAACTGCTTGAGCCACATTAGCTCTCACCAACATCATTTAATACACTGACTGAAGGATAGAAAACACCTGAGGGCGTCATTCTAGCCTAAGGCAAAATTCAGGGAAGTCAAATTCCCCAGTTCAGAGGGCCCCAGAGAGACAACTTATGTGCTCATCTAGTGAAGGCTATGGCTTCTGGCTGGGAACCTGGGAACTTTGGAAAATCTGTCTCTTATCTTTTCCATAAAGCAAGGTCTGAGAAAGAGAAAGTGAAAGGAGAGTGGAACAGTTGATTTCTGAAACCATACTCATAAATAAAAGCAGTAGTCAGAGGCCTAATGATGCTTTCACTATAAAATGGGCTAGAGCCCATTTCTAGAGGAATTACCCCACTTTTTTTCCATTTTGCTATTTCTTCTCTGTTATACCTTGGACAAAAGAAAGGAAAACCTTAAAATGAAAAGCACCTCTGTTCAATATCTTGGCAGGAGCAAGTAAGAGATAGAAGCCAAGTTTAGCATGCAGGCCGAAGAAACCCAAAGACTGAAAAAGAGGGCTTCTGGGGTGAGGAGAAAGTACTAACGAGTAGACTAAGACACCAAGGGCTCAGGTATCCTTCAAGCTGTCTTTGCTCTATTGGCATCTCCTTCCTTTGACAGGCAGGGAAGCCCTCTGTGAAACTGGGAAATAGATTGTCTTTGGAGTCCATCTCTCCCCATATCCCACTTCTGCTCCCCACAACTGTAGGAGAGAAAATTAAAACACAATAGCCCACACTGTGAGGTCATGCATTTGTAAGGTTCCCCTAGGAAGAAAATCAAGTTTGGAAAAAAACATCTAAGGAGAGGGAAGGAAACCTACTCCAAAATAGTGTTACCCAAAGAACATTTCAGGGGCTTCTGAGGAGGGTAATCAATCTCTTTCAAAGAGAAATGCTCCTGTGGTCAAATACCTGTGGGGAAAGAGGCATTAAATAACAGGAAGTGGGTTTCTTCACTGCTCCACTGCTTCAACTTCAGATGCCCACTGTAAATCTCTAAGCAGGGGTAGGGACCTCAGATGCACAGAAACTCTGCCCCAAAAGGAAAGAGGTACAAACAGACTTTTAGGTCCCAGTCAATGGCTATTAAAGCCAGGCAACGTCCCAAGATCCTTCAAACAATGTTAGTTTTTGCCTGTTCTTTCTAAAGATAAGGTGACTCAAGTGACAACTTTTGCTTTGCTCAACTTCACTTCTTTTTAAAGATGTATTTATTTATTTATCCCCCCGCCGCCGCCTCATTGTTTTGTGCTTGCTGTCTGCTCTCTGTGTGTTCTTCTGTGTCTGCTTGTCTCTTGTGCCACCTCAGCTCCCTGATTTGCTCTGTCTCTCATTGTCTCTCTTCTGTGTCTTTTTTTTTGTTGCCTCATCTTGCTGCACCAGCTCTCTGCATGGGCCAGCACTCCTGCGTGGGCTAGCACTCTGCGCGGGCCAGCACTCTACATGGGCCAGCTCACCTTTCACCAGGAGGCCCCAGGAATCGAACCCTAGACCTCCATATGGTAGACGGGAGCCCAGTCACTTGAGGCACATCTGCTTCCCCAACTACTTCACTTTTTAATCCATCTTTCTTTTTCTCCCATAACTGAACAACATCAATTGAGCAGCATCTATGCACAAATAACCCTAATCATGATTAAAAGCAAACCAAAATAAAAACCAAAATACTTTCTCAAGGCAGGTAGACCTTTTTGCTTAATAAACAAAAGCTGTATCTTTTCCAAGTACCATTCCTTACATTTAAAGATATAGTACAGGTTTGTTGAGTGACTATCTCTGCTCTCATTAGTTCCATAAAAAGATGCTGAGTCCTTCGGTTTTCCTCATGCAAATAACCAAGAAGGGCTGACCATCGCCAAGAGGCAAGCAAACATTTGCGTTTCAGAGGCTGGGCTTTGGTATCAGGTTCAGATTCTTCATCAATAAAATACATGAACAAAATAGTATCTACCTTGTAAAATTATGATATGGATTAAGATAATTTCAGTAAAACACCTAGAAGATAGTGAACCTTCAACAAATAAAAAAAGTACTATTCTTGGTTATGCATATCAATTTTAGCTTAAACATAAATTTTATTTCTCCTCCAGTAAAGTGATATTAGGGTGATTACATTTGGAATGGCAAAATTTTCTGAATCCAGGCCTAGGTTCTGAGAGTTCTTTTGCTGCTGGAATAGCAGAGCTACAACAAAGAGAGGGAGACTTTCCATGGACAGGAAAGCCTCAGAGCCCTGAGAACTGAGTGGTCAGTGGGGGGCTGAACTAATTAATACTTGCTCCAGCCCACTCATATTCCTTCTTGTTAAAACTCTGTAATTATTTTCAGCTGTTCCAAATGACTATGTTTTCCAGAGAGAGAGAGAGAGAGGGAGGGAGAGAGGGGGGGAAGGAGGAGGGGAGGGAGATAAAGAGGGAGGGAAGGAGAGAGGAAGAGAGGAAGGGAAACTGCCTCATACCTCTTTGCCAGAAATTAAGGGGGCTCCCTTGCTACTCCAAGTGGGGCTGTGGTCTATCCATATGGGCTTCCCTTAGGAGCTTGTGAGAAATGCATATTATCGGGCCCCCACCCCGGGTCTACTGAATAAAACCTGCCTTTTAATAGGATCCCCAGGCGAGTTGCACACACATGCATGCTTGAGAAGCGCTGTGTTGGAGCAACTCCATTTTCCCCGCAGTTGCCAATCCTGCTCACTCCAGAGAGCAGCCTTCTGTTCCCCAAGAAACTGTTCATAGTTGGAAGGCTACTTCCAACCAGAAGGAAGAATGGATAGCTGCAGACTGGCCTTCCATACAGTTACTCATTGGGTTTTTATGTGGACCTTGCTTTTTCTACCTGCTTTCTCATCACACAGTATTCAAATCGCTGTGTCTCGTTCACTGATGTTCTGTGCCCTATAAGAAGTGAATGGTATCTGTATCCTTGCATCATTTAGGTTTTCACCTTTGTAAGGTCAACCATCACTGCAGGATAGACCTAGCAAGCCAGCCACAGGATTGCCTACACTCCAAAAGGAGTTCGCAGAGTTGTGGTCACTGGCTGATTCACTAGTGAAATGCCTTCCCGAATGCTCAGAGGGCCTTTTTATAAAAGACCTAACATCTGTTGGTATCAGCCAGAGGAAGGGTGAGGTAGCAAAATAAGCAGCATTGTGACCTGCCTTTTAATGCGATTAGAGCACGGGCTCGTTGGACTGGCTGCTTTGTAACAACCTCTCTGTTAGTAATCCTCACAGTGTCATGTGGAAAAACATTTGACTCACTGCGTTTAGTGTGAAAAGTTTCTGATAGAAGCTCTGGTCATCCCAGCCTCCCAGGAGTGTTTTTATGTTGCACAACCAAATAAGGTTCTTGAGACTCTAAGGAAAATGTCATAATCATGCTTCCCATATTTGCAGAATGCTTTGCAATTTATCTACTGCTTTCACTGCTTTCCCATGCATGATCTTGCTTGGTTTCCACCTTAGTTCTGTGAGGTTAGCAGGGCAAGATTCACCCCAACCCACTCATTCCAAGCCTTTACTTATAGAGGAAGAAACTTAGTGGCCTAAGTTAGATGGGGTTAGGTTAGTAACCTAAGCTAGCAGGGTTAGATGACTTGCCTAATGTCTTAAGGCTAATAAATGGTAGAACCAGTCCAAAGCACAATTACTTGATTCCTAAGTCAGAGCCCTTTGGCCCATACTGTGCCACTGCATCCTAAATAATGATTCTACATAGTACAAGGGGATGTAGAAATAATCAGGTCTCTGAACCAAGAATTTCTGGATCATATTAATTGGGTCTTATAATAACCTCCGGTTCAATAGCTCATTATCCTGATAATGATCCCTAAGCATTTCACTTTTTTTTTTTTATAAGTTCACATCAGCACAAGTAGAAATTCATGTGTCTGTGTGGCTTTAGATTATTTGAAATAAACCTAATGTTCTCATATGGGGGAGTGAACTTTAGTTTAATTGCCTTTCTCTCTACACTTTGTGTGTGTGTGTGTGTTACTTTTGTTCACTCATTTGCTCAACAAATATTTTTGAGCACCCATTAATGCCAGGAACTCTCCAAAATCTGGATCAAATTCATTTATCATTACTTTTTTTAGAAAGCCAGTTTGCATTACTGGCTTTTATTATTTGCAACAAGCTAAAAGCTCTGCAAAGGATTTAAAATCATTGATTTCACATCAGATATTCTGAAACCTCTGCATATATAGGTAATTAAAATAAATTCTAAATACAGAGTTAGGTTTTCCAGTTAAAGTTAACCATAGGTTTATATGCCCTACTAAGTTCATGTAGAATTCTGTGCTCTATTGAGGGAACTCTGTCAGTTCTTTGTTTTACGTAGATTTAATCAGTATGACCTCCCTACCCCCTGTCTTTCTTTCTCCTTTTTTTCCTCTCTTTAATACAAGCCATTAATAAAAATATTGAGCAAAACAGAGACAAGGATAGAGCCCTATGACTATTCCCAAGAAACATCTCTCTACATCGATCCACAGTAATTTATCAACATGGTAAAGCCTGAGAAAATAGAGAAAGTCTGGGAAAAAAAAAAAAAAAAAGGAAAAAAGATCCACAAAGGGCAAAAATAGGGTAAAATAATGCCTATAGTAAATCTCTCTGAAATTTTAAACAAACTGTGCCTTTTAAAAATCACCCAGCCATTAGAACCCAACCATGATAAATGATTCAGGAAAGTTTCCTGTGCACCATGTCTGGCCTTATCTTTTTCTCATTATTTCTCTCTACTTTTGTGAAGTGGAAGTTGCCAGAGCTCCTCAGAGATATTCCATTTCTCTCTCTCTTTTTTTTTTTTTTTGCACCAACCATGTGATTGGGTGTCCTTGCCCATTTTTAAGGTTGGCATGGCTATGTGGCCTGCTTTGGCCAATGAAATATGAATAGAAGTGATGCTAGTCATTTTCAGAAGGAATCTCTACGAGCCGGTGCACTATTCCCCACTGCCCCTTCTCCCAGTGATTGTGGGAAACATATAACCGAAGGATATTCAATTACCCTGGGCCCTTAAATGACTATACTGCTCACCTATACTGGTCATGTAGTATGAATGAGAAGGGAACTTTCATTGCATAAGACACTGAGATTTGGGAATGTTGTTTACTGTAGCCTAACCTGGCCTATCCAGCTGGACTGGTATGTGACTTCTCCGAGCTCATAAGAGGAGATCTATCTTCCTCTTCTGATATTTAAAGCCTTCTATACTTTGCCCCCAACTTAATCCTCAAATATGTTTCACAACCATCACTCAGAAATTACTGTAGGCTTCTTCCAGGAATACAACTCTTTTCAAAACTCCTCCTTGAAATGTTACTTTTGTTGGTTTGAAAGTCAAATACCATGGCTTAGGAACCACATTTGCCTTCACAGTTTATTCATCATCATTTCTGTGCCCACAGCATTACAGGAGGTACAGAAACAGGTCATTCTTCCCTTGATTTTTTTCCTTTGTTTCCTTCATATTAGTGCCTCAGGAACTGCCAACCAGAGGGTAAGAAATATAAATCATAACCAGCTAGGAAGTACCTTAAGTGGTTAATTAATAAACTTGGTGCACCATTATCCCACATCGTCTCAGAAGTGCATGAAAAGCACAATTTCTCTAGAGATTCTGTTGCCTTTAATCAATTCAAAAAGCAATGTAATAATTACCTATTTTAATCCCTGAAGTTGCCTTTGACAAATTCAACATAAATTGTGATGGTGTGTTCCAGGTCTTACCAAAGTGTTACATGTAACGAACCTGTGTCAATGGGGTGATTATTTCCAATAATCTTTGGTGTCAATTAAAGTAAAAAGGGACTTTCTAGCAATTAGAACTCCCCAACAAAATAATGCACGGCTTGGAATAAAGCAGGGAGTTTGCCCCGAGTCATTGAAAATGTCCAACAGAGGGTACATCTATCAGAGATGTCACAGAAACAGTTTCAGTATTGGGTAGTATCTCCACCAGATGATTGCCAGGGTGCCTTTTTGCTTTCTGGCTCTGTGATTTGATTTCTTCCATTTCCCTTTGTCTGCTTCTCAATATTTCCTGCCATACTCTTCAGGTTTGCTCCTAAACCCCATCACAAGCCATGTATTAAAAAAAGGTAAAGAAAGAGGCCTTCCCCTCATCCTTGGTAATATGCATCCACCCGAGAGGTATTTACAGAACATGATTCATGGAGCGCCCAGGAGATTGAGTTGGTGGGAGGAAGGGAAAGGGTGGAAAGCTGCAAATAAACTCTCTTCTACTCTCTTGTCACATAAAGACACATTACCTCTCTGTGGGAAAGCCACTGAGCCAGCATTTACTATTTTAAGATTATTATCCACTTTCCAACCTAGTGTTAGTTTCCCTACATACCTCACAAAGTAACTCCTTCTTGTAAAATCTTGACAGGAATATTAAACATTTATAAACTAATTTCCTTTTATCCATAGTGAAAAAAAATACGGGGCTGATTTTGGTAAAGTCGTGTGATAGGAAGTGAGAGGGAGCCAGGTGCCTTACTGTACTAATACCACACCGAATTACACAGATAGGGAAGGAACATTCTAGCAAGGCTGGTGACTCTAACAGAGCCCCAAAGATTGACCCTTCTCAGAACACCCTCACTAATTATGGAAAGAAGTCAAGGTTCTAACTGACTTGGAATTTCCAACTGCCATTTCCTGCTTCATCTTGACCCCTGCAGGTAACTGCAGAAGTTCCGAGGCCCACCCTTTTTTCTTCCTCCTCTTTCTTTTGTACACATCTGTGACCCACAGTCTCAAAGATATGTTCTCAGGCTGCCAATGTGGTAGTTGTTTACCACTAGTCAAGCAGCCTGCAGAAGCAGTTAACAGAACCTAGTTTGTTAAAAGGGAAATGCAATCCATGTGTGATTTTCCAATAACCAAGTATTCTAGTCCCGATCCATTCTGATTTGGGAATTTCAAAATCAGTAATGATGAAACTGGTTTTAAAATTCCCAAATGGCTAATGGCAAGAAGAGATAGTTTGAAATAGGTAGGACCTCAGGTGTCCATCAAATCCAAATCTGTCAATGGCCATACACAGCCCTGGTCTACTAATATTAAAGAAGTCCAGGCAATCAAGACAAACTGCGGGGAAACGGATGTGGCTCAAGAGGTTCGGCATCCGTCTACCATATGGAGAGACCGGGGTTTGATCCCCGATACCTCCCGGTAAAAAAAAAAAAAAAAAAAAAAAAAAAAAGACAAACTGCGTCTCAAAAGGCCAGTTCCAAGTGTGTTTCCTTCATGAGATTGAAAATCTGTTACTTCTTCAGGGATGGAGAAACCAAAATGCTTCCCCAAACAGAGCAGTTACCTGCCTCTGCCTTCTCTACAAGGTAGGAACGAACCAATAGTAATTATAATGCAGTTAAATGTGGAGCATGGGAAGTTAACTTCTAAAGGAAAAACCCATGTGTCAGTTCATTATAGCTTTCCACAGCCTATGCTGGAAAAAATATGATTAGGGTATCGGTTCATCCATCTAATCATTTTCCCTTATTTAAAAATGTTCTAAAGCTAGAGCAACAAAGAAGCAAAAAGAACACTTTTATCCTGGCAGAGAGATCGCATCTGGTGGTCATCTAATAAAGATATTTTTACTCTCTACTTTTTTCCTTCCTGTTGGAGGATAGAGATGTTGTTTTGCTTTGTTTCATTTTAAAACAAAATAAATCTACTGACTTTGAATTTTCAAGCAGTCTCAAATTTAAGAAAAGTAGATCGCTATCTCATTTATCCCAAAGTCACCCTCCCAGCAAACTCACCTGCCTAGAATTTACCTGAGAGCCTGAAAGTAAGAAGCAATGGCCTCTGTGCCCTGAAAACAGATGCCAAAAGGGTAGTGTGGGGGGAGCAGATATGGCTCAAGCAGTTGAAAGCCTGCCTCCCACATGGGAGATCCTGGGTTCAGTTCCCAGTGCCTTCTAAAGAAGACAAACAACAAGCAGACATTGAACAAAAACAACGAGCAGACCCTGAGGGAAAAAAATGAGCAGATTAAAAACAACCAACGAACAAACAGACGAGGGAGCCATCTGCGTGGGGGCAGGAAGAGGACAGGGGTGGTGTGTTAAATCCTTGGAAATTTCTTCTTTCGATTTCAAAGTCCTTCATGGGATTTACTATTTTTTATTTATTTGTTCATTCGACAAAAAATTATGAAGTGCATACCACATACCGTGCTATCTCTCTGCTAAGTCCTGGGAGCACAAACTCAGACAAGCCTAGAATTCGTCTCCCCCTGTTCTGTTTAGGATGCTTTTTTAAAGGATGTAAAACGAGAAACAAAATAAAGCAAAACCTCCAGAAGCTTAGTGAACTATTCGAAATGAAAAGAAATCCTATTAATTCTCCACAATTATTGAACTAGAGCAAAAGAGCATTCATTAGGTTGTGAATTATGACTCAAAAAGCAATTCCATTTGCTTTGATACTTACCCTAGACTATGAGAACAACCATCCTTTGGAATTCCAAAGAGAACCATGCCTACATTCTTATGTCTAGGTTCTAAAAACACCATAATATCAACATAATCACACAGAACCCGAAGGAAGTCAGATATAGGGCTAAATAGAATTTTCATATTTTCCTATATATGTCATTTGCAACCCATTACAATCTTTTAGTTGTTACAGTAGGAAAGTGTGCAGTGCAAGAAGGAGAAGAAAGAGAGAGAGGGCGGTATTTTTTTGACCATCAAATTGATCATTTTTTATTAGTTAGTGGTGTTGATTTTTTTCCCCCTTAACCATTTTCTATAACATTTGTCTAGTTGACCCTATTCTTGCAGTATGCACCTGATTTTTAATTTTTTTTTTATTTTTATTTTTTATGTCCTTAGCTGGAAAAAGTGGTTCTATGCAGGTTACTTTGTTATGTTGATGGTTTGCATTTGTGAGTGTGTGTGTGTGTATGTATGTGTGTGTCTTAGGGTAGTAATAACCCAGATGGAGAAGGGAGAAAATAAAGTGGCATTAAAAAATAAAAGAAAGTGGGAAAGATATTCATGAAGGTGAACAAAATTTCTCTGATTCATGTCACTTTTAAAAGAACTTAAACCATGACTTTTGCTAAGGTGAAATTCATTTGAGTTTGAGATTTTACAGTATAGAAACAAAGTGAGAGAGAGGAAGGGAGAAAGGGAGTGAAGGAAAGAGAGAAAGAAAGAGAGCAGGAACATTTTCTCATTACAAATTTCCAAAGGTAGCTATCACCAGCGTTTATAGATTGCCACTTGCAGTTGAAGATACATACCTTCCAATAATAAAAACAGCCCCCACACGTTTTAAAATCCTCCATTTAAAATTTAAATTCATTAGTTTATGAGCTGTTGGGAATTGACAGCTTTATACCCCAATCTCCTTACAATTTATGTAAAGGATGCCATAAAATGGAATAGGGAACAATATCCTAGCGAAAACATGAAACACAAATTGCTAAATAAAAACGCAGCTGAAGCCGATTTGCTGTGGGTCATATAACAGAGAATGTCATTTTTATTAAGGGGAAGTTCTTTAAGCATTTGCTCCTCACCCGGCCATGCTTTTCTACCAACATTTAAAATATTAATGTACTGTTTTTATTACTTCCCTCCTTGAATGGTGTTTCTATAACTGGTTTCACATGTATAAAATATGTTCCATGTATCTGCAACATGACACATTTCTTTCTTTTTGTTTTTTTAATAATAAGAGGGTGTGTGCCTGTGTTGGGTTTCTTTCTGCCAGTTATATCACAGATAGACTGCAGAGCCTGATACTAGATTTTAATTATTATAGAGCTTACTATATACTAGAGATTAGACTTTATAGATACAGGAAGTGTTGTGCTTCATTGGTGTTCAGTGCTGAAATTTGGTTCTTGCTTTTAGAGCAATGGCCACTGAGGTCACATGTGTGAGTTTAAAATGCTGTAAATAGGAGCGACCCCAAATGAGTCAAGCAATCATGTCTCCACATAAAAGATGTATCTGCTTTGCTCTGTGGTTACACTCCCCCCTTGTTTGTTCATTTCTCAAGCTTAAGGAATTTGGGATGATCTCCACACTGACTGCTTTAGATTCAGAGGGGGCTTAGCTATTATGGGGCAGATGGAAAGAATCATTTGCTTGCAGTTGTAGACACCCCACGCTTTTTGAGATGGGACTTGTCCATCATCATCATTTTGTTAGTTGTCTTGGGAAAGCCCAAAGAACTGGAGAGAATTTGCTAGCTGCAACTCTGCTGAGATTCAGGGATCAACTGGCATATGAAGAGACCGAAGATTTAAGTCTCTGAGACTTATATCTAATGTGTTAGGTGATAATTATAGGTTCAAATAAAATGGGTAGAAGAATCATGAGTAGGGAAATTATAAATTGTTCAAACTTTGTTATAGTGTCTGGACATCCCTAGTGCCCTCAGGGCACTTTTATTTGAGGCTTTGTTTACTTTGGCAGTTAGTGAAATCTGTCTGAGACCTACATTAGTGTAACCTCCGGAATGACCTCCTGACCCACTTTGAAATCTCTCAGCCATAAAAATTCTTTTCTATTTAATGTTTCCCCCTTTTGGGCAAGGTCTTTTTCCAGTAGCATTGCTGGTTGGCCCTTGGTAGTAATCCCTCGGTGCCAGGGAGGCTCATCCCCAGGAGTCATGCCCTACGTCTAGGAAAAGGTAGTGAGTTTGTTTGCTGAGTTTGGCTTAGAGAGAGGCTACGTTTGAGTAACAAGGAGATTTTCAGCAGATATCTCTTAGGCATTAATTAAAAGTAGGCTAGGTTTCATTTTTACAGGAATAAGGTTCATAAAATTACAAGCATTAAGATTGAAAGCTTGGCATATTGGCCTATTTTTTTTTTTTTTTTTTATTAGGCACTGCCTATATGTTCAAGAGAGTTTTGTCATTTTATCTGAGAAAGTAGCAAGACTCTGCAGGATGGGTGTTTAATAATTTATTGGTTACTCTATTAAGAAAACATACCTATGACAACATGAATCCATTCATATCACATAGAGATATGCTTTAGGCACATTTTTCCCCATCTCTTCCTCTACTATGGATACCCAATACTAGTGACATAGCTTTGTTATAATTCCTGAAAGAATATTCTTATTATTGTATTCTTAACCACAATCCTCAGCTATCCCAGATTTCATTGAGTTGTACAGTTGCCTGTTTTATCCTGCAGCTTTCCTTCCAGCAACATGGATGGCCCAAACAGTCCCCTTTTAACCCTGTTCACACTCACACTTCAGTGTTGTTGATTACACTCATATCGCTGCACCACCACTGCCTCCATCCATTACCAAACTGTTATCACCGACCCAGATTAAGCACTGGCTCACCACTCTTGACTTCCCTCCTACCTCCAGGTAACCTAGCTTCTAGACTCTACCTCCATGAGTCTGCTCAATATCCTTAGTTCATGTAGCTATTATCATGTGGTAATGGAAGAATTTGTAACACTGACATACAGATAGTGGTTACCAGTTCTGAGGGGAAGTGAAACAGAGGGCATTTTAGGGCATTGGAATTATTCTGTATGATGCTGCAATGAAAGATACATGGCACCATACATTTGTCAAAGTCTATAAAACTGTACAGCACAAAGTGTAAACCGTAATGTAAACTATAGAACTTGGTTAGTAGCAGTACTTCAATACTGGTTCATCAATTATACCAAATGTACTGCACTAATGTAAGATATTAGTAATAAAGGGGAATGTATGTGTGGGTGAGTGGGATTTATATGGGAATTCCCTATACTTTTGATGTAACTTTGCTATAATCTAAAACTTCTCTAAAAATAAAGATGTATCTGAAGGGGTCTCAACCCAAGCTTTTTCCAAACAGAAAATCCTTGAACACGCTTTACATTACACACATTCTGGGTCATCCCTAAGAAAGCTTTGCCTATCCCAAGGTCACAAAAGCTATTCTCCCATGTTTCTTCTACTAACTTTGTGATTCTAGTTTTAGTGTTCAGTTCTATAATGTACCTCAAATTCATTTTTGGGTAAAGTGAGGTAAGCGTCAAAGTTCTTTTTTCCCATATGGATATCTAGTTGTTTCAGCACTGTTTGTTCTTCTTTTATCTACTGAATTGTTTGGATGCCTCTACTGAAATTATTTGACCGTCAGTGTTGGTCTATTTCTCTGCTCTCTGTTTTGTTTTAATTGATCTGTCTCCTTTCACTACCAACACTGTCTTGACTGTGACAGCTTTATGGTAAGTCTGCAAGTCAGGTAGGGTAAGTCCTCTAACTTTGTTTTCTTTTGCCAATACTGTTTTAATGAGTTTAGTCTTTTCTCCTCCCAAATAAATATCTATTTCAGCGACCCTGTAATAAGAAAAGCATGGCCAACACATCAGAGATGGGCCTGGAGGAAGCTGGGTAAACAGGTCTCCACACCTGAACCTTCAGACTGACCTGGAGTAAATTTATAAATGCCAAATGGTTTGCAGAGCTCTTCTAAAATCACTATTTTAAGCAAACACCAATCCACTGGGTTGAGAGATCTTCCCGAAGTTTAGGGAATAATGGTTGACTCCATTTTCCGGACTTATTATGCCCCAGGTACTCCTGGAGACATGGGTTGCCCTCCCTCATCCTTGTATTCCCAGCACATAGTAGGTTTTCTAGCCCATGGTAGGTACTCACAAAGCATTAAAGGGAAATCTTTCTCTGCAAGAAACAGCCACACAAGTGGCTTCCTGGGTGAGCACCCTCCTTCATTTTTAACATCCTCTGCCTCTTTCTACCTCTTCTATATTGCTTTTCCCATTTTGCCTTGCCTTGCAGCCATGTTTTATTCTCTTATATTATATGCCGGGTGAGGGCAGAGAATACCTTTTATGTTTCAAAGTCTCTACACCGACTCTTGCACAATAATTATCTGGTGGGTAGCGAGGGCAGGGGACAATCCATCAAGCCAGTCTACAAAATCACCAGGACTTCTCCCAGAGTCTCAGACTCAGAGCTGTTACTCAGTAAATATTAGTCAATTGAAGGAGCAAAGCACTCTTATTGTAAACTTTCTCAAAGGCAGGGGAAAAATATTAGTTTCTTTGCAACAGGAGAATCACTCAGGGCATCATTTTTTTCAGAGGAGAAATCCAACAAGATTCCGGGTTCCTACAAAACCTAAAAGAAAGCATGTCATTCCCCTAAATTGTGTAGAGGATAAGAGAAAAGGAAGGGGGAAAAGCCTGGAGGATGGGACCCCTTCACATAGCATGGGGGTAAGGGCTGAGCAACAAATGCTCTTAGCAAAACAGAACAAACCAGAACAAAAATAAAGCCAAATAGTAAGATGAGATGGAGTTAGAAGATGCTTGTTATATATTTCAAAGCGTGAAAAAGAGGCCTGCCCCAAAAGTGTGACTCTTTCCTGACTCTGTCCCAGCTTCTCATTCCTTCTGCCACTACTGGAATACTTCAATGGTTTCCTAATGAGTCTTTCTGCTCATTATGTCTCCTTCAGAATTGATTGTTCTAAGCCAGAAGTAATGCATGCCACTATTCTGCTTTTTAAATGACTTCATTCATGTAAAACATATACTTGGGGCAAAACCTAAAGTCCTTTTATAGCAAGGCATTCCTCACTTGGCCCACATCCACTTGTCTGTTCCTTACCTGTCATTGCTCACAAACCTCCACTTGAGCCATAGGAAACAGCTCTGGCATGGCTTGGCACATGCAGCTTCTTCTGCCAAGAGCACCCACAACCCTTTCTGTCCCCAGGACTCAGATCAAACCTAACCTTTGCCCAGGAGGCTTCACAGAACCTTTGAGTTAAATGTTCTTCCCCTGCACATCCAAGTCCCTCAACACTGCACCAGTCCTAGAGTTCCTGCTGAAAACTGCAAATGCCATGTAGTTACAAAGCTGCGTCTGATCTCTGAAAACCATGTGCCTAGTTCTCGGCCTATCACCTAGACAGTGCTCAATAAATACTCAAATGACTAAATAAGTGACTGAATAAATGGGCCCAATAAATACTGAATAGAATCATTTGCAATGCAGTTAGGTCCCTGGACATCTTCACTCTGTGACAATTGATACCTCTCCCTAACATTTTTCCATTTTTCAAAATATATCTTTATTGACATCTTTTACATTCTATATAATGTAAAAAGTATACTATGCTAAGCAAGTTATTTAACGGACCCGCTTTAAGTGTGCATTCAATATGTTTTTTTTTTTTAATTTATCGGGGGGCGGATGTGGCTAAAATGGTTGGGTGTCTGTCTCCCATATGGAGGGACCTGGGTTTGATACCTGGGACTTCCTGGTAAAATAAAGAAAAATATAGAAGGTGGGCGGGCTGCCAGGCCCCATGTGCGGTCGCCCGTCCCAGGCCCCTCTGAGCTATGCAGCAAGATGATGACATAACAGGAGAGTGACACAAAGGGAGAGCCAAGATGAGACTTGCCATAAAACCAGGAACTGAGGTGATGCAGGTGGCAGAATGCCTGTCTCCCATATCGGAGGTTCCCAGGATCGAATCCCGGTAAAGACAGAAGGAGAAGGATGAGAAGAGAGGGCAGGAAACAGACACAGAGACTTGCTCAGAGAATGGACACACACACACACAAAACAGCAAAAACAGGGGACTAAAAATGGATAAAAGTAAAATAAATAAATAAATCTTTTAAAAAAATGTATCTACCCTTATAACCACTACCACAATCAGGATATAGAAGATTTACAACACCCCCAAAAGTTCCCCTACGCCCCATCCCAGGCAATGACCCTCTCACTCCTGGCCCCAGGTAATCACGTATCTACTTTCCACCACTATAGATTAGTTTGGAATTTTTTTTTAGAATTTTCTATCAGTAGAAACATACAATATGCATTCTTGATTACCTCAGCAAGATGTTGATATTCACCTGTTTTATTTCATGTATCAGTGATTCATTTTTTTTTTTAATTGTTGAGCAGTAAGCCATCACCTGAATATAATATAATTTGCTTATTCATTCACCTGTTGATAGGCATATGGGTTTGTTTTAGTTTGGAGTTATTATAAATAAAGGTGCTATGAACATTTCCATACCAATCTTTGTGGAGACTTTCATAGTTTTCACTTTACTTGAATAAATTCCTAGAAGTACAATTGTTGGGTCATATGATAAGTATATGTTTAACAAAGAAAAGGCCAAACTATTTTCCAAAATGGGTGTATAATTTTACATTCATACCAAAAATGTATAAGAGTTACAATTTCTCCATGTGCTCTCCAACATTTGCCATTATCAATCTTTTTAAAATTTTAGCCATTCTAGTGAGTCTCTGTCTTTTTAAAGCACCTCTTCTTTATCATTTTCATACCCTTCTATACCTTTGTTATGTCTAGTAATAAAGGAGCTATATATTTGCCTTATGGGAGCATGTTTAGTTGACTATAAGCTTCTATTACTATTTGGCAAGAATTCAGGATTAATGGGTCGTGAGTCAGAAGTAATAAGAGGGAGGGGCAAAGTAAGATGCAGGAGGACAAGTTCATGGAGATGATAATTAAGGGGGAAAAAATGGATGTGAGATGGAAGGCAGTTTAGAGCTGAAAAGTCATGAGTAAGTTCACACACATGAAGTCCATGCTTTCAAGGGAACCCATATCCTCTCCCTAGACCTAGCACAGGGCTGAACAGGAAATAGGCTTCAATAAATACTTGTTGATTCCTTTTTCAGAGTGTGTGAGGGGGTACTTTGTGGCTTTGAGGCCATTTATAAAGAAGGCTTCCTAATTCTTTATCAAGGATCCAGTAATAGTAAAGAAACAAAATATTCTATTTCACATGGTCCCAAAGTAGTCGAAAGCTTATGGAAACCATGGTAATTAAGCTACTTAGTGCCCTTTTCCTCATATCATCTCTGGCCTTACAATGCACATAACTCGTGATGTGTAAACACTCGCTAGTCAATGAAATTAAAGTATTGGCCAATATACTGGTAAATTCAGCAGCTAATAATAATCTTAATAATCATCATAATAAATGATAATTCCTATTTTTATTTTTAAAAAGCTAATTTTTGAGAGCTAATTACCTGCTAGGCATGGAGATAGACAAAGTTATATGCAGTATGCCGTTTAATCCTTTCATAGCCCTGTGCTGTAGACACTGTTATCACCATTTTGCAATGCAGGAAAATGAAATACAAAGAATCAAGTAACTTGCCAAAGGCAAAATAGCTAATAAGTTGGGATAGTCATATTAGAATCCAGGTCCAGGTGACTCCAAAGCCCTTGCTCTTAACCATTGTGTTGAGACAAGATACACTTCAAAATCCCACCCCACCCCACCCCCAACTTTCAAAGTACTGAGATATCTACCATTAGAAAATACTTATTTGTTGGAAGGTATATATTGTCATCATCAATTATCAACACCTAAACAGAGATTAATCTTTTCATTAACACTGGTTACCATCTTGAATGCTGTAGAAGGGGAAGCTTAGGAAAAGGAAAACAGGGGCAGTAAGTTCTGATATGGAAATGGAGGGAAAAGCTGGAGTAGGCACTTCTGCCCTCCTGAATGACCTCCTATGGCAGCCAAAGGGCAGAATGAAGGTGCTGGATATCAGACAGGGATAGAAGTTGGATTGCCAAAAGGAAGGAGACAACAATAAGGAAAGGGATATGGAGAGGAGTGGTGGGAAGGAATCAGTGACAAATGTTCACTGGCACAGTGGTTTTATTGGACTCTCCTGGGTTTATGAAATCCTCTGTATAATCTGGTAGAAATAGCAAAGGTTTTGAAGTGCTTCAGATCTGGGTTCAAACCTGGTTCATACAGGATCTTGAGAAAGGTCATTAAAATATTTCTGCGGCTAGCATCCTAATCTGTACCTTAGAGAAATCCAACTGTGCAAGATAATTTTGTGGAGTCCATTAAATTATGTAGATAAACGTGTCTTAAAAATTGTTTACAATGAATATAATTGTATTTCATTTCATTTCTCATTAAGGTGTAAGCAGCTTATATCACATAAATAGTAATAGGGGGAGAAAAGCCCTGAGAATATCTACTCAAAACTGCAGTTGCATCAGAATTGCAGGATTCAGGCTCCTTGATCTGGTTTTGTCCTTAGAGCCCATCTTGCCTTCAAGAACACAGGCATACAATGAGGCAGGTGGGAGTCACAGGGCCATCCTGCCATCTTCTGTAGCTCATCTCTCTCTTTGCTAATGAATGGCAAGATTTTAAATAGCACTTTTACTTACATCATTCAAAATGTAGAAATGCCATTCCCGGTAAAACTACTATCTGTTTGTGTAATAATTATTTGTGGCAGTTTGGTAACATGTAACCAGATGAGCTCTCTTTTTTTTTTGACCTCAAAACTATACTCTTCAGAGACTCACTATGATGGAAGTTCTTTACATAATGCACTCACTTGATTAGTACAGTTGATTTTCCACTGAAACATATCTGTAAGCTTCTAGGCCACTAATTACATTGTTTAATACACAAATACTAAATGAGTAAAGATTAAAAAACGTAACTGAAATTCCTTTTACCAAACATAATTTTTAAAAATCATGTGATGATTCCTGAGCTAACCATTTGGTTCAGTAGAGCTAGAAGTCTGGTTTGGAGGGAACGTCCTGAGATCTATCATGAAATATCGGAAGGTCAACATTATAAACATTAGACTATCTTTAGGGAAAATTAAACATCAGGGATGGGTAAATCATGGTAAAAGGTTGTGATGAAATAATATGCACTCATTAAAAATAATGGTTTAGAAAACAAAATCAATGGCATCAAAAAATGCTTAAGATATTATTGCAGAGGCTTCATAATACTGCATATGGCATGACCCTAAATCAGTAAGAATGTGTGTGTGTGTGTGTGTGTGTGTGTGTAGGGAGAGAGAGAGAGAGAGAGAGAGAGAGAGAGAGAGAGAGAGAGAGATTTCATCTGGGTTGTCCTGGACCCATGAGATCTAGAGAAGATTGACTGCAACCTGATGCTACCCATCTCAATTTCTGCAAATATTTTGAGGGCTTACTGTTTCATTTTCAGTTATGTATGAATCCTCTGGCTTTGACTCATAATGATTGTCTCACTTCAGTTGACTTAGATATGAAAATCAGTCTCTTTCTTTAATTTTCACACAGAAACACGCTCATCCAACACTTTTGAACTACACTTAAAGGAAGATCTGATGCTGAATTGGAGGGCGGTTTACACACAGCCGTGTAAACAGAACTATGCAACTCAACAGCAGGCGGTGCTGCTCTTGGAAGCCTTTTTGGGCACCTCTTACCACAGGTTTTTCACTGGCCTTTCACCTTTCCTATTTTCCTATTTTCCTATTTTCTTACAGATTCCATCTCTTCACTATCTCATCTTTCCTCCTCTCTCTCTTTCTTCATTGCTTTCAATAACCCCTTGATCACATGCATTAGGCAGTTTTAGTTATGGAGACTAGTATATAGACCTCAGTATCTATAATTATTGACTATTGACTGAATCAGAGCCAAGGATTATGGAGATGATTAAAAAAGAAACAAACAAAAACATTCTTATACCTGCAATGAATAAGGGCTATTCCTTTGCATTAACAAAAAACAGTGGTGACATACCACGTTGAAAAATTAAATTCATCCCAGAAGGTCCTTCAATTTGCCATTTATTGTTCTTTTCTTGCAGTACATTATGCAGTCGTTTATAGCTATTTTTGTATTTGATAGATCAAGTCCAGGTCTTCATCCTCTCACATCTGGACTGTGATATGGAGTTTCCAAACCAGGCAGTCTGACCTTTGGTTCTCCAACTTCTTTTACACTTCCGTATCACCCCACCTGTCCAATCTCTTCCATCCCGACTGCTGACAATGATAGGAAAGTTTCTCAAAGAGGGATCTAGAGACTTTGAAAATGTTCTCTGGATTCTCAGAGGCTGCTAAACTATTTTTATTACTTTGCTTTTTACTTTTACAGTTATCTACAAGAAAACCTGGGCATATTCTGGATTATCTTGTGGTTCCCAGGCCAAGAAACTAGTTCACTGTCTCATTTTCCTTCAGAGCATGTATTTATCATGAAGTAGTCACTTAATAGCAGCTTTGACCTTGGCACACAATGCTCCTTAAACTGGAGGTTACCAGTAGATACTTAGGGCTCCACAAATTCTCCATAAGCAAATCTCTGGCTTAAAAAAATAGTGAAAATAGTGAAAAACCTTTTTTAAGCTAATTTTCACTCTACTGTTTTTTTCCAGTCAAATTACGCTACTCAAAATTCTGTAGACTTCTCATCTTTGTTGTTTTGCACAAGTCACCACCTTCCCTAAATTGTTACCCTAGCCCAGGGGTTCTTAACCTTTTTGTTCCACAGACCCTTTTGCCAGTCAGGTGAAATCCACAGACTCCTTACTAAGTCCAAACTATTCTGTGTATTATTTTATAAATATATCACACCCGCACCAACACATCCCCACAGGAATAATGCATTTTTGAATTTCAATTCAAGCTTATGGATCCCTTGTTCAGAAACCCTGCCTTAGCCTTTCTCCTTCTCTTCCCCCAACATGCCACCTTCTCCAGTTCTTCCAGACCCTTAGGCACCTACCTCTTTGTGACAACTCTTCCTCATGATTTCTGTAGTGCTTAAGCTTTGAAACTTGCCTTCCTGAGTACTCAACTGCTTTCAGTTGCTTAAATTTTAAAATTTTATTTTATCCTTTGGACAAGAATGGTTGGCTATAAGATCTTCTGTCTCCTTCTTCTAGCACATGTCTCCCAAAATTGCATGCTTACAGTGAATAAAAAAATATATATCCCCATTTCCGTTCCTTGGAAGTTGGCAAAACCAGCCGCTAAGATGGAGCTTCCCAGAACCTACTCTTCTCTCTCTACCATTCCAGCATTCACACACAGTGCTGGACCCACCTTTTCCCCAAATCACTCAACCAAGGTCATCCTGGCCTTGCCTGGGATCACCTTCGATACTACCTCATGTGGACTGGGAAAGCTCTAACACACTGGCCATCTACTGAAGCTTCTTTCTAGGTCAGAGTCAATATGCTACAGTGTGCCGACAATAGGTTATGACACGTACACCCTACTTCTCCATGTCATCCCCACTAAATCTGATCCTGAAAAGGTCCAAATTTGCTAAAATATAAGACTCTTTTACCTGATCATTGGGAACTCCTCCTGAGTGTCTTTGTCTCTCTCTCTCTCCCTCTCTCTTACCCCAAAACGTTACAGAATCCTAACTTGGTTATTTTCATTTGAAAGTTCCCCCCAAATATGCAAATCCCTCTATGTCATACCTGGAGCAGAGATCACATGCCCTACTCCATCTGAGAACAAATCAGCAATCATTTCAATAACTATACACTCCTCTGCCAAATGTCCCCAACTATTACTAAGTAGTATGTACAAAAGCCAATTCTCCTCTCATTCCCACTCTCCTCTCCCCCCATAGTAAGTGCAAGCCAGGACCCAGCTCAGATTTATTGAATGTAAGGGCCTGCAATGACTTATCAGTCTGGGTGAGAGAATTCTATTATCCTCCAACCATACATCAGGTGGTTTTCATCTCAGGTCCACGTTCCATGTCAGGAAGCCCATGGTGGTTGTGGAGCAGTAAATTCACTCCAGGGTTAATAAAACTTTGTAGTGGGCTAGAGTGACAGACAAGATCTTGATTGCAACATGTGAGATGGCAAATTCTGAAAAGGTAAGCAAATCTATATTTCAAAGTAAAAACATAGAGAAGCTTTCAAAGGAAGACATTCACCAGAGCAGGATTCTCCAGCATGGGGAGGCATTCTGTTTCAGCAGAACTTCATTTTCTATTTCTCCCTCCTTTCTTGCTATAATTCTTCCTTCGAATATGCTCTTTACTATAGTTTTTCAAAGATGTTTTTCAAAGATGTATTCAAAGCTATTGAATACAGTAAGTTTCTATAATGTTTCTTAAAGTGCAATCCACTGGTCAGAACACCTCTAACAGAATCATCTGGGGCATTGTTAAAAAGGCAAACTTCTAGCATCCACTCCAAAGCAACTAAACCAGAAATCGGAGTGATGAGTAGGAGCCCATCATTCTAAACAAGTCCTCAGACGACAATTCTGTACATGACCATTTGATAATCTACCCTTAAGTTTTAGTGGAGGGCTCAGTGAGCATATGCCAGTTTAGAATGGGGAATCTCTGTGTGGAGAATAGAGGGAAGAAAGAGTTTAAACACTAAGAAAATTACAGTTTTTTTTTTCTTTCCCCCAATCGCTTCTTCTCTATCCTGCTCTCTCTATGAGCCCCACATGTGCCATTATTACTTTCTGTTTCCAATAATCTGATATCTTTCTCTTTATTTTATTTGCAGCTTACATACTGGTTCAATAACCCACAGCCTTGGTCGTGTGGCCAAGACAACAGAAGGGTCCCCAGGAGCCCTCAGAAGAGATCCATATCAAATAACTAGGGGTGGGTAGAGTATGAATTCCTACACTTTGGAAATGATAAAATGCTAAATAGTCTATTATTCTGGGATATAAATAGCAGCTATTACACATATAAATTCAGTGTTGAAGCTCAAGAGAAACAAGACTAAAACAGGCTGGAAGGAATGTTCAGGTTTATCAATGCTGCAAAATACACATATTCCTGATACATATCTAATGGCTGGTTGGCATCTTCTCTAAGGCCTTTCAGAAAATTTCCAGAGGTGTATGTATTCTGGCTTCCTATTTCTCTGATGACTTCAAGGAAAGTGCTATTTATCAGGTATAACCATAGACAACCATGTGAAGAGTGATTAAAGAGACACTCCACCAAAGAAAAAGTGCTCTTTTACCAGCCTGCCAGGGACTCCTAAATATTATAAGATTTTTTTTTTTTTGCATTTAATAAATATTTTTGAGCACCTACTATGTCCCAAGATCACTGACCAGTGAAAATATGTAAACAGTCCCTATGTTCAAAGAAGTTCACAGTCTTATTAGGAAACAACAATAGAAATGACAATTATGAATCAATATAGAAAATGTTTAACTGGGTACATGTGAAGTTGCATAGAGAATAAGAGAGAGCAAAAGGGAGGGGAGGGGAGGGGAGGGGAGAGGAGGGAAGGGAAGGGAAAGGAAGGGGCTCACTTTTGGAATTGCACATATTTGAGTGTGCCTCCGGCTCACAGTATGGAAGGGGAGAGAAAGTTGAGAAAGGTTGGACAAGTAGAGGCCTGTCTAAGAAAAAGACTGAGGTACATCCCTAATAAATTTAATCCCTAACCTCTAGGTGATAGAGACCCATGAAGAACAGAGTTAGTTCTTTTTTTAAAAAAATATTTAATTTTTTTTTAGGAGATACTGAGGATTGAACCCGGGATCTCATACATGGGAAGTAGGCGCTCAACCACTGAGCTACTCCTTCTCTCCCGGTTAGTTCTTTGAGTTTAGGTATTCATGACCTTCTTCAATGTCAACTCCTTGCAGTCTGGCCCATTGTCACTTCTAGAGGGAAACCAACCTCAGGGTAAAAAGGTAATACTCACTGAACTGTACTTTTCAAATGGTTAAAATGGTGAATTTTATCTAATTTTATTTTGCCCTCAGTTAAAAAAAAAAAAGGCAGTGCTTTTTAGTAATTGTATAAGAAGAAGGAGGGGAAGGAACATAAGGTATCGCCACAAAGTTTCAAGTGCAATTTTCCAAAATTTAATTTGGTGAAGTTTGAAAATATTGCAGAAAGAACACTAGCATTTATTTATTTATTTATTTATTTATTTATTCATTCATTCATTCATTCATTCATTTTCGGGGGTGGGGGGGTAGGAGATCATTGTGAAACAGAAGACAACATTCATCACAGTTCATTCTTTCTGCAACCAAACCGATGCTTATCCTGAAAGTCTCAAAGTCACAGCAGCAACATCAGCTTATTGCAGAGTTTCTTTGTTAAACCCAGAGCTTTGAAGCACAGGCTGGCTGATAACCTCTCATCTTACAATGCCCTATTCTGTTGCAATCAGAAAATGTTAATCGAACTTTCAATGCTGCTTTCTATCTCCTTTCCCTCACTTCTAGTAGTTTGTGTTCAGCCCAAACAAATTTTTGACCCTTCAAGTATCTGTTCCAAATGCCATTTCATTTATCCATCCATCCATTCATTTATTTAATAAAAATACATTGTGTGTTTGCAGTCTGGAGGCATTGGTCTAGGTGTAGGGTATGATCTTCTGCCCTTGTGGAACTCTTGGTGCAATGATACAAGACACAAATTTAAATATATGCAGTGCCATTTGGTTAAGTATGTGTGTGTAGCTACAAAGAGGGAACCTGGATGCTAAAGCTTTTTGTCTTCCGAACATGGGCTAGGTAGAGTTTTGCTTTTGTTTTTTTCTATTTGTGTGTGTGTATATGGCTTGTTTACTAAAAAATCTCATTTTACTTTTAAATGACTTAATTTGTTTTTCTTATGATTGCCTACTCACTGGAGAATATTTAAAACAAACAGGAAATTGAGACAAAATTCCAGAGATGAACACTATTTTGGTTCTATTTTAGGAGAATATCCCCCTGAAAGGATTTCTTTTTCCAATTTTACCCTCATTCTCTCTCTCCTTTCTTGATGTATATGCTTACATAATCAGAAGCATAATGAAGGTACACGTTTGTCTCGTTTTTGAATTTACATTTGAAGTAGCACGTTTTTCTATGTCATTAAATATTCTCTAATACATAATTTTTTATTTTTAATGATTACATGTTATTTCATCCTAGACTTGCCACGCCTTTGAGTTACCTGGGAAACAGACTGTGAGATGGAGATTTGTGTGATGGAATTTTGCTGAGGCAGGCTCAGGGCAACAAAGCCTGGGAGTGAGGAGGGGAGCAGGACTGGGCATAGGGGGAGCTTGGGAGGCAATACAGCTGCAATAGAGGCCTCAGCCCATCCCATGGGGAAAAATTATGTTTTTTTAATTAATCCAGTCCTGTGGATGTGAGACACTTTTAATTGGACTACGCCGGAAATGAGGTGTGACTCAGGTTGAGTTGCTGCCTTCTTTCTGGGTCTGATATAAATGGAAACACACAAAGACACAGGAAAAGGGAACGCAGCCATATTTGATCCAGCTATGTAAGAGAAAGGACTTCCGGTTCACCCACAGCTGCAGAAAGGCAGAGAAGACCCGAGAGACTGAGAGGGGAGGCCCAGAAAGAGACAAGCCCTATGCCTGGTTGCCCAGGCTCCAAGGTAGATTCTGGAGGGGAAAGCAGAGACCTCAGCAGAGATCAGTGGCCATCTTCGCCACTTGGCGGATACCAGGAGTACCAGTAGCTGCCTTTGGTGGGAAAGCATCTCTGATGGTGACTTGATTTGGGGGATGCCTTGCTTTGGGGTTGGGACTGGTCCATCATCATCGTTTTGTTATTTGTTCAGGGCAAACTGGAGAGTAGGAGTTGGCCACAACTCTGCTGGGTGCATTGAATGGTGTTTGCCCTGGTTGCATCAAAAGGTTAATAAAAGCAACTGCGCCTGCTTACGTGTAAGAGGTTCTCTCAGTGTCTTGTTGGGAAGCCAACAGGTGGCAAACTTGTCACCAGTTGCTGACACCTCAGCCCCAATTTGCAGGGGACTTTTTTGCTGTGTCTCTGCCTTTAGCCAGGTAAGATGAGAAGCAGCCCGGGGCAGGGAGCTCCCCCCTCTCCAGATCTCCACCCAGCTCTCACCCCAGCGTTCCCCAAGGGAGGTGTAAGTGGTTTCAGTGAGGCTATGCAGTGGAGTCCAGGGCGCGGGGCCACCAGCCAGAAGCAAATATACCAACAGGCTCTGACTGGAGGCAGATCCGCACTGCCCGTCCCTGGGCGTGGCTCTTTCTCACGTAACCCTGAGCAGACTGGCCCAGATTCAAAAACAAACACCTGGTTTAGAGAGACCTAAGTTTCCTGCTTAGTATACCAACAGTTTATTCTCTCCCAACCACTGCTTGATTGACTGATTTTTGGAAAGCCAATCACTGAACTGAGATAGGCGGTAGAAATAAATCAGAGTGGGAAGGTTTTTCCTGGGTTCCAGGCAGGGTCAGCTAGGCAGCAGTACATGATTCTTCTGGCCATTGTGAATTAATAAAGATCTTGGCCTTAAGGCGAAAAATCCCCATTGCTGAAATTTGTCAGTCCTTAGTAAGCCATCGGCTCTGTGGTGCTGGAAAGCAAGGCGGGGAGGGCGATTGCGCAAGCGTGTTGCCATGGTTACAAGAGGCGCCCTAACTAGCTTGGGTGCATCGATTGTCTCCATTCCAGGAAGTTTACGTAGAGGGAGCTTCACACGCTGATGGGCCCTGGATTTACCAGAATTCATTGTGGAATCAGTGATACCCGCCACCCTAACAGCGTGTTGGTAACCAGGTGATCAAAATATTCTCTGACACGCCGATAGAATCCAGGAGACTTGTGAGAACCGGGCACTTGTAAAGGAAGCAAAGTGACAACTTTAGTCAAAGCTTAAACTAAGCTTTGGCAGCTTAGTCAAAGTGGCTAAGCTGCTGCTGACTAAAATTCAGGGACTGAAAATCTTGCAAAAGTGAGATTTCGATGATTCATTAAGAAAATATTGGGCAACAACAAGTACTGGACACTTTTCCTGGCCATGGGTGTTGTCAGCACCTCTTTTTGGCTAAGGGGCAGGCTAAGCATGTGCGCTCACAGATAGCCCTGCATGAGGGGCTTGTTACAGCTTGTGAGAGGGGAACCTGGCTAGGTCAACTGGACTATATTCCAAAAAATACAGTGCGATCCGAAAACCAAGGAGCCCTGCTTGGATGTAAATGTGCTGGCTAAGAGAAACGCATTCCTAAGTGTAAGAGCCTGCTCTGTAGTTTTTGCACAAATGCAGTGGCACTGTGCTTCTAGAAGGTACTTTAGAAATACCCTATTGCAATCATTTAGAGACACTAAAAAGAGCAAAAATAGGAAGGAGAAGAAAGAAGAGGTCTGTTGCATGAGTTTTGTCCATTACAGAGACGTTTGGCTGTTAACTAAAAATTCTTTCCAGGTGTTACATAAAGTGGGGAGGTCAAAAAACCTGACTAAAATGCATTTCCCCTTTGGCAGATCTCTCCGTATTCCTTTATGCAGGAGAAAATGGCTTGATGCAGCATAAAGAGGAACTCCAGAACTGGGCTGTGTCCAGTGCTTAGCAGGGGTCTCAGATAGGTCATTGTCCCTCTGTGGTTGTGATTTTATTTGTGAAGAAGGGATTGAGTTGTAAGATCTTCACTTTCAGTTTTAATAGTCTAAGGTTCTGTGACATTTAAAATAATATTTTCTACCCAAACAGCTCCCAAGGATCCAATTCCCTTACAAAGTAGCTGGATGGTCATTAGTGTACAGTTAACAGGTAAGACTGCTTCTATGCCTGGATGTCACACATCTTGCTGAGCTGACATTCACAGAGACTCCTTCCGAACAAAAATCATGTTAAATATTCCTCCTTCCCACCTCACTGTTTTTGGCAGACTCTCAGTGACTAAAAGGAAATGTCAAAACACCATAGCAGAACTGTTCCCCTAGCGCTGTGGAAAGCCCTGCATCAGAAATAGGGAGTTCTACCTTCTATCACCATCCACCATGTAGCCTGGAGCCAGCTGCCAAAAACCTTAGAGCCCTCAGTTTTCTCCTCTACGAAATGGGAATGAAAACTGCCCAGGATTTAAAAACTCAAAACTACAAAGAGTTTTATTAAATAAAAGTCTTATAATATTTTATATGGAGTTCCCTCAATCTTCTTCTCTCATAATAACTCATTTTACAGAATGACAAGAAGACTCAATATTCTATCACAGCTCTAAAGAGAATCTGCATAGCAGATGTTGAGTACAGCAAGGTTACTCTTGAAGATGCTGAGAAACAAGAAAGAAATTAAACAAACACTCCAAGAAACCACACATTATACATACTCAGTCATTTAAGAAAAAAATAATAAATGGATGAATAAATATCTGTCTGGGAGCCATTGTAGAGATTTAGGATTTTTTTCCTATAGCTAGTTTTTTGTTTTTTTTTTTTCTCCCTAATTTTAGTGATAAAAGAAAAAATGTGTCTTGAAATTTAGAATCTATGCTTTATTGAGCAATTCATAAATCGGGCAGCATCACATTCAGAAAGTAGAAGGGAGCTCCACTGAGGGGGTGGAAAGGGAAAGCTCATATAGCATGAACATGGAAGCAAGTGAGGAAATGTTCTGATTGGCTGGCCTTGAGTTTCCATTTTACATGGGGGGCTGTCTTTCCAAGTGGGGAGCAGATATACATTGATTAGAATGTTATGCTTGTCCATTCTGATAAGCTGTCTCTACTGGACCAAAACTAGTTTGATTACCAGGTGTTACTTATCAGCAACCCTTGTAAGGTGTGTTCTGTTTTCTGGGAAAACCTAATTAAGTCAATAATTTTTGCCTTCTGGACAAGCCTATCTGGGAAATGGGTCTTCTCCCAGCAATGTCCAATGCAGGTGGCCATTTTATTTTTCTTAACATTTGTATGAAGGATTTTGTTTTGTTTTCTTGGTTTTTTAAAACTAGGAGCCATATCTGCTCTTGTAGCATCATGATCCTTAGACCACATTTTCCCATCTTTGGGACATGCACACACACATATACAAAAATCCACCGGTTTTTGTCAAACTGTGATTTTCTCAAGCTTGAAGTCTAGCTCCAAGTCTTGGTCCTTTCCTTTGTCTGCTGGCAGCAAGGTGCCCATGAAGAGTGAAATGATGGAGGGAGGAAAAGAAGCTACAGGGGCCCAGCACATTGGCTACATCATTTGCCCCTTAAATCCTTTAGTGTTTCCATAATACATCTATCAGAAGGTTGCCTGTGAGTGTGAGCTCCAAGGTCAAATGAGGGATGGATGTGCAGGGCACAGAAGAAAAGAGGAGATTGGTTTGTGGTCCTTGTCAAAGCCTGATGACAGTCTTAGAAGCCAGGGAACCTCCCAAGGGCTCTGCAGGTCACCCTGAGGTGCCTGCTGTACAGAAACCTAAAGACCTTCTGCTTTAATTAGCATTTAGGGCAACTATGAATGAGCCCAAAAAATGCTTCTTTGTTATTCAAGGACCAAATATCATACAAGTTACATCCTAACAGTTTCAGAAAGTTAATTCATGGAGAAGTGGATGATACCCTTATCACACAATAAGATGATTGCATTACATGTTTCCAATTGGGAAACAATTAGGTACATTTTCAACAGTTTGAATGTAGTAATTCAGGGCAAAGATCTCCAGAGTTCTATTTCAATCTGTGCCAACAGAAACCATTAGTAGACTTCTTTTTAGCCTATGGATTTACTTTTTAAAATGTTATATGTAATATGACTTTTGTAAACTGATTCACATTTAAAGAACAAAATGGGACCTTAAGGTTATTCTTTTTCTTTTCTTTTCTTTCTTTTTTTTTTTTTTTTTTGTTTCATTAGTTAGCTGTACCTCTTCCTAGACTGTTGTTTTGTAAATTCAAATTTCAAAATTTTTACAACAAATTTGCTGCAAAAGGAACCTTCCTGTGCTCAGTGGCCAGAAGGACACTATATTACCAAAAAGGGTTTGTGCTGAAAGTGCTGATTCCTCCAATGGTTTATTTGTTACTTAGGTTAACACGGATATTGCAAAGAGCGGTCATTGCTGTTCTAGGATCAGTGCTGTTCAAAAGCTTGGGAAACTGCAGTTACATGTGGGAAAGAGTTCTGATGAGATATTTGACTTTTCATATGGGAAGGGGTCACATTGTCTCTTGATTGTCAGAAAGTACCTTACATAGGATTTAAACACTTGTTTGATTACAGAACAAATACTTGGACTGGATGGGAAAGCAAAGCAAAATGCATAAGAATAAAGATCCTATTGAGAATCTTGAGTCTCTGATGGTTATAGGACCCTCCTACCACCTCTGAAGCAATCAAAAGCACATGGCATGGGAGAGGGAGGGGTGAGATGGCAGCATAGTAAGGAGCTCCAAGAGCCAGCTTTTCCTACAGTGCAGCTGGTAATCAGCCAGAGCTATCTAAATTACCTGCTTGGGAGACCCAGGAAACCAGAAGAACATCCTGCAACATCCTTGGAAAAATGGAAGGAGGAGACTGCCCATCTGCAGTGAAGATTTGTGAGTAGAGCACACTCCACACCACAGAGGCAAGTGCTTGTCCCTGCTGCAGGTGCAAAAGGCCTCAGAAGCTATTTCCTGATAGGAGTTCAAAGTGCTATTTCCCAAAAACGGGGGAGAAAGAGACAGTTGGGCACCCATTTCAGCTATTGTTTAGTAAATTCGACTGGCTGAACTCCAATCCTAAGAACAGTTAAAGTTTGAGTCTGTCCAAGTAGGAAAGAGACAGGTAGCCTCCATTTTAACTCCACCCCCAGCATGAGGGAAAGCAGGGCTGACTGAAAGTCACAGCAAAGGTAGTGACCAGGGATGGGCTTCTTTCCACTCAGGTTGGATTGCAGACCTAGCCTAGGCTCTGGCCCCACCTCCAGCAGGAAGAAGCTGGGAGACCTGCACCAGCCTCTCCTGGCATCTGCATGTGCTTTTGGCCCGCACAGACTTGCTTGGTGAGCAAACCTGAGGATACATCTGCAACCCCAGTAGGATAGGAAGGGGGCGATATTTTCTCAACCTGTCAGGGCAACTGCAGGTGCTTTTGGCATCATTGCCACATCATGGGTAGCCTCTTCTGTTACTGCACACCCTACCATCCCTGGCAGAAGAAGACGAGCAGTCAGAACCCCAGACCTTCCACTTTTGGAAAGTCCCTTGCTATGTTCCAGCATCTCCTCTTGATGTGAATTATACACCCACCCACAAGTCCATAGTCCTAAGCGTGCAGAAGTGGGACCAGCAGCAGGTGAGGGGACCTGATCTGCCCTACACCAGCTCTGCTTCTAACACTCAGCAATTAACCTCCTGGAGCACCTGGATCCTCCATGCTAAGAAATATTGCCGAAGGTGTTATGGCACTGCAGGCAAAGCTCAGCATGGCTATAGGGCTAAGAAGTCACCATGTTTCTGGAAATGGTATTCTAGGTAAAAGTCACTCTAGCAACCTGGCTTTACCTTAGCTTATGCTACTCTCAGAACCACTTATAGGTGGCTTTGACCTCCCCATTTAAGATCTCTTGGCACTGTGACAAAAGCAAATGCGAAAGCAAACCATGCTGGGGTTGTTTTTATTTTAGTTAAGTGGCTTAAGACAGAGCCGTGCAAGGTCAGACCCTCAGAACTAATCTAACTCCATTTTGGTTGCGTAAACTGAGCAGAAGCACATGGTGTAAAGAGTGAATAAGAACTTTTTATTTTCTTTGTGCTTCAGGTTTTTCAGTCACAGGGCATGTGAGACTTGGGCAGATCACTGTTGGTGAGTGTATGGTACACTTTACTGAACACATCCCTGCTTGCTACTTGGTAAAATGAATATTTGTAGACAGGGTAGTTTTTGCTCGTTGATATCTATTATAATTTAAGAACTATTCATACATTTCTCTTAAGAAGTATGCATGAATATACATAAATCCATCCATATATTTATATATGTGTAGGAGAGTCAGTTAAACACAATAAAAAAATGAAAATTTGAAAATGTCAGGGAATCAGGGTGAACGTGCCATGCTACACTTCTGGGCCAACACAAGATGGCTAAAGGCTTAACCGCTCAATATGGGGTCAGTCTGGGAGCTTGTAAGAAGTGTGGACTCACAGGCAGCAAGAGCTGGGGATTTCTTAGAAGTACAGAATCCCAGACCTGAATCAGGATCTGCATTTTAACAAGATTCCCTTTACAAAGAAAGCCACACATGGTTTTGGGAACCATGCAATCCAAGTCCTGTAGGGGGCACTCATTCTGGAGAGAGAATGACTGAATCCTTGAGTCCTAATTACACTATCTAAGAGAATTAGAGCTCAATTTTCCTCATCTGTAAAATGGGAATGATAACATATTCCTCACAGGATGAAGACTTTTACCTTAGTAAGCTATACTGATTTGTTCCATTATAATGCATTATTTACCTGCATTCTCATATATGTGCAGGCCACTTTTTGAATATTTCACTCTAGAACAATTCATATTGAGAATGCCCTAGAAGTGTCAGCTAGAACTTAGGACAGAAATTCACTTCCCTAAACCTGAACAGCCAGAATTATCATGGGTAAGGGACACATGATTTGCTTCTGAGTACAAAGATGGGCTAGAAAGAGAAGTCCCAACTTCTGCTTAAACCCATGTTAAAAGTTGAGTGGAGTATTATGGAAAAGCAGTATAAACACTGAAAATGAACTTAAAAATTATCTTCTATACAGTATTCCTAAATATTACCTTCTCACACGACATCAAAGCAATAGGGAGCAAATGAAGCAGAAGAAATAGAATCGACAAGGAGAGAAAAATAGAGACAAATTTTACCCAACATTATTTCTTTCAACTCTCTTAGGTGCACACAATCCATGTTAAAACAATGTAGATCCCCTCTCCTATCTGTAAGTCTAGAGACACCAGGAGATTGTTTTCTTAAGTATAGATCCTAAGTAAGAAAGCTTTTCTCAAATGGCCAGAGCAAACTATTAATTCATTTTATGCAAACTGCTTCTACCCATGTCAAGTCCCCTCCCCTGATGTGGACTGGCCAGCAGGGACTTCAATAGAGGCACACTCATAATTACACTATGTAAATTATTGTATGCACCCAGACTTAAGGAAATTGAAATTTATTTTTAAAAATATACATTGAAATTTCACTGTCTTTGAAGTAGGGAGACCTTTCCTGACACACACCCTTATACTGATTACATTTTAAAGAAAGTTTTCAATGCATGCATCTCAATCTGCAATTCCAATTGTCAAATGAACCCACATCATCTTCCAACTTGGTATATCAACTGCAGCAAGTCATATAGTAAATGGTGTCGTGCTTTGTTCTATATAGGGATTTGACATGGCTTAAACAAATACCTATAGGACATCCTATTTGTGTGTGTGAGAGTGGTGGGGCAAGGTAAGTACCATCAAGTGATTGGGATAGACAAAGATACATGGATAAATGCATGTAGTAATAATATCTGGTTTATTACTATTGTTTCATAGACAGGGAAACAAGTTTTGGAAAAATCACCTTAACAGTCTCAACCCTGGTTTCTCCATTTGAAAATGTTAGTATTTGAGATGATGTCTGAAATCCTAAATATTTTATGACTGTAAGCTTTTGAAGGTCACATTCTAATTGAATATCATTCTCTAAGATATGTCTTCTTTGTTTTTAAAATCAATAATATATATAAATGACTTCAAACACCAACTTCTCATAGAAATAGGATTCATTGAACATGGCTTTGTTTAGGGGAAATGTGCGGCCACAAAATTCAGTTTCAATAAAAAAGAAAATGACAACAATATTTTTCTCTGTCTGAGCTGGGGGAAGCTGGAGACATTGCAATGCTTCTGTGGAAGGGCATTTTTTTATGCATTTCACTATTCCTGAGGAGCATTGCATCTAGAACAAAGTTCCACCTGAGACACAGCCACTCTTCATTTTTCGGGACTTCTTCAGAGAGACAATGGCATGGATAAAGCAATGGGTTCTGCTGGGGGAGGGGGGGTTTCCAGGTTCTTTTTCTTTTTCTTCCTATCTACTTACCTTCACTACTTTATTACCTAAGTGAGCCCTTGGCTTTTGTTGTTGTTTTTGAAATTGATTTTTGGATCTATGCTGTTATTCCCCTGCAATTTTGTTAATATCCAGAAATGTAAATTTATAGACAAATGTTAACATGTAGTATTTGCAGCAAACACTATTGTTTGCTTTTCTAAATGATAAACAGCAAGACTTTACATTTAAAATATGAAAGATCTACTGGGCAGAGTAAGATTTGCCTAAATCCCTAGAGCTATTATTTGCTTGGATCTACACATGATTAGAAACCATAGGAAGCATGCCCAGCCATACCCTTCCCTTGAGATTACAAAATACAACAGAATTCAGAAAACATAACTGGACTAACTATTAAGTGACTGGCCTGTTACTAAGGATGTGGAATGTAGGTAGCAGATTTGAACACATTTGATTGGAAAATAGAAATGTTCTCATGACTAATGGAATGCTTATCAGTGACAAACCTATGAGATCCTAAAAGTTCTCTCCCAATTCCAAACCTTGCTAGTTAGCATTTTTTTCGAAATCCCTTTGCTGCTAGAATAACTGTGAAAAACATCTCACTGTAAAATGATATATGCCGAGAAAATGATTCCTAATGGATCAGGTTTTCTCTCAAGAAATTTCTATCAAGTTTCCTACTTAGGAATGGTTTGTAGCCACAGTCTGTCCTCACCAGATCCACCAGACATTGTGAACCAATTTGGCATCTGTGGTGGTGTGAAACTTTATGCACCCCAGAAACTCATGTTTGTATAGCTGTGAGTGCAAACCCATTGCAAGTAGGACCTTTTTTATGAGGTTACTTCAGTTAAGTCATGGCTCAGGGTGGATCTTAATCCTCTTACTGGAGTTCTGTATAAATGGGGTGAATACAGAGAAAAAGAGAGAGAAAGCCATGGAAGCAAGAAGCTGAATGCAACGAAACTCAGAAGAAAAGGGATAGACCAGCAGATGCCACCATGTGCCTTGCCATGTGACAGAGGAGTCCAGAATCGCCAGCAGCTGGTCTTCAGGAAGAAAACATCATCTTGATGATGCCTTGATTTGGACATTTTCATGGTCTCAGAACTGTAAGCTTATAAGCTTATAAATTCCCGTTGTTAAAAAGCCAACCCATTTTATGGTATCTGCTTTCAGCAGCCAAGCAAACTAAAACAGCATCTCCCTCCAGGAGCTCTGCTGAGCCTGGCTCAGGTTACAGGTCTCAGAATATTCTGGAATTTTGTGAAGCAAGGAACAATATCTCAGCAGATGGCACATGCAGGCACGGGAGCAAGGAACCCAAGGCGAAGGACATGTGGTGGATTGACTTTGTAAATATGCCACAGGAGAAAAATGATTAACCACATATGTTTGTGGTTTGTGTCTTTGGCTGGTTGGCTGCAAGCATGAGACACTGGGCTGTTGTTTCTGTGATTCAAGAGAAGGGAAAGAACATACTGTCTGGATAAATGAGAGAAGCACAGGGCATCCCTGCTCATCTTCAGACATGGTGCTACTCACCTTGGGATGAATATTTTATGACTTCGTGGTTTAGAAGGGTGGTATGGAGGTTTTCAATCAGGGTTTTTAAAGTTTATTCAGGATTCCCTCCTATGCCCTCAGTAATAATACTCTGATACAACTTGTTATTGACCAGTGTTCAAAAATATATTAAATGTACTGTCATTTGAAATTCTGTCTCATTTCTTAAGCGGCAGATTTGATTTTGTTAATCCCCTTTTTGATGCCCCCCCCATGGCACCTATTATAGCCCATAATGACATGATTTCAGCCCATCTTTTACCCATACCTCAGTCTATCACCCCACCTGCCCATTCCTCATATTCTTACCATAGCTCACCATGGGCTAAGTTCCTGACTGTTTAGTTTAATAAAGCCTGCTGATACAATATAACAGAAATGTGTTGGCTTTTATAATGGAATTTATTAGGTTAAAAGCTTACAGTTCTGAGGCTGTGAATGTTTCCAAATCAAGGCATCATCAAGCGATCCTGTCTCACCAAGGTGCAGCTATAGGTGAGCAGGCACGTGGCAGGATGTAATGGTGGTGGCGGCCCGTCTCTCCCGGCTTCTCTCTGTCCGTGTGGCTTTTTTTCCTGTATATCTCTGTGCTTTGAGTCCTCTGTTTATAAAGGACTCCAGCAAGAGGCCATGCATTCCTGAAGCAATCCAATCAAAGCACCCCACACCCACAGTTGCACATGGCAACCTTTCCTGGTCTCTCCATTCTTTTCTGTTTTTTTTTTTTTTTTGAGCCAGGAAGCTCCCTGCTTCCTGTGGCTTTCTCTCTCTGTGAATTTCATTCTGCTTATAAAGGACTCCAGGATTAAGACCTTTTCTAACTGAGGTGGACTACACTTTAACTAAAGTAACCTCTTCAAAAGGTCCCACTTACAAGGGGTTCATACCCACAGGAATGGATTACATTTAAAAACATGCTTTTTTGGGGTACATACAGCTCCAAACCACCACAGTTAGTTATAATGGCATTGTCCATAACAGTGCCATCCTATAGAACATTCTGCACTGATGGAAATATTCTAACCTGCACTGGCCAATATGACAGCCACAAGCCTCATGTAACTACTGAGCACTTGTGTGATAGAAAACTGATTTTTTAATTCTATTTAATTTTAAGTGATTTAAATGTAAATATTTACATGTAGCTAGAGCTACCACATTGCAAAGTGCTGTTAGGAACTGAAGATATTTTATTTGGGAGAGGGAAATATCTTCTACAGCTCTGGGCACGGGCTATGCCAGTGGTTCTCAAGGGGGAGCTACTTTGTTCCCAGGGGACATTTAGCAAAGTCTGGACACATTTTCAGATGCCACAGGTGGGGAGGTGGTGCTACTGGCACCTACTGGGTAGAGGACAGTGATATTGCTAAACATCTTGCAACGCCCAGGGCAGCCCCCGACAAGAATGTTACTCATGCCGAGGTTGAGAAACCTTGATTTAGGCAAAAATGTGAAAGAGGTGACACAGGCACAATGCTTCTCTCTGCTAGTCCACCATATAAAGCTACATTTCTATTGATCTTCAGATTTTGTACCCATCAGGTGCTTTCCCACCATTCTTATTTTCATTCATTACCCCATTATTATTGTCCTAACTACTGAGAGCCTCTATTTCTTAGGCATATTATGTCTTGAGCACTTGGTTAAATATTTTTGTGAATTACCTTATCTTTCTAACAATCCTTCAAAGTAGTTGTCTTTATACCCATTTTAAAGATGGGGAATTGAGGCATAAGAAGTTGCTCATTATGCTAAGTGAAAGAAGTCAGGCACAAAAAGGCCACAAATAGCATGAGTCCATTAAAATGTATTTTCCTCAAATATGTAAAGTACAAAAATGTGCAATTTTAAATTTAAAACAAACACAAAAATGAAGCTATGTGTTTTCCTGGCAGTCACACAGCTAGAGCAATGGAGGCAGGAATTTAGGGCAGGCCCATCTGACTCCAGATCTGGCTTTTAGCCCTGTCACATGTGTTCCTTTCATTTCTCCCCAGCATAGCATGCATTCAGACTCCAAAGCCAGGTCGATCTCAATTTGAATCCTTGCCATACCTTTCAGTCTGAGCAATTTAGTAATCATTCATGATCCACAATTTCTTTATAAAATGGTGTCAATAATACTCATTCTAGAGGTTAGGTATGAGGACTGGACATTGCATGAAGCATATGGCAGAGAGTCTGAATTCAGCCAAGTCTGGCAGAGAGTGAATTGTTCACCTGATAAAACCAGGAGAACATCATTTTGAGGCCTTCAGAAGATCCAGACCTTGGCTGCCTGGAGCATGGATGGGTCCAAGTTTCTTCTGGCAGAGTAGTTCCACTTTTAGCTGCTTTATATACTGGGACTTTTAAATGAGATTGTGTTTGAACAAAGAGTTCTGCAAAAACTTTGAACAGCTCTAACTCATCAGTGATTCTAATGGTGTGAAACCAGACAAGGCAGGTAGAAGCTTGGGGTATTCAGGGATATATTTATCTTTTGTTGCTTCTCCTATTATACTGTGTAGTAGTTTTCATTGTCTGAGAACCTATACATAGAGTCTTTGTGATTTATTTTTCCTGTGGGTGGAGACATATATACCTTAAGAGTCAGAGTGATTAGATGATGAAGTCATTCCTGGGCTTTCAGCCTCTCCTGAAGAGGTGACCAGAGAACTCTCCAGGAACAAGTGATGGAGTCAAGGCCAATTCATAAATCACAAAGGCAGGCAGGGGGAGGCATGACACATCTTCTCAACAACTTCCCCAATTGCTCCCAAATGTTCCATTTGTTATCATTGCCTGCAGACTGGTGGATGAAGGCACACATTTGAACCTTCTTTATTCTGCAAAGTTCTTAGGAAACAGGAATGGGGACCAAAGGCAGTTTCTACCTGCTGCCTTGGGGAACCAGCAGAACACTGGCCTTTGTGAAACTGCCCTTAATGATATTTGCCGCTATTTAATCTCTACGTAAAGCAAACATCATCTGTCTGCTGCTCTGCTGAATGATCTACTCCTGCATTTTGGGATGCAGGCTCATTTAACAACTGGCAATCAAACCCACTCCGGCAGCCACAATGGAAACTGTCAAGGATCATTACACTGCAAAAACATGCCATCTTTATTTCCATTCTATTGTTTCCTCAAAGATTAACAATACACATTTTTTTTTCCAATGACCCTTTCTCATGAGGTTTCACTTGGATATATTTCTAAGCCCCCCAATCCAGATGGTGCAGCTCAGAGTGAAATTTGAATTGTGTTTCTTGTATTGTTATTGAAAAGTGTGCCAATGCCACTGGACAAACTCAGAAAAATGGCATCAGAAATGCAAGAGATGAAAATAATCTGAGACAGAAGAGTTTATGATGTGGGATTGGGGGAACGTGCTCTTGGTTTAGATAGTGATTATTTGATGATGCTTAAGGATAATAATTTGCAAGTTTGCTCCAATTACTGAATGGGTGTGGTGGAATTCTTACAAAATCCTCTTGGTATATAGTGGACACTTAATATGTATCTGTGAATGAAAACTTTTTTAAAAAGAGACACCTTATGGTAGTTTTGCAAAACCTAAGAAACAGATGGTGAAACCAACAGAACGATACGATATTGCACATAAAAAGGAAAGGTGGAAATCACTGATTTTGAAAATAAGGAGATGGTGGCAGGTTTAAACTTGGTCCCCGATGTTTTTTATACTCCTCCAATGAGAAGATGGGGTCTCTGTCCCCTCCCCTTAAATCTGGACACACATACGATTGCTTTGACCCATAGAAAGGGCAGAAGGGATACTGCACATCTTGTGAGGCTAGGTCATAAAGGCCACATCGCTTCTGCGGGTTCCTTGGGATGCTTGCCCCAGGGGAAACTAGCTACCATTTAAGAAGTTCAATTGCCTGAGACCACCATGCTGAAAAAGGCCATGTAGGTCCTGGGGTTGTTGACAGCCTGGATGAGTTCCCTGCTGACAGATAATAAACTGCCCACCATGGGAATGAGCCACCTTGGGCATTCTTTGGAAGACAGGAGCCCCAGCTGCTCCCTGCCTGCAAATGTCCATTTTCCCTGCCAAGGAGATATGCTCATGGAGCCCTTCCTTAATTCATCACCCTGGAAACTGTAAACAGAATAAAATGGTTGAAGTTTGATACCATGAGATTTGGAGGTAATTTGTTAAGCAGTGATATTAACTGAAACGGGTATGAAATCTGGCAAGAAGCGGGCCCAGGTTTTCCCCAAATGTTTGTAGAATGAGGTACTTTAGGAGGCTTATAAAGAATAGTCCCAAATGTGAAAGAAATGAAACAATGGAGAGGAAAATGCTCAAGAAAAAGCAGTGTCTGTATCGGGGGCACTAAAATCCAAATGTGCTCTAGATTCAAAGGCAGTCAAGGCTCAGAGGGCAGTCCAAGCTCAGTGTCTAAATTAAATGGCAGCAGCAAGAGAGTGATGGGGATGTATGATTGGTTAAACTCTGCTACTGCTGCCCTCTTCCGGACTGCTCACCCAATGCGAGAAGGACGACTGTGCTGTGGCTAAAATCTACTTTACCACCCCCCCCCCAGACTAGAAATCCTCCCCTAGTGGCAGGATCAGGCTAAGGACAGAGCCTTCTGGGGCCCCAAAGTAAAGCAAAGATCCCTGAACTCTTTCACTCATGTGACAAAGCCTGATTGTATATTTAGAAAAAAATATGTTTTGTGTTTTTGATGCAGAAGAAGAAAAGATGACCAATAAATTGTTCCTACCTTCAGGAAACTCACAACCTAGAGGGGCAGACATCAGTTAATGCAATGACCCAGGGTTGGAAGCACCTTCACAAAAGGATGCAAAAAGTCTGAGGGGAGAACAAAATGGCAAGCACCTCCATCCGCAGGGCTGCTGGGGCACGCACTCCAGAAAAGGGACGGAAAGAGCCAGTAGTTGGCTATGGCTCTCATGCTCATATCAGCTGCACTCTGTAATCAGTGGAAAATAAAATGATTTTAATATCTGTATATATTTTTTATAATGGGATGCATTTAAGAAGAGTATTTCCTTTATACAATCATGCGAATATTTTAAATAATCAGTGTTCTGTATGCGTTTAGCATTTGATTTTCTTTGCAAAAGCAACATTTGCATCCTCGTCAATGCAAATATTTTCCAAAGCCATGCCCTTTCTATCACACAGCAAAGCACTCAGTTCAAAAAACAACAACAAAAGAAAACAACAAAGTTTTGAGCACCTGGTGTGTGAAAGATACGTGGTGATCTTATCTTCCTATCTGATAGAAAACATCACAATTTTTCAAAAAGTGTTGCAACTTATTTGCTAATATATCAGTCTATCCTTTACTAACTTTGCAAAAAAATGAACAATAATGAATATTCTCTTGATGAGTTTTAAATAGTGTCAGTAATTCTGTTCCTATGTGAAAAAGCATATAGGGATACAACAAATGCATGCATACTTAAAGTATTTTTGCTGCTGGGGCAATTGCTCTAGTTATTTGCTATCCTCATCCTCCCACCCTCTTTGATCAAATGTCAATACAGAGCTCACACACACACACACACACACACACACACAAACACACATATACCACCTTCTAGTTGGTATAAGAAATTCTTTCCAGCACTTATAAAAGTGTTACAACTTTAAGAGTCATAAAAGAAAACAATAAAGCATTTCTGTCCTCCATAGATTAGGAACATTTACCTTCTCTCACACCAGAGTCAGAATATAGAATGTGTTTGCTTTTGTATCTGAGGTTTGACAGACTATGTGACACTATGCTCCCCTCTTAAGGCTTCCATTCCTCTATCTGTATGACAGGGAGTCAAGCTAAATCTTCCAAGGGTGCTGCGGTGAGGTAATGTGATCTTTGCTAACATTTATGGTTCAGAGCAGTCTTAAGAAATTAGCTCTGTTGTCTGTGGGATCTCTGCATTCAGACCAAGAGGATTCTAGATTCGGTTGGAGCTTTATTCAGAACCATTCTGAGGGACACCAAATCCTCAACTCTGGGCCCAAATTGGCTCTGACACACCCAAGTTAAAAGGACATTGCACAACTGTCATATTCCCATAAACGAGGCTTTTAGTTGGATAGAACATTAGGTCAACAAAGCCAACAGATTATACCTGTAAAAATCACATAGTCACAATAATAATACATCACAAATTCCTCTAACCCCATCCAGTTACTATTTATCAAAGGAGTGTCCTTTGTTCTGAGTTGGTGAATATGCTGGATGGGTATTGTTGTTTTCCCACCCTGTGACAGATATCACTCAGCAAGCATGGTGTGCTTTTCCTTAGAAACAAGAGTTCTGTCACAGGATTCTTCCCAATATGTTTAATTGATTACAGTTGACCTTTTAGATGAACCAGTGCCATCACTGCGTTAGGTAGAAGAGATACCAGGTAAGAGTGGCAAGGAAGGCTGGGCTCAGAGTAATTACCTCCGTCTTACTAATACACAGTTTTGTTTTGATAAGTAAATATCCTTTATCAGTAAAATAAGTGTAGAAATATTTTTTCCACCTGATTCTCAGTATCATCGAGTTTAGGCCTTGTCTATTGTCGATTCCTGTACTAGATTACTAAGGATGACTTTTAGGAAACCAACACTGATGGATTATCAAGAAAATTCAGTGTTGTTACTTTCATTCTATGAGAGAACCTATGAATGGCTTTCTCCAAACCCATGAGCTGTTTGTTATCTATCCCAGGGACCATCTTGGTGCTAATCTCTCAAATCCACATTTCTAGGAGTAATGCTTCAGTTATAAATATTTTCCAGAGGGATGTAACTGAATTATTAAACAAGAAAATAGTGTTTTGAGTATAGCATTTCTTCCTCTGATTTATCTTATGTACTATCCATTCTGTAAATATGCACTATTACTATGGGAACTCATTCCTCTCAAAGACAAAAATGCACTGAAAATATTTCACAATTATTCTATTCCTCCAAACAAGCCACTTAATTAACAGCAATAGCATTAGTCATGTTAGAGAAAAGTCATTTCAAAATATTGCTAGGTAATGTCTTTCTATACCAGCAGCCACATTATCATAATATGGCACTTATGTTGGCTTCTTTCTACTCAGCATTTATGCCCCCCTCCCATAAGTTTAATGAATGGAACAAAACAAATAGACCCTTGAATATAAAGGGGTCTATTAGATAGCCTAACTCTCAAACACTTTTAGAATATCAAATAATATTTTTCACCTCACTTCCATTAAGAGAACTTTTAACTTGGAAATTTACCAGTAGTGGCCCAAGGTAAAAACAAATAAACAAAAAGCAACACAACACTTCAGAGCCCTTGTTTACCCTTCTCCATGATTAAAGGAAAATAAATGTGCATTACAAACAATAAAAAATTCAGAAGACCATTTGGAAGAAAATTGAAATCACTTATGCTTTGATCACCCAGACTTAAACATCATCAATATTTTGGTGTATAATCTTGCAAATGTCATATATCTTAAATATATTGTATAATTAATGGCATTGATTTTTAATTTTACAAAACGTGTGGAGCTCTTCCATTCTCAATAAATCAAGCTCTGCAAAGCCGTTTCAAACAACTGTACACTGTTCCATTGTGTGGATTGCCCATAATTCATTCAACCAATTCCCTAAAGTTGGACCTCAAGGTAATTTCCAATTATTTGTTATCATAAACATCCTTATTAATGCATCTCTTCTTGGGTGCATATGTCTTTGACTCATTGTCTATATTATTTTCTTAAGGTAATTACCTAGAAATCAAATTGCTGGATCAAAGGGTACACACATTAAATTTTAAGACCTTTGACTGAATTGTGTCAGAAATGAACTGTTGAGAGAGTACAATCCTGGCACACTATGAAAAGCGGTAGGCAATTCCACAGGCCTGGGACAGTTTCTTAACCTTCCAGCAGCCTGGGAGAATGATGCTGCTGGCTTTGGGATGCAGTTATTTAGTACTATTCAATCTGTTTTTTTAACCAGAGGGACCATTCCCCTGGGTCCAACACTGAATAATGGAGTTGATTTGAACAATAGTGAATGTGGCAAGGCAGAACACAGGAACACCGATATAAAATTCACATAGCCAAATGACATTGTGACCAAGAAAATGCTGGCTAGATCTGCGAGAGCTGTCTTGGCCATAAACATGCTGTGTGACCCTCAGAGAGTGGCTGAACCTTTCTCTTTGCCTTAGTTCATTCATTTATCTCATATCAATCAAATCCCATTTTTGTTTGTTTGTTTAGGAGGTATCAGGGATTGAACCTGGGGCCTCATACATGGGAAGCTGGTGCTCAACCACTGAGCTACACCTGGTCCCAAATCCCAAAGTATTTTGAAAGTATAAAGGAAGGAAAGAATAGAAAAATGCTTTGGAAAACACAGAGCTTTTCTAATGATATTTAATAATCATTCTTCAAGAGAGGTTATTATTCTGTGAAAATAAAAAAAAATATTTAACTTAGTAGATAAAAATGAATAAAATGATATCATGTATGATGGTTTGAAATCATCTGATGATGAACTGGAAGCCTGGAAGTAGGCAAAAGGATCCAACAAATAGCTGTAAGCTGTATGAATTCAGGTCCATCCATGCTTGGTCAAATAAATTGAAAAAGCTTTGAAATCCAGAAATCCAGAAAGACATTCCAAATATAGTTAAATGTTATATATTCTATAGTTTCTTTAATTTTGTCATCCACATCAACTTTTCAATATATGGTATTTTACTTTGCAACCCAGGGTTTGTCCTGAAAATAAGTTATATCTCATTTTTTAAAACTTAGAGCTGTATCCATGAAATTACAAAACAAACATACTCGTTATTTTCTTGACTACCTCATGCTAAGGACCACACTAATTTTATTCCCTCAATTCAAATGAAAAGATGGTTCTGTCTTTCTGTTTTCAGGTCCAAACTACAATACAGAGGAAAATGGATCTTCCCAGCAGAAATGGCACAGAAGACAAGGAAAACAGATATAAAAACAAAAGGGAAGATCAAGAAATCCATTGGATGACTCCATCAGAGGCCAGATCCAGAAGTCTCAGAGTTTAGCCCAGTATCTTAGACCCATTCCCATTTATGTCAGCTGGAAAATGGTTGGTATGTCAGCCACCCTCTCACGTCCTTGCCTTCTGTAGGCAAAGCCTTTGTCCATGACTTCCTTGGTGTGGAAGGCAGAAGAGGGTCTGACTGGGATGCAATTTTTCTTTTGAGGACTGAGAGTGAAAACATCTTTCCAAGGAACCCTATGAGGAGACTGACAGGTAATAAGAAACTCTGGTAGTAGCTTCCTAAGGGATGCAGCAGTCCCCAGCCATTTCTTGTTTTAGCCAAAGCAAAGTCACTCTAGTCTAGACTATGCTCAGTCATACAGCTTTCTCATCGGTCACTCAGTATCCTGGGTGACCTTTCTTCCAGAAAAGCAGTGGAACCAAGTGGAGGATGGGGCAGGGGCATTCTTCCTATGTCAATAACTGAGCAATATAGCTCAGAACTGTAAAGAACTGAGCAGTAACTTTACCCTCTCTCACTCCCCATCTTCCTTGGGCTTCTTAGATGCTAAATAACAATGAGGGCTTTAACTGCCACACCTGCAAAATCCATTTCTTAGAATTCTATCCTCAATAATTGCCCAGGCAAGCATCTTGTTCTTTACCCCCTGCATCATGCATTGTCCCAGGTCCCCTGGTCCTAGAGCATCTCCTTTTGTACTTCCCAGATCCCCTTCCTGGCTGATGAACCCCAGTTATTTTCCCTCTGAAAACTTATCCTAGCACCTCCCAGCCTTGGGCCTATGTGTTCACAGTATGCAGACTTTGGCTGCATTGTGTTGATAAAGCAGTATAAAATCTCACATTTAAAAATGCTTCATCAGCTGGAGAGATGTGATTTTCTAGACTTCCGATGATGCTGAAATCCTCAGAACTACAGGAAGCCCGGGGCTTAAGATGAAACAAGTATTTTTGAAGGCAAAGGCATTGCTTTGAAAGGACAGATATAAGATGCTGGCCTCGTATTAGCAGGGTCCTGACCCTCTGAGGGCTATTGAGAGCACCAGGCATCGTCCTTTTCTCCCCCGTCTCTGGTCTCCCTGGGGTGCGAAATTGCAATTTTTGAAGATTGTGAGCAAGGTCAGGATTCCATTTATATTTGGATTTTCCAAGATCAACTTTTATGAGTTGAGGTTAATGTCATAACACAAGCACATTCATACCACCTCTGCAATTATGTCCTCCCTATCCCTTCTAATAACAATAATAGCAACAAATATTTAAGGAAAAGACAGTATTTCTCAGATACTGTTTGTGGCAGATTGAATTGTGTACCCCAGTTTGGACATGTTTTTGGTCTTGGTCCACATTCTGGTGGGTGTAGACCCATTGTAAATGAGATCTCTTCAAGATGTTACTTAAGTTGAGGTGTGGCCAAACTGAATCAGGTTAAGTTTTAATCCAAATTACTGAAAGCTTTTATAAACAGAGTGGAAGTCAGGAAGAGAGAAGCCAAGGTAGCAGCCAGAAGCTGGAAGTCAAGGGAACCCAGAATAGAAAGAAGATGCTGCCATGTGCATGGCCATGTGACAGAAAAGCCAAGGAACCCTAAAGATTTCTGTCCGGCCAGAAAATGTGGACCTTGGGAGAAAGCAAACCTAGCCTCTGAAACCAACCCGAGTCCATAAATTCCTATTGTTAAACCATCCCATCCTATGGTATTTGTTTTAGCAACTGGGACAATAAAACATTGTTTCAAGCCTATTTTATGTCACCAGAAAAGTTCATTCTGTTACGATATATATGTTTCATTAATTGATTCTGACTTCATTAATATCGAGAATGAATTGGCCAAGTTCATCCTTTATGTCTAGTATTTCAGAAAAGAAGCCTTCATTTCCTTAGTCACTGAAAGAATATATATAAAGAAGAGAATAAGCCAATGCTTGACTTAGACTTTAATACAAGCTAAGATTTTTTGAGCCATTATTATGTGCCCAGCACTGTGCTAAGGGCTGCATATCCATGCTCTCATTAGGAGAACCCATAAAATCACAGTAATGCCACTTCCTCCTATTGACCATCCTTGCTTCTGCAAACAAACCATATAGTAAGAGATGAGACAATTACCCAGAGTTCTGAGTCACATTATCATCCTATTAATGTCATTAACAATTTCCTCCTCAGTAGTCAACAAAAGAGGGATCTCTTGCCTTAGAGTAATAATAAAATTACCAAGCTATTATGATGATGAAATAACTGAGAACGATGTTCAGAATGGAGGATTATTTTGTGTGTGTGCATAGTGAACTGACAACACGGAGATTAAGAGGACATGGTCACTGACATGACAAATGAAGAACTTTCTGATGAGAAAATTTACCTTGTGCTAAGAACAAGAGCATGATTTCCCTGGCATGGGAAAATATCAATGTCTTCTAGAAGGCTCCCCTGCCAGGGTTACTACTTTTCAGTCAAAACTGAAGTGAAAAATGATGTGTGACCCATATTCTCCCACGTATTTTTTTTTTTTTTCCTTTCTATGACAAATATAGGATTTGAGCTAGGGGAGCTCTCAAAAGAGAAATTGGTCCATCCAGTTTCTGCCTTCATAGTCAAATCTTTGTTTCAACCATAATATGTTCCACAGGAATTTAATGGACATGTTCCACCAGTGTTGAAGACAAAACTTTCCTTTGTCTACATGTTCCTGAAGCAGACTCCCTAGTTTAAATCCTGCCCTTCCCATCTTTCTAACCCAAAGGTTTTTCACACAAACCCAAATCTCTCTGTCTTTCTTTCTCTTTCTCACTGAATGAGTGAGTAAACACGTGTGGCATTTGCCTTTGTCCACCCTTTCTCTGTATCCAAGATGACACTGTGGTGTTTGGTTTCCTCTCCATCAAGATCTAACCATGAGAAGTTCCTTGCCACCAGCAATGTTCTCCTAGCTCATGGTTATTTCCTTGAATGTTTGCACCTATATAGCCTCCTAATCCTAGAAAGAAAACTTTATATGTTACATTCTTTTCTCCTTTCTTTCCTCTACCTTTCCCTCTCTGTCTCTCTCATTCTCTGCCATCCTACTCTCCTAGTAGATTGTTGCACAGGTTTTATCAAGCACTCTGCTAGGGTTGGGTGACTAAGGTAGGGGTGGAAAGGGCCATCAGTTCCTCTGACCCTGATTAAACCCAATCTTCAGAACTCGTTGATGAACCTGTCATGTGGAAAAGAATCAAAGGGCTTGCTGTGGCTCATGAAGATAACATCTATTGCTTTTCTCTTATCTCCATGGCCTGTTATTCTATCATAGGTGGAAATTGAATTGTCCCACACTATTTTCTCTTTACAGTACCATGTTGGTTGCAACCCAGTTCCTTAGGCTCCACTTGAAGATGGGAAATTAATGGCCAGATTCTGTGTTTCAGTGTCTTTCTTGGAGCTGAAGGTAACAGATGATTTAATAAAGGTGGAATTTACTTTATCCAGTGGCTGTTTCTCTGAGAACTTGGGCAAACAAAATTTCATAAAAGTTAAATTTTACTTTTTCGTTCCTTTTTGAGATACTTGATTTCAGATGATGCCTTAACCGACTGGGTGTCAATGTTTCAATTACATAAATATTTGAATTTATGACCTAAGCTTTGATTTGTTTGAAATGTATACTGGTATATAGCTTAAGATATTAGCCCAATTTCAAATTCATATATTTGCTCTAGGGTGCTGGTCCATTTACTAAATGATCTGTTTTCATTACTGATTTGAGATGTGCCTCTAACATAAACTTTATTTCTCTATGTATTTGGATCTACATTCTGGAATTTCTAGTCTTTTCCTGCCATCTATTTATCTATTCCTATGCCTATACCACACACTTTTAATTCTCAGGACTACACATTTTCACTGATTTCCTTTTTCACTATTCATACTTATTTATTTATATACATATTAATTTTTTTGCATATTAACTTTAGAATTAGGTTGTATAATTCCACAAGTTTGTTGATATTTTTATTGAGGTCACATTAGATTCATAAATCAACTTAGTGACAACTGCCATCTTTATGATATTGAGTCATTTTAACCAAGCACATGGTACGTATTTCCATTTTTTCTGGACTTCCTTTGTGCTTTTCAGGAGTGGTTGAAAGTTTCTCATTAAACAATATGTTTTATTATTAGGGGCCTTAATTTTTGTTTGCTGCCATTTCACCTTGATTTTTTCTACCATTATATTTTCTAACTGGATATTTTATGGGTGATACTGAGTTCTGTATAATAATTTCACATACTCCTTCTTCACTGAATTTTCCTTGCTTATAGCAATTATTCAGGGATTTGGCCCTTGGATCAATACTGTTATATTTCTTCATGTTAGAAAAGTATCTATGTATTATTATTTTGAGTGTTTTTTCAATCAAGAATGATGACTTTTGCCAAATTGTAATTTCAGTATCTGTAGAGATGCTCATGTTATTTTTAACATGTACCTATTTATTACTTTGAAGAATTAGATCAATAAATTTCTTTGTATTGCACCAATAAATCACACCTCATCCAAAAGTAGTTTTCTTTTAACATTTGGCTACAGTCTAGTTACTCATATTTTACATATTTTATGTGGGATTTTCTCAGTGATATCCATGAGATATCATTGTAGCCAAGAAGCCCTATGGGTTTGGCACTTCAAGGAGAAACTTCGCCTGCAGAATATGTGTTTTTGCTGGTGTTCTCTGAGATCTGCCACCACTAGATCCTTCTACAGCATTCTTCATCTCCTCCTTCTATTCCTCCCAGGTAGCTGCACCAGCATCTCAGCTTTGGCCCTTCTTACACATACTTGTGAAGACTATGGAGTTAATCTGTCTCCTGGTGTCAAGTGTCAAGGAAAGGAGTTGAGGAGCCTGATATTTTTTTTTCTCCACCTAGTGTTTGTGTGATTTCTAAGAAGCAAAGGAGAAAAATGCTGTCCTACATAACCATCTTCAAAACAGCCATCCTCTAGCTTTCCTTTCTACATTTACAACAATTGTGGCCTTTTTTCATGTTGTATTATCACAAGTACATGTGGAATCATTACTGCTGTTTGTAAATTTGTTCAATCTCTTCTATTCTAGAATGTCCTGAATGTCCTTAGTTACCATTTATAGATAACTGCAACCATATTAGTTAGAATCATTGAAACCTAACAAACTCCCTAATCAGATTTTTAAAAGTATGTCTAAGGCTATCCTCATTGAGGTATACAATAAAATAAATTCTCACTGTAAAATATGCAAACAATATAGAAACCTGTAAAGTAAAAAGGGAAAATCTCTTTTCTTACCTTACCAGCCACATTTACTCTTCTTTGCAGAGTCAACACTGTTAATAGTATGCTGTATATTTTTTTGATGTTCTGCTCTTCTGTACTTATATATACATATATGTATTACACGAAACTTTTGACAGGAATGGGATCCAGTAATCATCCTTATGTATAGACATTATTGTGTGCATCTGCATATCCATGGAAGAGATTTCTAGTAATGAGATTATTGGGTCAAAAGATAGGCACATTTAGAATTTTAACAATGGATATTGCTTATTGTCTTCCCCAAAAGGTACGATAATTAACCTTTCTATCATGATAATAGTTGTTTCCCTACACCCTTCCACCACTGAATATTATATTTTTTGTGTGTTATTTTTATCTTACACAGTAGAGAAAACAAAAAAATAGTTTGTGTTTTCCCTATTATTAATGAGTTTGTACACATTTGTTTTTTTATGTCTACTGGCCATTTATCTTTCTTCTCTAGATTGCCTTTCACATCTTTTGGTCATTTTTATCAATTTTTATTGATTCATTTGAGCTCTTTATATATGCTGGAGATTAATCATTTGTCCATTACATATGTTGTGAGTAATTCATCCTAGTATATCACTCATCTTTTCATTTTTAAATTCACCATACTGAAAGTTTTCCTTTTTATGGAGTAAAAGTTCTCCTTTATTTTTTATTTTAGTTCAGTGCATTATTTGTTTATCATTTAATCAAGAGAAACAAATACATTTACACCTATGAAATGTTTCTGCCAGAAAGTCTCTGCCTTCATCCATGTCCTTCTAGCTTTAGAAGTGAAGACAAAGAAACAAAGTCTTGGCACTCAGAATCCTTAGGGTAGTAAGAGTACTCATTACCTGGGTGCCCTTTGTTGTTATTGGAAAATCTTGTTCAAGTGCTTGAAACTACCACTCACCACTCACATACATCTTCTAGGCCAGTATAGCCATAGTGTTTTAGCCTTCTTTTGCTGAGTAATGGTGGTGTAGGGTCACTACACTGACCACAAATATTCATTTTCTATAGCTAAGGAGAACTGAAGAAGAAGGGCTAATTCTGGAACTTTCTGGGAAACCGTTGGAATTTCTTTTCTTTCTTTAGCTTTTTTTTTTTTTTAATAAAAATTCTCATCTCAAAAATGTGTGTTTTTAGATGGGAAAAGCATGTGGATTATTAGATTTTAGCTAGAGATGTTAAATGAAATATATTTCTGTTAATACGAGTTTTCCTTCAGTCCTTGGTTTACAATTACATGCCTTGTCCATTGATTTTATAAGTTCCTTTTGCAAAAAGCATACTCTTTCTTGCTTGTGTTTTCCAGTCTTATTTCCCAATAACTGGGAGATTTCTCTATAGCCTACATTAAGGACTTAGCCCAATTATTTCCTATTTTCATTCCTTCCCCATTGGCAAAGGCCGTTGCCCAAGTGGGGTGCTTACTTGATGGTAACTTCATTGCCTCTTCTCCTTTTTGTCTTGGATATTTTTGCTAAGTGATCACGTGGCCTGGGTCTTTATTTTTAGAGAAATCTATATTCTTGTAGTTCTTCATTGCTAATAATGCTCTTTCTTTTAATACATTCTGCATGTTTTAATACTCTGTCATGGATATTTCTGTAACACTAACTGCTATAAAACAGCAGACACGATGCATTATGTAGTTGAACTCTCACTTCCTCCTGCATGCAGTGCTTCTAGGTAAGATGCTTAGAATCTTAACAAATGTTTCTGAAGTGGAAAAAAAAAGCCAGACTGTTTTTCCTTCTATCTTTCTCCTTCCATTAAATTTTGCAACTCAGTAAGCCCTTCTTAAAGAAATGTGCACCTAAACTAGACCCTTGTTTTGAAATGTTAATTAACTTTTTTTTTTTTTAACTCTAAAGAAATCCCCAAGTTTCTCTCTCTGCTATGAAGCTAGGAGACCTCTGAGATGGAAGTCAGACAAGGTCCCTAGAGATGCAAATTTCTAATTGAGGCTAAGGACCACACACAAGTTCAAGCCTTCCTTTTCACTCTTCCTATACCTTCAAGGTGCTGACAAGGGAAGTGTATCAGAGGGAAAAGTAAGCTGAAGGTTTAAAAGCTAGAGTCTCACACACTACTGGGGTCAGGATCCCAGCCTTCTTCTTACTATGCCTCAGTTTCCTATTCTGTAAAATAAGGATGACAAGGGCAGTTAAGTGTTTCAAACAGCACAGGCTTTTCAGTATATACTTTTGTTGTTTGTTTGGAAAAGCTATATATCACCTTCTAAGCCACAAATCACTTATATGCTGTTACTAAAGAAATCTACATTTCTTCTTTTATTTTTTCCCATTGATTTGCATGGCTAAGCAGGACTCAAAGCTGAGAGGTGAAAATCCAATCTGTTCCCTTCTCTCCACCTCCAGTGCTACCCAAGCTCAAGTCATCATCCTCTCTTGCCCAAGATGGTGAAATAGCCTCCTATCTGGTCCCCTCAGCCACCTTTCTTGTCCCAATACAGTCTATTCTCCACACAGAAGCCCAGTGAGCCTCTACATCTATGAACCAAATCATATCATTTCCCTGCTAAAGCTTCCCAACATCTTCACATAAGAATAAAAATGGACTCTCACCACAGTCTCCAAAAGGTCCCATGTAACCTGGCTCCACATCCACCTCTCTGCCTTCATCTTTCATCCCACCTTATTCATAATTTGCTAGCCACATGATTTCCTTTCTGCACTTTAGGCACGCCAAACCCATTCCAGCCTCAGTGCCTCTCTCTGGGCTGTCTCCAGTCTTCACAGAGCTGACGTTGCATCTCTATCTGGTCTCAGCTCCAAGTTCACCTCCTTAGAGAAGCATTTCCTAACCACTTACCCTAAAGTAGCTCCTCTTCCCCACACCTCGATTATGCTTTAATTCATCACAATGTTTTCATTGTCTTCACAATCCTTTTCTTTATTTGAAATTATTCTGTACATTATTTACTTTGCTGGTTTATTGTCTGTGCCTCTCACCTCCAGCCTCCCATGAGCACACTGTAAATGCTGCCTGACTATGGAAGGAATCTGCCTTATTTGTGGCTGTAGCTCTGGTGCCAGAACACTGGCACACACATAACAGGGACTCCTTAAATATTTTTGCATGAACGAAAACAAAGGTGAGGAATATTTTATTCAAATTGTGAACTCAAGAGTGATGCCCTCAAAATGCAATGAATAACTTACTATTTTTATGTGAGATGCATACTTTCTTTGGATATATGGCACAGCTTCTATAATTCCTCTATTTAGACCACATGGACATAGAAGTTTCTGTTGGCAGCTACAAAAGTGTGGAATGGGGTAGTCTTTGGAAAGGAAATGTAATAAGACTCCAAACCCTAGGAATACGTGCCTCTGCACACCATTTACCATCCTACCAAGCATCAGTGGGTAATACAGTCAGAGAAAATTAAGAAAATTCCAGTCCCACTATGTAAGTTTGTATATTATGTCTACATGTTCTTAGATTAGGATAGGGGTCAATCATTCCCAACCTTTTGGCCAAAGGACAGTGGTCATGGGAGAACTTGCTCAGGTGGCATAGGGGAGGTTGCTGTACCTGGCTAATCCACAGGATATCAGGTCACAAAGCAGTAGAGACCAAAATCGTAGGCCAATATAAACTCTGTTCATGCATTCTGCTTTCTTTTCTTCTAAACTTTTCTAGCAGGTAGGTAGACAATCTAGTTAGGTAGAGCATCCCAAATTCACTGTGGAAAGGGGCCAGTTGAGGTGAAGGAATAGAAAGAGACACAAGAATTTTTTAACTTAAAAATTGATTAGTTTTATCTTAATACCAGAGATAAGTGTTCCCTGCATAGTAGAAAAGAATAGTCTAATCACTAGGATAGCATCTATCACCTCATTGCCAAGTAGTTAATCATTATATTGGCAATCATTTCACAGTCAATCTCCTGGGAGCTTATTAATCATGATTCAGGTCCTTCACATCTGATCATTTCTGGGTGTTCTGAAAGAAATCAGTTTGGGGCTTGCAAATGAGAACATTGTATTCAATACTACAAGCCAATGGGCAGATTTTTCCACTGCTTCTCTCTTTTTCTAGACCACACACTGTGAACGTTGCTGACCTGTAACATTCTGTGAGTCGTAAGCCATGCATACACTTCCACTTGTGACACCACCACCGCAGGCACAATAAGCTTTTGGTTGGCATGGAGGAAGGCTCTAGAAATCCACCATTTCGATGTCCTATTCATTTTCCCTTGGCCTTTTGCAAATCACTTAACATTTCTGCCTGATGTGCTTGGTTGTACAGTGCTACAAATGAAAATATCATATTTGCAAAGTGTTGCATAAGATATCATTTCATTGTTATTTTAATTACCATGCTCTCTAGCTTGAGCTCCTTACATAATGGTGAGCCTGGCTAATTTCTAGCATGGCAAGCATTGTCTCTATTTTTTTTAAACTTCTTTTTTTGTAACAGTGCATGACCAATGACCAGATGATCCACTTGTAACAACTAAATTTTCAGGAAATAATGAGTGTCTCAGGGTATAAAATGTCACGAAACTGGAAGGGGTAAATGTCTGATTTTACAGAGACTACAGTTAGTACATAAAATTCCCAATATTTGGACCCAGTTAAACACATCACTTAGATGAGAACAAGGAAGAGAGAACAAAAGTGGGGAACAGCCTTTTATTCACCAGGACTTATTCAGGATGTACCACCCTGCTGTTTTGATGACAAGAATACTACTTTAGGAATATCTGAGCTGGTTTCAAGAAGCAAGAGATGCCCAATTGTCATCAGGATGATGGTTGAAAATGATTGTAATCAGTCAGCCACAAACAAAAATAAATGGTCTGCCAAGAAAATATGAACCTCATTGGGACAGAAGAGCTTTTCTGAAAAAATAAATCTCCTGTTGGCTTGAATAATCCAGTCTGACTGACCTGCTTCCATGAACTGACTAGCTAAATGACCCGCAGTTTTAGGTTAGCAAATTGTGTGTGCTTTTGTGGTGTGTGCTTAGGGTTACAGAAAAAGACCGAGGTGCTTTTTGTTTGTTTGTTTTGTCTATTTGTTTCCAAGATACAATATCTTCTAAATAAACCTGTTGGTATGGAAAATTATATCTTAACCACTGTTGTGTTCCTGGCTCCAAACATGCCTCAACTTATTCAAATCTCTAAGTATTAACTGAGCACCTGCTTTCTGGCTGTCATGATACCAGCCAAATGGTACCAATTTATACCATTTGCTGATTTCCATGGTATAAATGCTTCTGCTGTGGTCAATTTCAAATCAGTGAATTAGGAGTTGAGAAGAGATGCACAAAATCAACTCCCCTGAATACCACTGATAGAAATAATTAAGACAGCAACAAAGACAAATTAGCATTTGTGCTGTAGTTTAGAGCTCACAAAGTGATCTGCTCACACTTGTGCTCCTCCAGTTCTCAAAGTTTTCTGAGACAGATGTTATCTTTGATACTGAAGTTCAAAGACTTTAAGGAGGCATATCTATTTTGAAGAGTAGATAACAGAAGTGGGACACAATTCCTTATTTTCTGAAACCAAATCACATGCTATTTTCAAGTGTTTTCAAATTCTATGCCCTTAAATTTACAAATTGATTAGTAAAGTATGTCTACTTTTCCATGACAAGCAATAATAATTGTTTATATTTAATATTGCATTACAAGCATTTGAAATATTTTTGTTTTTATTATCTCAACTGAACTTCACCAAAACCTGGTGAGGTAGGCGAGGTAGAGATCATTATATCCATTTTACAAGTTTTGAGGTTCAAATAGGTTAAGTGGCTTGCCCAGACCTCTGGACCTATAGAGGAAGGGAAGAATAAAAAATAAACCATAATTGATATTTCTTATCAGGAACATCAGTGTTGGGGCCCAGTGGAAGAACAGTGCCTGGGATGAAAGTGACCGAAACAGAGAGGTCCCAGGCCTTCAGAGACAGGGTTGCCATGCTGACTCCATCTCTTCCTTCACTTATACCTGTACATTACAAACACCTGGGAAGAATACAAAAAAACCTCAATCCCTGGGTCACATCCATGACCACTTCAGCAAGAATCTCCAGGGTGGGACCCAGGTATCAGAATTGTTTAAAGTTATCCCAAGTGATTGACAGAGGTAAATTAATATATACACAGGGCACAATCCATTTATTCTTTAACTCTTTTATTACATTCACACATGCTTCTGTCCCTCCATCCATGAAAACTAATAGTAGTGTCACACCTACTAGTGCCTAATTGTACCAGGCAAGATTTGAGCTACTGAGGGACAGGAGCCCTACCCTCTTTGAGTTTATACTCTAGAGGGGAGTTTATCCACTAGATAAAGAAGTTGTGCATTTTTGGATTTAAAAGAAGTGTGAAACAGGAAATGGAAACTCTAATAGTAAGCCACTGATTCTCTTCTGAATGGCCCAAGGTCAATCACTTGCAGACTTTTAAAGGAAGTCACTTTCAAATAGGATCAGAGATCTTGTTTTTTTATGTTGGTGTTTCACCTTGTACATCAAATTTAGTAGCTTTAATCGTTTGGGGTTTAATCATAGGTGCTTCTCAATTTATGTGCTAAAAGGGCTCCTAAATTGTTCTGTATAAGTCATTTTTAAGTTAACATTGAAAACTGTTTTCCTATTAACTCAAATTATCATTTATCTTCATTACAAGTGAACTTTAATTGGAAGTGAGTCCTAACAAATTTAGCTACAAATGTCTTACTGGGCCCTCTGGTAAATACCAATCAATACAAAATAAAGTATCCAAGAAAAAAAAATCCACAAAATCCTGGTAAACGCATAAGAGGAGTTAGTTATTCTTTCAAGTTAATTTCTACCAAGAGACTCAGGTTTTTACAATTCCCCAACTCTCTAATTCAACTGGTTGGAAAGATGTACTTGTAAATATAAAGTATCTATATTAATTCCTCATGGTCAGAAAGCCAACTCCTCTCAGGATTGAATTTCAGTTCAAATAGTTCATGGTATCTCTTAAAGTCCCACTGATAAAAATACATGACTGCAAGGAGGAAGCCGGGCTCTTCCTGTCTTCACTGACATTTTGCCCTATATTCTAGGTTCCGCTGACTCACTGGGCATGCTGGGAAGACTCATTCTAAGAGACAGGGACACCAAGACAGGCTCCTCCTTACCCATGAGCAGAACAGCTCTCCATTTACCTTCACTCACTCAGCACACAGTACTGCCACTCTGCTTTCAGAATCGTCTCCCGCACTAGACTCCATAGGATCTTGTTATCTCAGGGCCAAGTCCAAGACATAGAACATAATGGTTGTTCCCAAAAGGTTAAGGCATAACTATACTCCTCCTATACTGCAGAAAATCTCCTTGGCCACTAAAGGCTCAGATGTTCTTTCTTAGGCAACAGGAAGGACTTCCTTCTCTCCCTCCCTCCCTCCCTCCCTTCTTCTATTTATTTATTTTTAAAAGGGGTAGCCAAGAAATTCCCAATTTATTTGGCATCCCAGAGGATTCCAAGTACTGAAATGATCCTGAGGTGGTAAGGTAGTGCTATCTTGGATTTTCTCCAAGTGGAGACTGTTCCCTGAAGCAAAGATGGATTCTGTTGAGGCTGATAACTAAGATTGTGGTTCAGTCCTTCCCTTTACTTCTCTCTTTCCTCTTTTGGCCATTTGAAACCATTAGAAAGCTGGTATGAAAATTAAATGGAACCCAAATCAAATGCATGTCTCCACACAGCCAAGAAAGCAATTTTGATGGCAAATTAAAGACTAACAAATTTTCATCCTTGTAGCACTTGAGTGTTTACAAGAACCACTCATTCAAGCACAACATTCACTATCATTCCTAGTTGACAGGT